>NC_069427.1:44082846-44207680 GCF_026875155.1 Cherax quadricarinatus
AACCCATGTTTCCAGTTGCATAATACTTTAATGTATATGAATAGTTCAGGTCAGTACTGCCCTAACTGACTCCCCTACCTGGCTCCCCCTACCTGGCTCCCCCTACCTGACTCCCCCTACCTGACTCCCCCTACCTGGCTCCCCCTACCTGGCTCCCCCTACCTGGCTCTCCCTACCTGACTCCCCCTACCTGACTCCCCCTACCTGACTCCCCCTACCTGACTCCCCCTACCTGACTTCCCCTACCTGACTCACTAACTGTAAGTTCCTCTCTCCTAGTTCTTGTCCAAGCCTAACTATCTGGTAGAGAAAATAATTCTCAGGAAGAATCTCCACGTGAGACCCACTAGGAAAGGCAAAGTGATAGCATGTACTCTCTGCCTTCAGCCAAAAAGATATTGAAACTAGGTGATTAATACTTACAGACACAGCCCCTGAAATTTGAGCATACAGTGGAACCTCGAAAATCGAACTGCTCCCAACACAACCAATTATGTAAGTCTATTTTTGTAAGTGCTTTTATAAGTGTATTTTTGAGGGTCTGAAATGGACTAATCTAATTTACATTATTCCTGATGGGAATAAATTCATTCGGTAAAGGCACTCAAACAGCCTTCTGGACTGAAGAAAGTTCGATATTTGAGGTTCCACTGTACTTACACATAGGACCCAGAGGGGACAGTGTGAGCAGTACCTATACATAACATTTCCCCTTCTCCCTCTTTTAAAAATTGTCCTTTGTTCTCAGATTATTGTGATATCTTGGATGGCATGTGGATCGTTAGTATCAGTAACCTGGTTGAACAGGCAATCATGAAATAAGCTTGGCCTCAGGCCAGGCTGTGTTGACAGAACACCCCTTTCAACCAGCCACAGACACAGAAGGGTTGTACTAGAGACTGCATTGGCTTCTTCTCTTAAGAAAATTACATGATAGTTGTTGATAACTAACTATAAAAGAAAGAGCTTTGTGGCAGATACATTTCCATTTTTATGTTTTAGGCCTCTGTTGGACTATGTCACAAGTGGTCCAGTTGTTGCAATGGAGCTGATAACATCTGATGCTGTCAGAAGATGGCGAGAGGTCCTAGGACCCACCGACGCTGAGGCAGCAAGGCAAGATGCCCCGGAATCAATTCGAGCTAGATTTGGCAAAGACAAGCAGACTAATGCAGCACATGGCTCTGATTCAGATATTTCAGCTACAAGGGTTAGACATTATTAGTAACTGCTGTCAGTACAAGAGGGCCACAACTTGCAAATACATTGTGTGCCTTATTTTTTAACTTGCAAAGGAGTTTTGTATAAAAAACAGTAGTACAGAGGATGGTTATGTTTACATGTTTGTACTACAGTTTAGTAGTAGTTATAAAACATTAAATATTCCTGAGAATCTTATTTGTAAGTGTGCATATGCTTAACTTAGATGTTTGTCTGTTGGTGACCTCTTGTAATAACCCATTTGATTGTTTATTATCATATTTACAAGAAAATGCTAAATATGAATGAATCATACAGTGCTAATACATTATCTTGTAACAAAATTTGTTTGTGAAAGGAGAGTAAATTTTTGAACTATTGGCATTCTGTGCCAACTGCATTTACTGTTTCCTGCAAGTGAGTTTACCATTTTACAGTACAAACAGTATTAGTACATCATGTATTTTTAGAATTTTGTAAAAAATCTGAGTAATATGGCAGTATTTCAAAGGACATTCACAAATTACCTATGAATTTTTTAAAAATATTCAAAGATTTTTGAGAAAATCAGTGACTTGTTGAAACTTGCAAATGATGATACAGCAAATTTGGGATATTGTTACATTGTATAGTTATCTGAGTTGCTACATAAGGTAATATTTATCAAAATTAAATTTTTGGCATGAGAAGCTTTAATGATATTATGGCAATTTTTTCAGAAATTGGTACAATAAGTTATGATTTATTATACACCTTAGTAACTAATGTAAAATATTACTTTTATTTGAAAGGAAGTAGAGTTCTTCTTTCCTTCATCAAAAACAAGTGATACGATGGTGCCTCAGACAACTGCCAGTTTTGCAAGTAACACATGTTGCATCATTAAGCCTCATGCTGTTGCCAGTGGTAAGTCTTATCATATAGAAGTCGTATTGTTTTCTCTTAGTTTTTATTAATCATTTGTGCTTTTCTGTCTTGTCTTGTATTTTGCCATCTACTGCCTTACTTGTGTTTGTTGAAGCTATCCTATTGTTGTCTGCCCTTTTTATGCTTGTTACTCAATTTCAAATTCAAATTTTTATTTCTTTGCAACGTTTACAATGTGTGATTGACATGTTATAAGGAGTCTTTTTCCATGCATAGTTTACAATGTTTAACCCTTTTAGGGTTTTCAATGTACAGGAGGGCCCCAATTATACGGCTGGTTAGGTTCCAGGCTACCGCCATAAAGCGGAAACCGCCGTAAGGTGGAACACCCTTTTTTTCCACTTACAAATGCATACAAACACTAGATAACAAGTTTACACTAACATATATAAGTTAGCAATAGAACCAGGCATCAAAAAACAATAAAAAAGTACAATACACACATAGTGCACTCATTACTTACTTTGAAATATTTATAGTCTTAATCTAGGGTGAGACAAGTAGTATTTATTGTAAGAAATCAAGTGTGGTATGTATGGTAGTCAGCCAGGCTACCATACCAGGCCACCCCACCCACACATACAATTCTATGATATTTAAGCATCCCAGAGAGATAAAATGTATATACAGTTCACTCATTACTTACCTTAAAATATAGGGTGAGATAAGTAGTATTTATTGTAAAAAATCAAGTGTGGTATGTATGGTAGTCAGCCGGGCTACCATACCAGGCCAACCCACCTACACATAATATTCTATTACATTTAAGCATCCCAGAGCGATAAAATATATATACAGTTCACTCATTACTTACCTTAAAATATTTGTAGTCTTAATGTAAGGTCAGGAGTAAGTAAATGAGATAAAATGAATAAATGAGAGAGAGAAAGAATGAGTGCATGAGAGAGGACAGGCGCAGAGTTATGTAAACAAACCAGGCGAAGGTAAGTTTTGTAAACGAAGTGTACACGTCTGGTTTGTGTACAAGTTACATTGTGTACAGGTTGTCTCTACATTGATACGGTAGAATAAATAAAGAAGAACACTCCCATTCTCATGTAACATCATTTTGAGAAGAAATGATGCTCTGAGTGAAGGCAATGGAAATAAGTCACTCTGACTTTTTTGGGTTATCCTAGGTTCTCTACACATATGTTGTTATGTATGATAATCTATGTAACTGTATTTGTGTATACCTGAATAAACTTACTTACATACATACGAAAGGAATAATTTTCTACAGTTACCCCCAGTAACACATTTTCTCTTATGTTAGATTAGAGAAAATGTTATTCTTGGCATCACCTGTACAAGTTATCTGGCTACCACATCTCATATTTGTGTTTATTTATTCTATTGTAGGGTGTATTTATCATCTTTTTATGTTATGTATCGTGTTTATTATATAATTTTGAAAAAAATATCATGGATGGATTAATGAAAATGTGTATTTAACGTAATATAAGACATTTAAATGAGACTCGATGATTATTATTATCATTACTAATATGACGTCTGGAGACATAAGACACTCTTACTGATTTTAATGTGTACCTGCATGCCAGCACAGTATGTAAGTTTATTTAAGTACAGGTATACATAAGTATAATTATCAGAGTATATATAAAATATGAAATAACTTTTAAAAACATTTGAAATTTTGGAGTTTCCAGACAAAATGGAGAGACTTAGTGCTTACTGAGCTCACGAAGAATGTAAACAAACAAGGTGGGGCGTGGTGACCGTATTAGAAAGTCAGGTGGGGGGAGCCGTATAGCGAGTTTTGGTCATAATTTGAAATGACCGTATTAGCGGAACGCCGTAAAGTGAAACGCCGTAAAGCGGGGCCCTGCTGTACTAGTACGGCTTACGCACCAGGGTTATTGACGTACTAGTACGCCTAAATTCTAGCGCCTTCAAATCTAGCGAGAGAAAGCTGGTAGGCCTACATATGAAAGAATGGGTCTATGTGGTCAGTGTGCGCAGTATAAAAAAAAATCCTGCAGCAAATAGTGCGTAATGAGAAAAAAAAAACTTTGTGTTTTTGGATTAAAACACCGACTTTGCACTGTATTTTCGTATGGTATTTATGGTTGTATTCTAGTTTTCCTGGTCTCATTTTATAGAATGGAAGACAGATTACAGAATTGAGATGATTTTGACTGGTTTCACAATGAAAAGTATCTTGAAATTGAGCTCAAAGTAGCAGAAATGTTCGATTTTTACCAAAGTTCAAAAGTAAACAAATCATGCCAGGCGTCCAATACATGTCAACTGGTGAGTTTAATATGTTTTCACAAGTGCGCTGATATTATTTATACTATTTCTACACTAATGCAGTAGTCTGCATAACAGTAAATCTATTTTTTGTAAGAATAAAAATTCAAAGTGGAAAGCAAAAGAAATATAAGAGGGGCATGGGGATGTGACTAACGAACCGAGAACTTATTATTTTAGTGCCAGGAATGTCTTTCTTGTTTATTCTGGACCCTATTTGGAAATTGGCATCTTCAGAAATTTGTGAAATTGGCAAAATTGTCAATTTCTAACCACTTTATTAGATAGTTAAAATTGGTAAATGGGTAGTTTCTTGTACTCATTCGATAGAAAAAATGGAGTTCTAGCAAAATAAATATGATTTTTGTCGACTAGTACACAGGAATTGGCCAAAAATAGGGCTCAAAGTGGGCGGAATCACCGATGCGTAAACATCGGTGAGACCGCTAACTTTGTGAGAGCATAATTCCGTAAGTTTTCCATCAGATTTCGTACTTTTGATATCATTATGATTGGGAAAAGATTCTCTATCATTTCATAAGATTTTTTTTTTTTCAAAAAATTTTCGACCCTGAGAACAAGTTTAGGAGAGGGCCTCTCGACCCTGAAAGGGTTAATTACACAATTACCCATCAGTTACACAACCCAGGGCAACACGGGTTTAGAGCAGGTCGCTCCTGTCTGTCCCAGCTACTGGACCACTATGACAAGGTCTCGAATGCTATAGAGGATAAACAAAATACAGATGTAGTATACACAGACTTTGCAAAAGCTTTTGAAAAGTGTGACCATGGTGTAATAGCACACAAAATGCTTGATAAAGGCATACCAGGAAAAGTTGGTGGATGGATCTATAACTTCCTGACAAATAGAACACAAAGAGTAATAGCAAACAGAGTAAAGTCCCAGACAGCCACGGTAAAAAGCTCTGTTCCATAAGGCACAGTACTCGCTCCCATTCTATTCCTCATCCTCATTTCTGACATAGAGATCTAAGCCATAGCTCCGTGTCTTCCTTTGCAGATGACTCCCGGATTAACATGGCAGTGACCTCCATCGAAGACACCTCAAGACTCAGAGTGGACATCAAGCAAATCTTCGAATGGGCCTCTCAGAACAATATGAAGTTCAACGAGGAGAAATTTCAACTATTCAGATATGGGAAACTTGAGGAAATTAAAAATGTATCAGGGTATACAACAAATCCTACCCATTAAATAGAGCAAAAAAGTAATGTGAAGGACCTGGGAGTGATAATGTCAGAGGATCTCGCCTTCAAAGACCACAACAATGTATCTACCTCAGCTGGTAGGAAAATGATAGGATGGTTAATGAGAACCTTCAAAACTAGGGATGCCAAGCCCATGATGATTCTCTTCAAATCACTTGTGCTCTCTAGGCTGGAATACTGCTGTATACTAACAGCCCCTTTCAAGGCTGGCAACATTGCAGACCTGGAGGGTGTACAAAGAACTTTCATGGCACACATAAGTACGATAAGGCACTTAAATTACTGTGAATGGTTGAAGGTCCTTGATCTGTATTCCCTGGAACACAGGCGAGAGGAATTGGTACCAAACCTGCACACGAAAATCACTCCCTATGAAAGCAAAAGACTCGGCAGGAGATGCAACATTCCCCCGATGAAAAGCAGGGGTGCCATGAATACATTGAGAGACAACACAGTAAGTGTCCAGGGTCCAAGACTGTTCAACTGCCTCCCAGCATACATAAGGGGGATTACCAATAGACCCCTGGCTGTCTTTAACCCTTAAACGGTCCAAAGAGATGGACTTTCAAATTCGTAATGCTACAAAAGTAGATCTACTTTTTTTACATATTTTCAAATATAACAAAAAAAATGAAGATAATAGTTTTTTTACACGTTTTCAAATATAAAACAAAAAAGAAGATCAACATTTTTTTACATACTTTCAGATGTTGAAAAAACGTATATATACGTTTGGACCATATAAGGGTTAAGAAGGCACTGGACAAGCGCCTAAAGTCAGTACCTGACCAACCGGGCTGAGGTTTGTTCGTCAGCTTGCGTGCGGTCAGCAGTAACAGCCTGGTTGATCAGACCCTGATCCACCATGAAGCCTGGTCTCAGACTGAGCCATATAAACTCCAAGTAACAGTATTGATTTGCAAATGCAAAGAAAGTCACTATCGTGTCGATGCATTTCGGACAGGGTGAGTGACAACACTAACGTAATTTAGGCAATAGCTAAGCCAACACAGTACAGTAAACCCTTTCAAGACACATGGTATACGTTCCTGAAAATCAGTGCTTTGTGGAAATTAGCATTCTGTGAAGTGAAGAATTTATGAGAAAATAGGGTTACATTCTAGACACCTTCAGATGTATAAGATATAGGATCTCTGCACACTTATAGCAAATGAACATATACCAAAGGCAAATACATTTGATAAAGCCAAAGTAAAGAACAAAAATTGCAAAAATGTGGAAGGCAGCATCAGCTGGGCTCGTTAACATTGTGAAAATAAAACCCACATTTCTTTACCAAATTGTACTAAATGTAGGAACTCACTATGCCTATGACAGACAGACATATACTAAAGATGAATGCATTCAAGAAAGCAATAACCAAGAAAAATAAAGCAGTATACAGTGGAACCCCAGATTTCGTCCTTAATCCGTTCCAGAAGGTCGGTCCATAAGAAATAATGTAAATACAGTGGTACCTTGGGATACGAAATTAATTTGTTCCAGAAGGCTGTTTGAGTGCCAATACCAAATGAATTTGTTTCCATAAGGATTACAGTGGACCCCCGGCACACGATGGCATCGGCATACGTTAAATCTGGCATACGATACATTTTAAGGCAAAAATTTTGCCTCGCCTCATGCGATTCGTCTGAGCGCGCCTCACTGCCCCGTGGGTGCCAGTGTTTACAAGCCAGCCAGTACGGTTGCATCCGCGAATACAATCGGAACATTTCACATTATCACAGCATTTTTAGTGATTGTACCTGCAAAATAAGTCACCATGGGCCCCAAGAAAGCTTCTAGTGCCAACCGTGCGGTAAAAAAGGTGAAAATTATTATGGAAATGAAGAAAGAGATAATTGCTAAGTACGAAAGTGGAGTGTCTCGGACCTGGCCAGGTTGTATACCAAACCCCAATCAACCATCGTTACTATTGTGGCCAACAAAACGGCAATCAAGGAAGCTGTTCTTGCAAAAGGTGCAAGTTTGTTTTTGAAACACAGATCGCAAGTACAGGAAGGCCCCGCTTTACGGCGTTTCACTTTACGGCGTTCCGCTAATATGGACATTTCAAATTATGACCAAAACTCGCTATACGGCTCCCCCCAGCTGACTTTCTAATACGGTCACCGTGCCCCACCCTGTTTGTTTACATTCTCCATGAGCTCAGTAAGCACTAAGTCTCTCCATTTTGTCTGGAAACTCCAAAATTTCAAATGTTTTTAAAAGTTATTTCATATTTTATATACTCCGATAATTATACTTATGTATACCTGTACCTAAATAAACTTACATACTGTGCTGGCATGCAGGTACACATTAAAATTGGTAAGTGTCTTATGTCTCCAGACGTCATATTAGTAATGATAATAATAATCATCGAGTCATTTAAATGTCGTATATTACGTTAATATACACATTTTCATTAATCCATGATATTTTTTCAAAATTATATAATAAACACGATGCATAACATATAAATAAGATAAATAAACCCCACAGTAGAATAAATAAACATAAATGTGAGATGTTGTAGCAGACGACTTGCACAAGTGACGCCATATTAGAAATGATAATAATAATAATAATACTCACCGAGTCTCATTAAATGTCGTATATTACGTTAATATACACATTTTCATTAATCCATCCATGATATTTTTTCAAAATTATATAATAAACACGATACATAACATAAAAAGATGATAAATACACCCCACAATAGAATAAATAAACATAAATATAAGATGTGGGAGCCACATAACTTGTACAAGTGACGGCATGAATAACATTTTCTCTAATCTAACATAAGAGAAAATGTGTTACTGGGGGTAACTGTAGAAAATTATTCCTTTCGTATGTATGTAAGTAAGTTTATTCAGGTATACACAAATACAGTTACATAGATTATCATACATAACAACATATGTGTAGAGAACCTAGGATAACCCAAAAAAGTCAGAGTGACTTATTTCCATTGCCTTCACTCAGAGCTTCATTTCTTCTCAAAATGATGTTACATGAGAATGGGAGTGTTCTTCTTTATTAATTCTACCGTATCAATGTAGAGACAACCTGTACACAATGTAACTTGTACACAAACCAGACGTGTACACTTCGTTTGTTTACAAAACTTACGTTCGCCTGGTTTGTTTACATAACTCTGCGCCTGTCCCCTCTCATGTACTCATTCTTTCTCTCTCTCATTTATTCGTTTTATCTCATTTACTTACTCCTGACCCTACATTAAGACTACAAATATTTTAAGGTAAGTAATGAGTGAACTGTATATACATTTTATCGCTCTGGGATGCTTAAATATCATAGAATATATGTGTGAGTGGGTTGGCCTGGTATGGTAGCCCAGCTGACTACCATACATACCACAGTTGATTTTTTACAATAAATACTACTCATCTCACCCTATATTTTAAGGTAAGTAATGAGTTAACTGTATATACATTTTATCGCTCTGGGATGCTTAAATATCATAGAATAGTATGTGTGGGTGGGGTGGCCTGGTAAGGTAGCCTGGCTGATTACCATACATACCACACTTGATTTCTTACAATAAATACTACTTGTCTCACCCTAGATTAAGACTATAAATATTTTAATGTAAGTAATGAGTGCACTATGTGTGTATTGTACTTTTTTATTGTTTTTTTGATGCCTGGTTCTATTGCTAACTTAATATATGTTAGTGTAAACTTGTTATCTAGTGTTTGTATGCATTTATAAGTGGAAAAAAAGGGGGTTCCACTTTACGGCGGTTTCCGCTTTACGGCGGTAGCCTGGAACCTAACCTGCCATATAAGTGGGGCCCTGCTGTACTCGAAGATGTTGAGAGACTGTTATTGGTGTGGATAAACGAAAAACAGATAGCAGGAGATACCATCTCTCAAGCGATCATATGTAAAAAGGGTGGGAAATACGTACTATCGTACCACGGTCAGCTGTTGCTGCACCACCGTCAGCTGTTGCTGCACCACAGTCAACTGCTGCTGCACCCCGGCCAGCTGCTGCTGCATCACAGTCAGCTGTTGCTGAACCACAGTCAGCTGTTGCTGAACCACAGTCAGCTGCTGCTGCACCACGGTCAGCTGCTGCTGCACCACCACCAGCTGTTTCTGACCAACATGACTCGTCCCAAACCTGTCCACTCAGCCCTGCCGTCATTGTTTACAAGCCAGGGTGGCCGCTTGCATGCATACATTCGATATATTTTGTATTATTCCATTGTTTATAGTGCTTGTAACTGCTAAATAAGCCACCATGGGCCCAAAGAAAGATTCTAGTGCCAACCCTGTGGTAAAAAGGGTGAGAAATATGTACTATCGTACCATGGTCAGCTGCTGCTGCACCACCGTCAGCTGTTGCTGCACCACAGTCGGCTGTTGCTGCACCACAGTCGGCTGTTGCTGCACCATGGTCAGCTGTTGCTGCACCATGGTCAGCTGCTGCTGCACCACGGTCAGCTGTTGCTGCACCATGGTCAGCTGTTGCTGCACCATGGTCAGCTGTTGCTTCACCAGTCAGCTGTTGCTGAACCACAGTCAGCTGCTGTTGCATCACAGTCAGCTGCTGTTGCCTCACAGTCAGCTGCTGCTGCACCATGGTCAGCTGCTGCTGCACCACAGTCAGCTGCTGCTACACCACCATCAGCTATTGCTGCACCACGGTCAGCTGTTGCTGCACCAGTCAGCTGTTGCTGAACCATGGTGAGCTGCTGCTGCAACACGGTCAGCTGCTGCTGCACCACAGTCAGCTGCTGCTACACCACCGTTATCTGTTGCTTCACCAAAGTCAGCTGTTGCTGCACCATGGTCAGCTGTTGCTGCACCATGGTCAGCTGCTGCTGCACCACGGTCAGCTGTTGCTGCACCATGGTCAGCTGTTGCTGCACCATGGTCAGCTGTTGCTTCACCAGTCAGCTGTTGCTGAACCACAGTCAGCTGCTGTTGCATCACAGTCAGCTGCTGTTGCCTCACAGTCAGCTGCTGCTGCACCATGGTCAGCTGCTGCTGCACCACAGTCAGCTGCTGCTACACCACCATCAGCTATTGCTGCACCACGGTCAGCTGTTGCTGCACCAGTCAGCTGTTGCTGAACCATGGTGAGCTGCTGTTGCAACACGGTCAGCTGCTGCTGCACCACAGTCAGCTGCTGCTACACCACCGTTATCTGTTGCTTCACCAAAGTCAGCTGTTGCTGCACCATGGTCAACTGGTCCTAGTGGCATTAAAAGAAGAAGGGAAGTAACCCCAGAAAAGGACGTGCTACCTAAAGTCCTAATGGAAGGGGATTCCCCTTCTAAACATTAACAACTTCCATACTCTCCCCTCCTCCCATCCCATCAATCATCACCAGATCTTCAATAAAGGTAAGTGCCAGTTTGTGTGTATTAAAATTAATATTTCATGTGGTAAAAATTTTTTTTTTTCATGCTTTGTGGTGTCTTGCACGGATTAATTTGATTTCCATTATTTCTTATGGGGAAAATTAATTTGCCTTACGATAATTTTGGCATACGATGAGCTCTCAGGAACGGATTAATATCGTATGCCGGGGGTCCACTGTAATGTACAGTAGATTAATCTGTTTCAGACCCCCAAAAATACACTTACAAAAGCACTTACATAAATACACTTACATAATTGGTCAAGTTTTGAGCTGTTCGTATCCCGAGGTACCACTGTACGATTAATCTGTTCCAGACACCCAAAAATATTAACAAAAAATAAATTTTTTAAAGAATAACTATAGTTTTACATACAGAAAACAATGAGATAGAAATATAAATGACTAACAGAATGGATAATTGAACATTTAGCATCACACTTACCTTTACTGATGACTTTTTTTGGGGTATGGACGGCAAGGAGGGGGAGAGGGAGGAGCAGCAGAGGTTATTGTTTGGAAGAGGAATCCCCCTCCATAAGGACTTCAGGTATCAAAGCCCTATCTGGGGTTATTTCCCTTCTTTGTCTTTTACTGGCACTGGACCCCTGTCCCACTAAAAATCTGTCCATAGAGCTCTGTTTCTGGCATCTCTTTAAGATTCGCCTAAAATGGGACAAGGTATTGTCACTGAACATGTTGCAGATACGGCTTGTATCAACTTGGTCAGGGTGATATTTTTCCACAAAAGTTTGCACTTCATTCCACCTTGAATAAATGTCCTTAATCACTGAAGAAGGCACCTTCTCCCCTCTCTCTTCCTCCTCCTCTGAAGCAATTTCCTCATCTGTGGTCTGTTGCTGTTCGAGATGAAGGTCTTGCAGCTCTTCAGTGGTTAGCTCTTCCCTGTGGTCCTCCACCAACTCTTCCACATCATGACCACTCGCATCCAACCCCATGGACTTCCCCAAAGGCACAGTAGATTTCACAACAGGCGTAGTGTCGATGGTCAGCCTCAAACCCTTCAAAATCTTTGTCGAGGACACAGTCTGGCCACAATTTTCTCCAAGCAGAGTTCAAAGTCCTGGAAGTCACTCCCTCCCAAGCCTTACCTATAAGGCTTATGCAGTGGAAGGTACTGAAGTGATTTCTCCAGAACTCTCTTAGGGTCAGTTCAGTGTCCGAGGTCACTTCAAAGCATCATTGAAACACTGCTTTCGTGTAGAGTTTTTTGAAGTTAGAAATGACCTACTGGTCCATGGGCTGGATGAGAGGAGTGGTGTTAGGAGGCAAGAACTTCACTGTTATAAAAGTGAAGTCTCTAAACAATTGGTCTTCCAAGTCTGGAGGATGAGCAGGAGCATTGTCCAGTACCAGGAGGCACTTGAGTGGCAATTTATTTTCCAGGAGGTATTTTTTCACACTCGGCCCAAACACTTCATGGACCCAGTCATTGAAAATTTGCCTCGTTACCCATGCCTTATTATTAGCTTTCCACATCACACACAATTTACTCTTAGCAACATTGTTTTTCTTGAACACACTGGGATTTTCAGAGTGATACACCAGTAAAGGCTTCACTTTAAAATCCCCATTAGCATTGCCACAGAACAAAAGAGTTAGCCTATCCTTCATAGGCTTGTGTCCTGGCAGTGCCTTTTCCTCCTGCGTACTATAGGTCCTCTTTGGTATTTTCTTCCAAAAGAGGCATGTTTCATCACAATTGAAGACTTGTTGGGGGATGAATCCTTCAGCCACTACATACTCCTTGAATTCATCAATGAATTCTTTGGCCGTACGTTTGTCTGAACTTGCAGCCTCATCATTCCTTACAACAGTGTGTATGCCACTACACTTCTGGAATCCGTTGAACCAGCCTTTGCTGGCCTTAAATTCACTAACAGCAACACTCGTTCCAGGCATTTTCTTTATGAGATCGGTATGCAACTGCCTTTTCACAAATGACTCCACAACACTATCTCCCGCTAACTGTTTTTCGTTGATCCACACCAACAACGATGTCTCCACATCTTCGATTGTTTGTGATCTCTGTTTCGTTAGCATATTAACCCCTTTTCCAACATCAGCTTCCTTGATTTCTACTTTCTTTGCCAGGATGGAACTGATTGTTGATTTGGACTTGCCATACATCCTAGCAAGCTCAGTCACGCATACGCCACTTTTGTATTTTTTCCACAATCTCTTTCTTGAATTCTATCATGTTTTTCACCTTCTTTACCAAAGGGCTGGCACCAGGAACTTTCTTTGGGCCATGGTGGCTTATATCGCAGTTGCACTCAATAAACAAGCGCAAAAAACATTGGATTATTACAAAATGTTTCAGATGAATGCTCACTCAACCAGTGACATAGCCAGACTGAGACACGTACGCATGAGTAGCGGCGTCCTGGGTCGGCTGACGCGTCTGATACAGATGATTTCCGGGACAGGGTACAAAATCTGGAGTAAAATTTTGCTGAAAAAAATGGTCGAAATGTGAATCGTACAATATACGGTGCGGACAAAATCTGGGGTTCCACTGTACATATATATATACGTATTTTTTTTAACATGTTGGCCATCTCTCACCGATGCAGAGTGACCCAAAAAGAAACACTTTAACCATCATTCACACATAATCACTGTCTTTGCAGAGGTGCTCAAATATGACAGTTTAGATGTCACTCCAAACAGCTAGTATCCCAAACTCCTCTTTTAAAGTGCAGGCATTGTACATACTTCCCACCTCCAGGACTCAAGTCCGGCTAACTGGTTTCCCTGAATCCCTTTACAAAATATTACCTTGCTCACACACTAACAGCTCGTCAGGTCCCAGAAACCATTCTTCCCCATTCACTACTATCTAACATGCTCACACATGCCTGTTGCATGTCCAAGCTCCTTGCACACAAAACCTCTTTCATCCCTTCCCTCCATTCTTTCCTAGGACGATCCCTACCCGTCCTCCCCTCCACTTCAGACATATACATCCTCCAAGTTATCCTATTTTGCTCCACCCTCTCTAAATGACCAAACCACCTCAACAACCCCTCTTCAGCCCTCTGACTAATACTTTTACAAACTCCACTCCTCCTCCTAACTTCCACACTATGAATTCTCTGCATTATATTTGCACCACACATTGCCCTTAAACACGACATCTCCACTGCCTCCAGCCTCCTCCTTGCTGCAGCATTTACAACCCATGCTTCACATCCATATAAGAGTGCTGGTACCACTATACATTCCCTTCTTTGCCTCCATAGATAATGTTTTTGTCTCCACAGATACCTCAGTGCACCACTCACCTTTTTTCTTCATCAGTTCTATGATTAACCTCGTCCTTCATAGATCCATCCACTGACAAGTCTACTTCCAAATATCTGAACACATTCACTTCTTTCATATTCCCTCCCTCCAATGTGATATCCAAATTTTCTCTACCTAACTCGTTCAGTACCCTCATTGCCTTACTCATATCCATGTTCACTTTCAACTTTCTACCTTTACACACCCTCTCAAAGTCGTCTACTAAGCTTTGCAACTTTTCTTTAGAATCTCCCAAAAGCACAGTATTATCAGCAAAAAGTAACTGTGTCAATTCCCATTTTGTATTTGATTCCCCATAATTTAATCTCACTACTCTCCCCAACACCCTAGCATTTACTTCTTTTACATCCCTGTCTATAAATATGTTAAACAACCATTGTGACATTACACATCCCTGTTTAAAGCTTGCAGTAGTGTACCTGAGTTATGCGGGTGTAAACAAGCTTAAAGCTTGCAGTAGTGTACCTGAGTTGTGTGGGTGTAAACAAGCTTAAAGTTTGCAGTAGTGTACCTGAGTTGTGTGGGTGTAAACAAGCTTAAAGCTTGCAGTAGTGTACCTGAGTTTTGCGGGTGTAAACAAGCTTAAAGCTTGCAGTAGTGTACCTGAGTTGTGCGGGTGTAAACAAGCTTAAAGCTTGCAGTTGTGTACCTGAGTTGTGTGGGTGTAAACAAGCTTAAAGCTTGCAGTAGTGTACCTGAGTTGTGTGGGTGTAAACAAGCTTAAAGCTTGCAGTAGTGTACCTGAGTTGTGCAGGTGTAAACAAGCTTAAAGCTTGCAGTAGTGTACCTGAGTTGTGTGGGTGTAAACAAGCTTAAAGCTTGCAGTGGTGTACCTGAGTTGTGTGGGTGTAAACAAGCTTAAAGCTTGCAGTAGTGCACCTGAGTTGTGCGGGTGTAAACAAGCTTAAAGCTTGCAGTAGTGTACCTGAGTTGTATGGGTGTAAACAAGCTTAAGGCCTACTTTTACTGAGCCTCACTATCCTCATAAAATCTCTTTACAGGATTTAATAATTTACTACCTATTCCATACACTTGCCATATCTGCCACATTGCTTCCCTATCCACCATATCATATGCCTTTTCTAAATCCATAAATGCAGTGAATATTTCTTTTCCTTGTATATCATATCTTGTATACCTAATTATCCTCTTTTTCTTAAAATATGTACGTACTACCAAATGTCTTTCTATACGTAGTTCCATTAAAGGCCCCCCCATTTTCATTTACCCCTGGTACCCCAAACTTATCTTCTACTCCCTCCACAACAATTTTATCCACTTTAGCATTTAGGTTCCCCACCACAATTACTCTCTCACTTGGGTCAAAACTCCACAAGCACTCACTCAACATCTCCCAAAATGTCTCCCTCTCTTCTCTACAGTTTGTTATTCTCCGACCCTTATTTTACTCTATATAATCCTTGAATTTATACATTTATATTCCATCTTTTTCCTGCCATAACTTATCCTTCACTATTATTGCTACTCCTTCCTTAGCTCTAACTCTGTTAGAAACCCTTGACCTAACTGCATTTATTTCTCCCCACTGAAACTTTCCTACTCCCTTCAGCTTTGTATCATTTAGAGCTAGGACATCCAGCTTCTTTTCCTTTATAACATCCACGGTCATTTCTTTCTTATCATCCGCACTACATCCACGCACATTCAAATATTCCAGCTTAAAGGTTTTCTACTCTTTATTTTTAGTAAGCTGTACAGCAAAAGGGGGTTACTAGCCTATTGCTCCCAGCATTATAGTTGACTTTTACAACATACACATGACTTTTTTTTTTTTTCAACAAGCCGGCCATCTCCCACCTAGGCAGGGTGACCCAAAAAGAAAGAAAATCCCCAAAAAGAAAATACTTTCAGCATCATTCAACACTTTCATCTCACTCATACATAATCACTGTTTTTTCAGAGGTGCCCAGAATGCAACAGTTTAGAAGCATATAACGTATAAAGATATACAACATATCCCTCCAAACTGCCAATATCCCAACCCCTCCTTTAAAGTGCAGGCATTGTACTTCCCATTTCCAGTACTCAAGTTCAGCTATATAAAAATAACCGGTTTCCCTGAATCTTTCTTCTTTCAACACACCGGCCGTATCCCACCGAGGTGGGGTGGCCCAAAAGGAAAAACGAAAGTTTCTCCTTTTACATTTAGTAATATATACAGGAGAAGAGGTTACTAGCCCCTTGCTCCCGGCATTTTAGTCGCCTCCTACAACATGCATGGCTTACGGAGGAAGAATTCTGTTCCACTTCCCCATGGAGGTAAGAGGAAATAAACAAGAACAAGAACTAGTAAGAAAAATGGAAGAAAACCCAGAGGGGTGTGTGTATATACATATATGCTTGTACATGTATGTGTAGTGTGACCTAAGTGTAAGTAGAAGTAGCAAGACGTACCTGAAACCTTGCATGTTTATGAGACAGAAAAATGGACACCAGCAATCCTACCATCATGTAAAACAATTACAGGTTTCCATTTTACACTCACTTGGCAGGACGGTAGTACCTTCCTGGGTGGTTGCTGTCTACCAACCTACTACCTAGTTTCCCTGAATCTCTTCACTAAATATTACCCTGCTCACACTCCAACTGCTCGTCAAGTCCCAAATACCATTCGTCTCCATTCACTCCTATCTAACACGCTCACGCATGCTTGCTGGAAGTCCAAGCCCCTCACCCACAAAACCTCCTTTACCTACTCCCTCCAACCTTTTTGAGGATGACCCCTACCCCTCCCTCCTTCCCTTACAGATTTATATGCTCTCCATGTCATTCTACTTTGATCCATTCTCTCTAAATGACCACACCACCTCAACAACCCATCTTCAGCCCTCTGACTAATACTTTTATTAACTCCACACCTTCTCCTAATTTCCACACTCCAAATTCTCTGCATAATATTTACACCATGCATTGCCCTTAGACATGACATCTCCACTGCCTCCAACCGCCTCCTCTCTGCAGCATTTACAGCCCAAGCTTCACACCCATATAAGTGTTGGTACCACTATACTTTCATACATTCCCTTCTTTGCCTCCATAGATAATGTTTATTGTCTCCACATATACCTCAATGCACCACTCACCTTTTTTCCTTCATCAATTTTATGGTTAACCTCATCCTACATAAAACCATCCACTGACACGTCAACTCCCAAATACATTCCCTTCTTTGCCTCCATAGATAACGTTTTTTTTGTCTCCACATATACCTCAATGCACCACTCGCCTTTTTTCCGTAATCGTTTCTATGATTAACTTCATCCTTCATAAATCCATCTGCTGACACATCAACTCCCAAATATCTGAAAACATTCACTTCTTCCATACTCCTCCTACCCATTTTGATATCCAGTTTTATTCTTATTCTCTTTAGTAATTATTACAGGAAAAGGGGTAACTAGCCCATTGTTCCCGGCATTTTAGTTGACTTTTAGAACACGCACGGCTTACGGAGGAAAAATTCTTATTCCACTTACCCATGGATATAAAAGGAAAAGTAATAAGAACAAGAACTATTAAGATAAAATCAAAGAAAACTCAGATGAGTGTGTATAAATAAACGTGTACAGTAAGGCCCCGCTTTACGGCGATGTCAAATTATGACCAAAATTTGCTATACGGCAAGTGGTCTTTCAAATACGGCGCCCCCACCCAGTTTGTTTACATTTTCCGTGACCTCATCTATTATGTCAGGAAACTTTCCAAAATTTCAAGTGTTTTAAATTATTATTATTATTATAATCAAAAAGAAGCGCTAAGCCACAAGGGCTATACAGTGGTGCTCAAGTGTTTTAAAGTTACTGCATATTTTATATGTACTCTGATAATTATACTTAAGTGTACCTGTACCTAAATATACTTATACACTGTGCTGGTGTGCAGGTACACATTAAAATCGCTAAGTCTCTCTCTACTCATGACGCCAATACTACGTAATAATAATCGCTCTTCGGCACACTAAATGTCTTATTTTACATCAATATAGGCATTTTCATTAATCCATCTATGATATTTTCCTCAAAATTATATATGAAACCCATTACATAGGATATAAACATGATACATACACTCACAGAATAAAAATTGATGTAAATATGAGATTTGTTTACAGAGCAGCTGCGTAGGTAGTGTCGGAAGAATTACGTTTTCTCTAGTCAAACTGGGGGATACCTGTAGAAAAATATTCTTTTCGTATGCCTTTACTCTATATATAGCAATTCACGACCCTTGTGGGTTTAGTGCTTTTTATAATAAATAATAATAATAATACTATTATTATTATTATTATTAATATTAATAATAATAATAATAATAATATTGTTATTATTATTATTATTATTATTATTATTATTATTATTATTATTATTATTATTATTATTATCTTCATTCACTCTAAAAATGGTGTGTTGCTGTTTGTTTATTCTGAACTAACTTGTACAACTTGTACACAATGTAAGAGTATTTGTATTGTGAGGTAATTATTATTATAATAAAAAATATTGAGGTAAATGTTTTACAAACTCTTACAAATGGACATGAATGAACTAAAAGTAGACACATATTAATAGCATTTATTTCACCTGACAAAGTGATCGTCCACTACCTGTTCAGTTTGTGTTCTTACATTGTCTCAACTCTGTATATTGTTCTCTCCCTCGTTTACTCTTTCGTTAACTAGTTGGCTCTCATTGACGATGGCGTCTAAGGTTAGCTGTGATAAAAAGAGAAGTCGTAAGCCTCTTGATTTAAGTGCCAAGTTAGAGGATGATGGTGTGCCATTCTGATTTTATTCAATAAACTCCCTGCCACTCGCCTCTCACACATTATTAATATTAATATTTTAAGGTAAGTAATAAGTGTACTCTGTGTGTATCTTACCTTTTATTGTGTTTTTAATGCCTATTTTTATTGCTAACTTAATATAAGTTAGTGTAAACTTGTTGTCTGGCATTTATTGCATATTTTATGTGTGCTCTGATAATAATACTTGTGGACCTGTGTGGTAGCCGGGTGGAGGGACAACATTATGTTTTCTCTGCTCAGCCATCAGAGAAAACGTGTATGAATCTGCGTTTGGCCCAGCCACTCCCTCACTCCGCTTTTGTTTACAATTTTCGGCATGAATTATTCATTACTTCTACCTTCGTTTATGATGGCATCTAAAGGTAGTTGTTAGAAATGATTAAATTCAGTGAACAAGTTATGTCGATGTTAATAATATGGCTCTGGGCCACAGTGTAGGTAGCCGGTAGGTGTAGCCCAGGCGGGCTACACCTACCGGCTACCTACACTGACTCCCTACAAATAAATACTTCTCACCTCTCTTCCTATATTAAGACTACACATATTTTAAGGTAAATAATGAGTGAACTGTATGTGTATTTTACTTCTCTGGGATGTTTTAATTATCGTATATTAAGTATGAGACGAGGAGCCAGTGCTACCTACACCTGGGTACCTGCACCTGACTTCCTACAAATAAGTACTACTCACCTCTCTCCCTACATTAAGATTACAAATACTTTAAGATAAGTAATGAATTTACTGTGAATGTATTTTACTTTGTGTGTTTTTAATGCCTAGTTGTATTACTAACTTAATATAATTTAGTGTAAACTTGTTGTCTGGCATTTATATGCATTTATAAATGGAAAAAAATGGTGTTCTGCCTTCCGGTGATGTCTGCTTTCCGGCGACAGCCTGGAACCTAGCCCGCCGTATAAGTGGGGCCCTACTGTACATGTACGTGTAGTGTGACCTAAGTATAAGTAGAAGTAGCAAGACGTACCTGTAATCTTGCATATTTATGAGACAGACAAAAGACACCAGCAATCCTACCATCATGTAAAATAATTATAGGCTTTCGTTTTACGCTCACTTGGCAGTATGGTAGTACCTCCCCAGGTGGTTGCTGTCTACCAATTATTACTAATGATTACTAATTGTAATACAGTGGACCCTCGACCAACGATATTAATCTGTTCCTGAGAGCTCATCGTTAATCGAAATTATCGTTAGTTGAGTTAATTTTCCCCATAAGAAACAATGGAAATCAAATTAATCCGTTCCTGACACCCCAAAGTATTGAAAAAAACAAAAAATTTTACCTCATGAAATTTTTTTTTTTTTTTCAACAAGTTGGCCGTCTCCCACCGAGGCAGGGTGACCCAAAAAAGAAAGAAAATCCCCAAAAAGAAAATACATTCATCATCATTCAAAACTTTCACCACACTCACACATTATCACTGCTTTTGCAGAGGTGCTCAGAATACAACAGTTTAGAAGCATATACGTATAAAGATACACAACATATCCCTCCAAACTGCCAATATCCCAAACCCCTCCTTTAAAGTGCAGGCATTGTACTTCCCATTTCCAGGACTCAAGTCCGACTATATGAAAATAACCGGTTTCCCTGAATCCCTTCACTAAATATTACCCTGCTCACACTCCAACAGATCGTCAGGTCCCAAGTATCATTCGTCTCCATTCACTCCTATCTAACACGCTCATGCACGCTTGCTGGAAATCCAAGCCCCTCGCCCACAAAACCTCCTTTACCCCTCTTTCCAACCCTTTCGAGGATGACCCCTACCCCTCCTTCCTTCCCCTATAGATTTATATGATTTCCATGTCATTCTACTTTGGTCCATTCTCTCTAAATGACCAAACCACCTCAACAACCCCTCTTCTGCCCTCTGACTAATGCTTTTATTAACTCCACACCTTCTCCTAATTTCCACACTCCGAATTTTCTGCATAATGTTTACACCACACATTGCCCTTAGACAGGACATCTCCACTGCCTCCAACCGTCTCCTCGCTGCTGCATTTACCACCCAAGCTTCACATCCATATAAGAGTGTTGGTACTACTATACTTTCATACATTCCCTTCTTTGCCTCCATAGATAACGTTTTTTGACTCCACATATACCTCAACGCACCACTCACCTTTTTTCCCTCATCAATTCTATGATTAACCTCATCCTTCATAAATCCATCGCCGACACGTCAACTCCCAAGTATCTGAAAACATTCTCTTCTTCCATACTCCTCCTCCCCAATTTGATATCCAATTTTTCTTTATCTAAATCATTTGATTCCCTCATCACCTTACTCTTTTCAATGTTCACTTTCAACTTTCTACCTTTACACACATTCTCAAACTTATCATGAAATATTAATTTTAATACACACAAACTAAAGAAGACATGCACAGTTACATGACACTTACCTTTATTGAAGGTCTGGTGATGATTGATGGGATGGGAGGAGGGGAGAGTGTTGATGGTGTTAGTGTTTAGAAGGGGAATCCCCTTCCATTAGGACTTGAGGTGGTAAGTCCTTTTCCAGGGTTACTTCCCTTCTTCTTTTAATGCCACTAGGACCAGCTTGAGAGTCACTGGACCTCTGTCGCACAACATATCTGTCCATAGAGGCCTGTACCTCCCATTCCTTTATGACATTCCTAAAGTGTTTCGCAAAGTGTACAGGTTGCCAACACGGCTTGCAGTAGCTGTGTCAGGGTGATTTTCATCAAAAAAGGTTTGCACACATTTCCTTAATCTTTGAAGTGGGCAACTTCTTCAATTTCTCTCTCCCCTCCTCCGAAGCAGTTTCCTCAGGTCTGGCCTCTTGCTGTTGAAGTTGATCTAGCAGCTCATCAGTGGTTAGTTCTTCATTGTCCTCCTCCACCAACTCTTCCACATCCTCCCCACTAACCTCCAACCCCAAGGACTTCCCCAATGCCACAATGGATTCCTCAACTGGCATAGGATTCTCAGGGTTAGCCTCAAACTTTTCAAAATTCCTTTTGTCTACACATTCTGGCCACAGTTTTTTCCAAGCAGAGTTCAAGGTCCTCTTAGTCACTGCCTCCCAAGCCTTACCTATAAGGTTTACACAATTGAGGATATTAAAGTGATCTCTCCAAAACTTTCTTAGAGTCAGTTGAGTTTCTGAGGTCACTACAAAGCACCTTTCAAACATAGCTTTTGTGTACAGTTTCTTGAAGTTTGCAATAACCTGCTGGTCCATGGGCTGCAGGAGAGGAGTGGTATTAGGAGGCAAAAACTTCACCTTAATGAAGCTCATGTCCGCAGAATGTCGCTCTGCCAAGTCTGATGGATGACCAGGGGCATTGTCTAATACCAGGAGGCACTTAAGGTCCAATTTATTTTCCAGGAGGTAATTTTTCACAGTGGGGGCAAATGCATGGGGTAACCAGTCATAGAAAAAGTCCCTAGTGACCCATGCCTTAGTGTTTGCCCTCCACAGCACACACAAATTAGCCTTGAGGACATTGTTTTTCCTGAACACTCTGGGAGTTTCAGAGTGATACGCCAATAAAGGCTTCACTTTGCAATCACCACTAGCATTGGCACACATCAACAGAGTAAGCCTGTCTTTCATAGGCTTATGTTCTGGGAGTGCCTTTTCCTCCTGAGTAATGTAGGTCCTGCTTGGCATTTTCTTCCAAAACAGGCCTGTTTCGTCACAATTAAACACTTGTTCAGGTTTCAGTCCTTCACTGTCTCTGTACTCCTTGAAGTCCTGCACATATTTTTCAGCCGCTTTGTGGTCCGAACTGGCAGCCTCTCCATGCCTTATCACACTATGTATGCCACTTCGATTCTTAAATCTCTCAAACCAACCTTTGCTGGCCTTAAATTCACTTACATCGCCACTGGTTGCTGGCATGTTTTTAATTAAATCGTCATGCAACTTCCTAGCCTTTTCACATATGATCGCTTGAGAGATGCTATCTCCTGCAATCTGTTTTTCGTTTATCCACACCAATAACAGTCTCTCAACATCTTCTATCACTTGTGATCTCAGTTTCGAAAACATAGTTGCACCTTTGGCAAGAACAGCTTCCTTGATTGCCGTTTTCTTGGCCACAATAGTAGCGATGGTTGATTGGGGTTTTGTGTACAACCTGGCCCGCTCGGAGACACGCACTCCACTTTCATACTTTGCAATGATCTCTTTCTTCATATCCATAGTAATTCTCACCCTTTTTGCTGTAGGGTTGGCACTAGAAGCTTTCTTGGGGCCCATGGTGACTTATTTTGCAGGTGCAATCACTACAAACGCTGTGATAATATGAAATGTTCCGATTGTATGTTTGGATGGGACCGCGGTGGCTGGCTGGCTTGTAAACACTGGCACCCACGGGACAAGTGAGGCGTGCTCAAGCCACAAGTGGACGCGTCTTGAACGGAACGAATAGCATTGGTCGGGCTTTGTAGCGCTAGTCGAGGCAAAATTTTTGCGTTAAAATGTATCGCTAGTCGGATTTAACGTTAGAGGATGCCAACGTTGGTCGAGGGTTCACTGTATTTATGTTTGTTGTGTGTATGTAAATCTTTATAAAATATATTTTTTTGTGAATAATTTTGGGTTTCTGGAATGGATTAATTGTATTTACATTATTTCTTATGGGAAATATTGATTCAAGTTTCGAACGTTTCGACTTGAGAACTAGCTCCAGGAATGGATTAAGTTCAAAACTCGAGGTTCCTCTGTACTTTATATTGAATAGATGGTGAATAACCACTTAGCAATCGCACACAAAAATTTCTAACAAGTTCATTTTCCTAGGTAACATGGGAGGTATCCTGAAAGCAATAAAAGATGAAGGCTTTGACATCTCTGCCCTCCAGATGTTCCGTATGGATAAAGTTCAAGCCGAGGAGTTTCTAGAAGTGTATAAGGGTGTACTTACTGAGTATCCTGTAAGTATCCAATTTTGTACCTATTATAAATGGCTCAAACCCACATAGAGAATATAAAAGAGAAGGGAAGAGAACATTTATATTTTGACCTCACATTGAGGCCCTCTTCAACAAACAGCGAAAGAGGTCCTCAATATAATTTCAATATAATGCCAATCGATAAGATGAGGATGTTTTCTTTGTCAACTCATTTGTATCATATTTACTGCTTACAGCCTGCCTTTATAACTCATTTTTTTTTTTTATGTTTAGCTCTTGGAGTTGTTTTATAGCTCATTTTTTGGATTTTTTTTTTTTAGTGTCTTAAATTCTGGGGGTCATAAATGCTATACTACCACTGCAGATGTCATTCTTACTTTAATGTATAGTGTGAATATCTTTTTTCAGTGTTTGCCCCTCTATATATCTAAATACTATTTTAAAGTTACCCAATGTTACTGAGGCATTTTTCATTATTTTGTTATTCAATTTTATAGTGAGTTTTGTCAGTGGTGACTCCCAGATCCCTTTCTTTGGCTTATACATTTAGTATTTTGTTGCACACTTTGAATTCTGATGAAGGCCTCTATTTATTTTCACTCATTTCTGTCACATGACATTTCTTCTTCTTTCAACAAATCAACCATATCCCACTGAAGCAGGGTGGCCCAAAAAGAAAAACAAAATTTTCTCTTTTTAACTTTGGTAATGTATACAGGAAAAGGGGTTACTAGCCCTTTGCTCCCGGCATGTTAGTCACTTCTTACGACACATATGGCTTACGGAGAAAGAATTCTGTTCCACTTCCCCATGGAGATAAGAGGAAATAAACAAAAACAAGAACTAATAAGAAAATAGAAGAAAACCCAAATGGGTGTCTGTATATACGTATTAGTGTTATAACTTTTTTACTTTTTTCCAAATAAAACATCTCCTGTGTCATAAATCGATGAACTTTTTTTAAAAACAATGAAAAAATCCCTAATTCCTGTCAGTTTTCGAAAACGGTCACCCCTAAATAAAAACTACGAATCACTATACTATATCTGCATTACTACTCATAAGTAGCAACTCAGGAAAGCACTAATTGGCAACTCAAATTAATGAAAAATATTAATCACTATATATTTACGTTCTCAGAGAAGGGGATTAGCAAACCACAATTTATCAGTTGTCAGCATCACGTTCTGGACAGGATTCTCCATTTGGTAATGGATGAAAATCTTGGTGCAAAACCAGTTCTCCAAACATCGAGTATCCATTTGTATCCCAACTGGTGAAGAATTATGAAGAACTAAAGGCACAGTTTGTTAATGGAACAGAAGAGATCCTTCATAAATCAGGATGGAGAGATGATATGAAAGTTTTTGTACCATTTAACATGAGTGTTTAGATTCCTTGAAGAAAAAAGGCACTTTCCTTTGATTAATTTTCAGAAAATTCCAAACATCAGAATTTTTTTTTTTTTTTTTTTAACAAGTCGGCCATCTCCCACCGATGCAGGGTGACCCCAAAAAAAAAAAAGAAAATCCCCAAAAAGAAAATACTTTCATCATCATTCAACACTTTCACCTCACTCACACATAATCACTGTTTTTGCAGAGGTGCTCAGAATACAACAGTTTAGAAGTATATACGTATAAAGATACACAACATATCCCTTCAAACTGCCAATATCCTAAACCCCTCCTTTAACCCTTTGACTGTTTCAGGCCCCTCTCTGAAACTGTCATTCTATGTCGCTCAATTTTTGAAAAAAAAATTATTTTTTCTTATGAAATGATAGAGAAGCTTTTCCCGATGGTAATGACACCAAAAGTTCGAAATTTGGTCGAAAACTCATGGAATTATGCTCCCGCTAAGTTAGCGGTCTCGGCGACATATGCGTATCAGAGATTTCGCTGACTTTGAGCCCTATTTTCAGCCAATTCCATTGTTCTAGTTGACCAAACTCATAGCTATTTCTTTAGAACTCCATTTTATCTATCAGCTGAGTACAAGAAACCTCCCATTTACTAATTTGGACTACCCAATATGGTGGTCAGAAATTGGCCTAGAGAACAAATGGATTTGTCAGTTAAAAATAGGAGAGGAGAGTTATTAAATGGAGAGTTAGAGGTATTGGGAAGATGGAAGGAATATTTTGAGGAATTGTTAAATGTTGATGAAGATAGGGAAGCTGTGATTTCGTGTATAGGGCAAGGAGGAATAACATCTTGTAGGAGTGAGGAAGAGCCAGTTGTGAGTGTGGGGGAAGTTCGTGAGGCAGTAGGTAAAATGAAAGGGGGTAAGGCAGCCGGGATTGATGGGATAAAGATAGAAATGTTAAAAGCAGGTGGGGATATAGTTTTGGAGTGGTTGGTGCAATTATTTAATAAATGTATGGAAGAGGGTAAGGTACCTAGGGATTGGCAGAGAGCATGCATAGTTCCTTTGTATAAAGGCAAAGGGGATAAAAGAGAGTGCAAAAATTATAGGGGGATAAGTCTGTTGAGTGTACCTGGTAAAGTGTATGGTAGAGTTATAATTGAAAGAATTAAGAGTAAGACGGAGAATAGGATAGCAGATGAACAAGGCGGCTTTAGGAAAGGTAGGGGGTGTGTGGACCAGGTGTTTACAGTGAAACATATAAGTGAACAGTATTTAGATAAGGCTAAAGAGGTCTTTGTGGCATTTATGGATTTGGAAAAGGCGTATGACAGGGTGGATAGGGGGCAATGTGGCAGATGTTGCAAGTGTATGGTGTAGGAGGTAGGTTACTGAAAGCAGTGAAGAGTTTTTACGAGGATAGTGAGGCTCAAGTTAGAGTATGTAGGAAAGAGGGAAATTTTTTCCCAGTAAAAGTAGGCCTTAGACAAGGATGTGTGATGTCACCGTGGTTGTTTAATATATTTATAGATGGGGTTGTAAGAGAAGTAAATGCGAGGGTCTTGGCAAGAGGCGTGGAGTTAAAAGATAAAGAATCACACACAAAGTGGGAGTTGTCACAGCTGCTCTTTGCTGATGACACTGTGCTCTTGGGAGATTCTGAAGAGAAGTTGCAGAGATTGGTGGATGAATTTGGTAGGGTGTGCAAAAGAAGAAAATTAAAGGTGAATACAGGAAAGAGTAAGGTTATGAGGATAACAAAAAGATTAGGTGATGAAAGATTGAATATCAGATTGGAGGGAGAGAGTATGGAGGAGGTGAACGTATTCAGATATTTGGGAGTGGACGTGTCAGCGGATGGGTCTATGAAAGATGAGGTGAATCATAGAATTGATGAGGGAAAAAGAGTGAGTGGTGCACTTAGGAGTCTGTGGAGACAAAGAACTTTGTCCTTGGAGGCAAAGAGGGGAATGTATGAGAGTATAGTTTTACCAACGCTCTTATATGGGTGTGAAGCGTGGGTGATGAATGTTGCAGCGAGGAGAAGGCTGGAGGCAGTGGAGATGTCATGTCTGAGGGCAATGTGTGGTGTGAATATAATGCAGAGAATTCGTAGTTTGGAAGTTAGGAGGAGGTGCGGGATTACCAAAACTGTTGTCCAGAGGGCTGAGGAAGGGTTGTTGAGGTGGTTCGGACATGTAGAGAGAATGGAGCGAAACAGAATGACTTCAAGAGTGTATCAGTCTGTAGTGGAAGGAAGGCGGGGTAGGGGTCGGCCTAGGAAGGGTTGGAGGGAGGGGGTAAAGGAGGTTTTGTGTGCGAGGGGCTTGGACTTCCAGCAGGCATGCGTGAGCGTGTTTGATAGGAGTGAATGGAGACAAATGGTTTTTAATACTTGACGTGCTGTTGGAGTGTGAGCAAAGTAACATTTATGAAGGGATTCAGGGAAACCGGCAGGCCGGACTTGAGTCCTGGAGATGGGAAGTACAGTGCCTGCACTCTGAAGGAGGGGTGTTAATGTTGCAGTTTAAAAACTGTAGTGTAAAGCACCCTTCTGGCAAGACAGTGATGGAGTGAATGATGGTGAAAGTTTTTCTTTTTCGGGCCACCCTGCCTTGGTGGGAATCGGCCGGTGTGATAATAAAAAAAAATAATATAAAATAAAATTGGCAATTTGGCCAATTTCACGCAAACTAAAAAAGATGCCAATTTCAAAATAGGATCCAGAATAAACAAGGCAGACATTCGTGGCACTAAAATAACATATGCTCTGTTCATTAGTCACATCTCTAGGCCCCTCTTATATTATTATTGCTTTCTATTTTGATTTTTTATTCATACAAAAAAATACAAAATTTACTGTTATGCAGACTACTGCATTATTGTAAAAATGGTATAAATAATATCAGTGCACTAGTGAAAGAATATTAGACTCCCCAGTTGACGTGTATTGGACGTGTGGTGTGATTTATTTACTCCTGAACATTGGTAAAAATCGAACATTTCCGCTACTTTGAGCTCAGTTTCAGGGTCGTTTTCATCGTCAAAGTAATGAAAATCATCTCTATTTCTGTAAAATGTTTTCCATTTTATCACCTAAGACCATGAAAACGCGAATACAACAATAAATACTATACGAAAATACACCTCAAAGTTGGCGTTTTATTCCAAAAAAACGATCAGAGTTTTTTTTTTTCTCATTACTCAATGTGTGCTGCAGGATTTTTTTTATGTGGTGCACACTGACCACACAGACCCATTCTCTCACATGTGGGCCTACCAGCTTTCTCCCACTTGATTTGAAGCCGCTAGAATTATTGAGTATATATACGTCAGAAACATTGGCTCGTAAGACGTATTTATAAGTCGCAAACAGTCAAAGGGTTAAAGTGCAGGCATTGTACTTCCCATTTCCAGGACTCGAGTCTGGCTATATAAAATAACCAGTTTCCCTGAATCCCGTCACTAAATATTACCCTGCTCACACTCCAACAGCTCATCAGATCCCGAATACCATTCATCTCCATTCACTCCTATCTAACATGCTCATGCATGCTTTCTGGAAGTCCAAGCCCCTTGCCCACAAAACCTCCTTTACCCCCTCCCTCCAACCTTTTCGAGGACGACCCCTACCCCGCCTTCCTTCCCCTACAGATTTATACGCTCTCCATGTCATTCTACTTCGATCCCTTCTCTCTAAATGACCAAACCACCTCAACAACCCCTCTTCAGCCCTCTGACAAATACTTTTATTAACTCCACACATCCTATTTTCCACACTCCGAATTTTCTGCATAATATTTACACCACACATTGCCCTTAGACAGGACATTTCCACTGCCTTCAACCGCCTCCTAACTGCAGCATTTACAACCCATGCTTCACACCCATATAAGAGTGTTGGTACTACTATACTTTCATACATTCCCTTCTTTGCCTCCATGGATAACATTTTTTGCCTCAACATATACCTCAATGCACCACTCACCTTTTTTTTTCTTCATCAATTCTATGATTAACCTCATCCTTCATAAATCCATCCGCTGACACGTCAACTCCCAAATATCTGAAAACATTCACTTCTTCTATACTACTAGTCCCCAATTTGATATCCAATTTTTCTTTATCTAAATCATTTGATACCCTCATCACCTTACTCTTTTCTATGTTCACTTTCAAGTTTCTACCTTTACACATATTCCCAGATTCGTCCACTAACCTTTGCAATTTTTCTTTAGAATCTCCCATAAGCACAGTATCATCAGCAAAAAGTAACTGTGTCACTTCCCATTTTGTATTTAATTCCCCATAATTTAATCCCAAAACTCTCCCGAACACCCTAGCATTTACTTGTTTTACAACCCCATCTATAAATATATTAAACAACCATTTTGAGGTGGAATTCAAGAACCATTCTAGCTATTCTTGCATTTCTTCTTATACCTACAAGACAGAAGATATGCAGATTCATTTCATAAACCTGGGCAGATTATTGGTTTACTGATCAGATGCACAATGAAAATGACTTCAAGAATTTTTCAGAAATATTAAAACCTTACAAAAAAGCACTGAACTCTTTGAAAAGTCACTGGAAACAGGAACCGTCCGCACTTAATATACCAAGAAGTTAATCGGTGTGCTGAATGTGCAATCAAAGTTATGCAGGAACTGTATACTGCCTGCAGTAACAAAAGCAAACTGCAACTTCAGTTTATTCTAAGCAATAAGTAGTAATATATGTACAAACATGATAATGATGCTGTAAAGTGTTTTATTTGTTATTAATATTACATGCAATATGCAATCAAGTTACTTGTTTTCATTACTCATTTTTTTCATTTAGGGGCTACATTTTCTAAAAAGATATTGAAATGAATGGTCATTTCTTTGCTTTTAGGCAAAAGTTCATCTGATTAGGGTACAGGAATATTACGTTGTAAAAAAGTTATAACCCTAATACAGTGGTTCCCTGAGTTTCAGCCATAATTTGTTCCACAAGGCTGTTCGAGTGCTGTTACTGAATGAATATATTCCCATAAGGAATAATGTAAATTAGATTAGTCCTTTTCAGACCCCAAAAATACACTTACAAAAGCACTTACAATAATACACTTACATAATTGTTCAAGTTGGGCACTGTACAAATCTCGGGGTACCACTGTATATACTTACAGTGGTACCTCGGGATACAAACAGCTCAAAACATGAACAATTATGTAAGTGTATTTATGTAATTGCTTTTGTAAGTGTATTTTTTGGGGTCTGAAATGGATTAATCTAATTTACATTATTCCTTTTAGGAACAAATTCGTTTGGTATCAGCACTCGAACAGCCTTCTGGAACAAATTAGGTTTGTATCCCGAGGTACCACTGTATATGCTTGTGCATACATGCAAGTGTAGTGTAACCTAAGTGTAAGTAGAAGTAGAATTTGTACCTGAAATCTTGCATTTTTGTGAGACAAATAGACACCAGCAATCCTACCATCGTGTAAAACAATTACAGGCTTCCATTTTACACTCGCTTGTCAGGACGGTAGTACCTCCCTGGGTGGTTGCTGTCTACCAGCCTACTACCTACCTACATGCCATTTATCCATATTAAATTTCATCATCTATGTCTTAATCCACTTGCTCAGTCTATGTCTTCCTGTAAGGGTGCAGTTGTTTTTGTTGCTTGCTTGAAGGATTTACATACATCATTTGCAAACATGCTCATGTAGTTCCTAATGTTTTATCTCATGTTATTGTTTGCATTTTCCTCTACCACAGTGAACCCTCTCATTAACAGATGAATGGGTAAAAGGTGGTGTACTATATTGCTGATTCTCTACAACTTCTCAAGTCTATATTCTTTCAACAAACCGGCTGTATCCCACCAAGACAGGGTGGCCCAAAAAGAAAAACGACAGTTTCTCTTTTTAAATTTAGTAATTTATACAGGAGAAGGGGTTACTAGCCCCTTGCTCCCGGCATTTTAGTTGCCTCTTACAACACGCATGGCTGACAGAGGATGAATTCTGTTCCACTTCCCCATGGAGATAAGAGGAAATAAACAAGAACAAGAACTAGAAAGAAAATAGAAGAAAACCCAGAGGGGTGTGTATATATATGCTTGTACATGTATGTGTAGTGTGACCTAAGTGTAAGTAGAAGTAGCAAGACGTACCTGAAATCATGCATGTTTATGAGACCTACCTTACCTATACCTTTGAAGAATTTTGAGAGTATATATACTCTCTGAGCCCGGCCATGGACCAGGCTCATCTGGTGCTCGCCTGGTCAACCAGGCTGTTGCTGCTGGAGGCCCGCTGCCCCACATATCCATCACAGTCTGGTTGATCTGGCACCTGGTGAAGATACTTGTCTAGTTTCCTCTTGAAGGCTTCAACACTTGTTCCAGCAGTGTTTCTGATATCTTCTGGTAAGATGTTGAAAAGTCTGGGACCCCGGTTGTTGATACAGTGTTCCCTTATTGTCCCCACCGCACCCCTGCTCCTCACTGGGTTTATTTTACACTTCCTTCCATATCTCTCACTCCAGTATGTTGTTATGGCAGTGTGCAGATTTGGGACCAAGCCCTCGAGTACCTTCCAGGTATATATTATCATGTACCTCTCTCTCCTCCGCTCCAATGAGTACATGTTCAAGACTTGCAAGCGTTTAGGTGCTTTACTGGCTCAATGTGAGCCGTAAACGATCTCTGTATTTGTTCCAGCTCCGATATTTCTCCTGCCCTGAATGGGGCCGTCAGCACTGAGCAATATTCTAAGTGAGGGAGCACTAGCGATTTGAAGAGTGTCACCATCGGCATTGTTTCCCTTGTTTTGAAAGTTCTCAATACCCACCCAGTCATCTTCCTGGCTGTCGTGATCTTTGTCTTGTTATGGTCTTTAAAAGAAAGGTCCGCTGACATAATTATTCCTAGGTCTTTTACGTGTTCCTTACGTTCTATTTGGTGACCCTCTTGAGTTTTGTATATAGTGCTCCTTTTGAGTTCTTCATTCTTTCCATACCTAAGCAGCTGGAACTTATCACCATTGAACGTCATGTTGTTTTCCACTGCCCACTGGAAAACCCTGTTTATGTCTTCCCGTACTTTTTCAGTGTCCTCTACCGTACTGACTTTCATGCTTATTTTAGTGCCATCTGCAAATGATGATACAAAAGTGTGCCGGGTGTTTTTGTCTATGTCTACTATGAGGATGAGGAACAGCAGAGGTGCCAGGACAGTGCCTTGGGGCACTAAGCTTTTGACCTCACTGATGCTGGATCTTGCCCTGTTCACTACTACTTTTTGTGTTCTGTGTGCTAGGAAACCGAAAATCCATCTGCCTCCCTTCCCCATAATGCCCATGGCCTTCATTTTGTGTGCATTCACTCCATGATCGCATTTGTCAAACGCCTTTGCAAAATCTGTGTAAATCACATCTGCGTTTTGGTCGTCTTCCAGTGCCTCCGTAATTCTGTCATAATGGTTCAGCAGCTGTGAGAGACATGATCGTCCTGCTCTAAAACCATGCTGGTTCGGGTTATGTTTGTTGTGCTGGTCCATGAAATTTGTAACCTGTCGTCTCATCACTCTTTCGAAGATTTTTATGATGTGAGAGGTTAGGGCTACTGGTCTGTAATTTTTAGCTAGTGCTCTACTGCCTCTCTTGTGCAAAGGAGCTATGTCTGCACTCTTTAAGGCCTCCGGTATTTCACCTAGATCTAAGCTCTTTCTCCAAAGAATACTGAGGGCTCGTGCTAGTGGTACTTTACACTTCTTTATAAATAGAGCATTCCATGAATCTGGTCCAGGTGCTGAGTGAGTGGGCATTCATTTCTTTTTTGAAATCTATGGGATTTGTACTAATGTCAGTTAGTTGGTCTGTGCGGCCTTCTTCTGGAGTGAAAAATATTTCTGCATTTTCTGCCTTGCTGTCATTTCGTGGGTTGCTGAACACTGACTCATACTGTTCTTTTAGGATTTTACTCATTTCCTGTTCATCGTCAGTATATGAGTCTCCTCTCAGTAGTGGTCCAATTCTACAGGTAGTTCTTAGCTTTGATTTTTGCGTAGGAATAGGAATATTTTGGGTTTCTTGCAATATCCTGTATGGCCCTTTGTACTTCTTCTGTGAGGTATGACATCCTAAGTAGCATATTTATGATTTTAAGCAATTCAGTAACCTGTTTTCTTCTTCTGTACCATCTCCTACACTCTTTCTCTATATTTGATCTTCTTCTGGGTTTCCTCGATGATACGTGCTTCATACATACCTTGTATGCTTCTGCATTCAGCTTCTCTAGGCACTGGTGGGGATTTAGGGTGCTCATGTCTGATTCCCAGGGTATGTCTGATATCTCTATGGTTGTTAAAATTAAACTTACTGAATATCCCGTCTCTAACATTAGTGACGCAGTTTTCTAACCCTGAGTTAATATTCGTTTGAACCTCAGTGATGTTATGATCAAAGTACTGTATATTGTTTTTGTAACTGTTATGTCTCTGAGCAGTTCCTCATTGTCTGTGAATATCAAATCCAGGGTATTTTCATTTATAGTGGGATCAGTTACCTGTTGGTTTAAAAAGTATTTTTCACAAAGCCTCATTAGTTCCCTGGTATGCACCTGTTGAGCCAGGGTGCTTCCCGGAGATATTTCTGGTGTAACATTACGTTGCGCCATCTTCCATTTTACATGAGGGAGATTAAAGTCTCCAAGGAGTAAAATATTTGGTATGGGATTTTCTAGCCTATCCAGATAGCTATCTATCTTCCTTAGCTGATCTGTGAATTCCTCAGCAGTTGCTGATGGTGGCTTCTGTACTAGGATAATTACCAAATTCCTATTTTCAACTTTAATGCCTAGAATTTCTACTATATCATTTGTAGAGTTCAGCACTTCTGTGTAACAGAAGGTATCCTTTTCATAGATTCCTACTCCTCCCTGTGACCTATTAATTCTATCACATTTATACATGTTGTAGTTTTCTATCTTTATCTCTTCGTCCAAAACATCCCTTGTATGTGTTTCTGTAAATGTTTCAAACATGGCATTTGCTTCTATTAGGAGCCCACTGACACTAACTAACTTTGTCATTTTAATTTGATTTCAAACCCTGAATATTTGCAAATAGTATGAAGCAGGAATTACCATTTGGGATGTTTTGTCTTGCTTTGTGTTTCATTAGTACCACTGGTGATATACTACCTGTCCCTTGGTGTACACACCCCTGGTTTCTCCAGTACTGGCTTTGCGTTTGGTTGCTTATTCAGCCTTGATGGGCTGATGCCTGGTTTGGTATGCCCCATTTTACTGACCATCTGTCCTCTCTGTACCATTCCCCCTCTTTGTCTCTTCCTTTGGTTCAATTTTTTCTCTTTTTGTCTAAAAAAGATTGCTGTTCAATTTCCCTGTCTCTGCTAACTCTGTAGTGCCGCATTTCTTTTATATGGTGGTCTGGGCAGCTCAGGTCATACCATTCTCTGGACTGCATTGAAGCTTTACACATTACTGGATGGAAGTACCTGCACTCTTTGTTGAAACAACACTTTCCCTTCCTCAACATGTTGGCACATTTTCTGGTGTGTTTATTCCAGCAATCTCTGCCATATAGGCACATACCTTTTGCTTAGTATCGGCAAATGTTCTGACTACCTATATTTACTGATTTTGTGTCGTTCCCAAGTTCTGCCACCTGATCTGAGTTCTCTTGTTCACTTTCTTCTAGGCTAATTTCTTCCCTTTTCTCATTTTCGTTTGTTCTTGCACTAGCTTTCTCATCCTCCCTTTCTGCTATGCTATGTATCCCCTGTTTTTTATTCTTTCTGACTTGCCTGTATGACGTTTTCCACTCTTCCACTCCTTGGTTTCCACCTGTATTTGCACTTTCCTCATTTTCTTGTTCCTTATCCCCTGCTTTCCACTCTTTGTATAACTCTGGCAAGCTCCTTAGTAACTTCCTTATGCTTTCTAGGTTTGCACTTTTCAGTACCTCTCTTAAGCTTAACCAGCTGTCCCTCTCACTGGGGCAAATCCAGAAACGACTTTCTTGTTTTAGGCTATTTGTCATGGTTGCATGAAGCTTTGTACATGATATATGTGATGTTTTACCACATATTTCACAATCAATGCCCCTCATTGTGGTGGATGGTGGGTTATTATGTGTGGGCTGGGGGTGGGGTGGCTGGTAGGTGGGAGGCTGGGCATTGGGTATCCTTGGGTAGAGGGTAGGAATGATAGGAGGAGGGGGCTGTGCAGTGGGGTGGTAAGCTGGGAGATGGGGATATGTGGAAAGAAGGTGAGGTGTGAGGAGGGGGGCCAGGGGGGTGGGATTGCTGGATGGGTGGTGTAGGATCCTTGGAATGGGGTGGGGGCATGAGGTGGGGGGGGGCACTTGCACACTTGTTCCTCTGTAATTACATCATAGATTGTACACTACACTCAGGATTAAAAAAAATTAACTCTTATCCACAAATTCAGTTCACTATATCACTGCCTATTCATATCCTTTTTCCTCGTTATAACACTTGTATGATAGTTTACACTTCACTGTCACCTCTGCCAATAATTTTTCACTGGTGATGGTTGACCCATGAATATATTCCATATATTATGCACTATGTATTGGGTATTTGCCAGATTGCTGTAATCCACAATTTAAGATAACTATATCACTGAACATCAATACCTCGTCATTCACTATATTCCTTATATGAGATGAGAAACAGTCCTTCAGTATAAAACATGATCCGCTGTGTGGTAACACCTATAGGCCTAGTTCACAACCCGCTCTCCTCACTTTTATTAATAATAATATCTTATACAGTGGACCCCCGCTTAACGATCACCTCCAAATGCGACCAGTTATGTAAGTGTATTTATGTAAGTGCGTTTGTACGTGTATGTTTGGGGGTCTGAAATGGACTAATCTACTTCACAATATTCCTTATGGGAAAAAATTCGGTCAGTACTGGCACCTGAACATACTACTGGATTGAAAAAAGTTCGTTAACCGGGGGTCCACTGTATTCTCCTGTGGGTTTAACAGTAGTCGTTTTTCGTTTCTTAACTTTTCTGCTCTTTGAGTTTAGGCTAATCCCTGATCTTTCTTATTTCCCCTCACTGATCTATGATCACTGCTAGTCACAAATCATTTCCTATATGGCACCCTTTATAACAACTGTTACTCTGAGGCCTGGCACTCTAACACTTGGCACTATCATCTCTATTTTTTTTCTTCAATGATCACTGATGTTTCCCTTCTGTGTGTTTAACCCTTTGACTGTTTACGCCGCATAAATACGTCTTACGAGCCACTGTTTCTGACGTATATATACTCAATAATTCTAGCGGCTTCAAATCAAGCGGGAGAAAGCTGGTAGGCCCACATGTGAGAGAAAGGGTCTGTGTGGTCAGTATGCACCACATAAAAAAAATCCTGCAGCACACAGTGCGTAATGAGAAAAAAAAAAACTGATCGTTTTTTTTGGATTAAAGTGCCGACTTTGAGGTGTATTTTCGTATAGTATTTATCATTGTATTCGCGTTTTCATGGTCTTAGGTGATAAAATGGAAAACATATTACAGAAATAGAGATGATTTTCATTACTTTGATGAAGAAAACGACCTTGAAACTGAGCTCAAAGTAGCAGAAATGTTCGATTTTTACCAATGTTCAGGAGTAAAAAACTCACACCACACATCCAATACATGTCAACTGGGGAGTCTAATATTCTTTCACTAGTGCACTGATATTATTTATACCATTTTTACAATAATGCAATTGTCTGCATAACAGTAAATTTTGTATTTTTTTGTATGAATAAAAAATCAAAATACAAAGCAATAATAATATAAGAGGGGCCTAGAGATGTGACTAATGAACAGAGGATATGTTATTTTAGTGCCAAGAATGTGTACATTGTTTGTTCTGGACCCTATTTTGAAATTGGCATCTTTTTTAACCCTTTCAGGGTCCATCCCATAGATCTACGGCTTTACGTTCAGGGTCCAAACCGTAGATCTACGTCATGAGCTCAGCTCACTCTGATAAACTGTGAGTGGTACATTTGGGCCTAGATATGAGAGAATACATCTATGTGGTATGTGTGCATCACATAAAACAGATCCTGCAGCACACTGTGTATAATGAGAGAAAAAAAGCTGAAATCATGATTTTTTGATTAAAACAGCGACTTTGTAGTGTTTTTTCATATTTTTTTTATAGTTGTATTTGCAATTTCTTGGTCTCATTTGATAGAATGGAAGGCATATTACAGAAATAGAGATGATTTTGATTGGTTTTAGCACTGGAAATGGCTTGAAACTGAGCTCAAAGTAGCGGAAATGTTAAATTTTTGCCGATATTCAAGAGTAAACAAACGACCTCACCGTGCTTTTTGTAATAGGAATAAGAAGATGAGAGATAGAGTGTGCTTCCCTGGAGCTGGTGTTGGGGACATTGTCAACAGACTGGATAATATCATGTCAGGTAATGGGAACAAGCCCATTATCTGTCTCAGTGCTGGTGGAAATGATATTGGGAAGGGTAGGAGAGAAGAGCTGCTAGATAAGTACAGGTCAGCTATAGATTTCATTAAGTCTAAGGGAGGGATCCCAATCATATGTAGCATCTTGCCTAGAAGGGGAGTAGGAAATGAATGGTTGTCTAGAGCAATTGGTGTAAATTGCTGGCTAGACAGATACTGCAAGGAACTTGCAATCCCATTCATTGACAACTGGAACAACTTTTATGGCAAACATGATATGTATGCAAGGGATGGGGTTCATCTCTCTGGGGCAGGGGTGGTAGCACTTGCAGACTCGATTGAGAAGGCCATTGGTGAAATGCCTATGATTTTAAAAATGATGGAAGATAGAGGTATGGTGTGGTGTGGGAAACAAGCAGGTTGCAACACTAGGGTTGGAAACAGTAAATGTATAAAAGGCATTCAGCATGAAGTTATAAATAAAGACAATAGAACAGGTCAGAAAACAAAGGGGGACAGCAGAGGGCAGCAAGGGACTAGCTCCCTTAAGGTTTACTATACTAATAGCAGGAGTGTTAGAAATAAGATAGATGAGCTAAGATTAATTGCAAGTGCAGGAAACATAGATATTATTGCTATAACAGAGACCTGGCTCAATCTGAAAGATAGAGAGATGCCATCTGAATGTCACATACAAGGCTATAAATTATTCCACACTGACAGGGTCAACAGGAAAGGTGGTGGAGTAGCGATGTATGTCAGAGACAATTTAAATTGTTGTGTTAGACAAGATATTAAATTAGAAGCGTCAGCCACTGAATCTGTTTGGTTACAGCTTCTCGAGGGCCGAGAAAAACTAATTTTGGGTGTGATTTACAGGGCCCCAAATCTTGATAGGGAGTGCAGTAAACTTCTATGGGACGAAATTCGTAAGGCATCTACATACGAAAATGTTGTGCTAATGGAGACTTCAACTATAGACAGATTGACTGGAGCAATTTGACAGGAAATTTAGAGTCGGGTGACTTTCTTGATACGATCCAGGATTGTTTTTTAAAACAGTTTGTGACAGAGCCAACTAGGGGAAATAACCTCCTTGACTTGGTTCTTGCCAGTAGGGAAACACTAATTAATAATCTTGAGGTTAATGATGAGCTTGGGGAGAGTGATCACAAATCACTCAGTTTTAACATATCATGGAATTCCCCTAATAATGGCAATCAAGTCTCCGTCCCTGACTTTCGCTTGGCTGATTTCATAGGACTGAAAAATTACTTAGGTGGGCTGAACTGGAATGACCTGACTAGGGGTCAGGTAGGTGGTGATGGTTGCCGATATGATGCTTTCCAGGGCATAGTTCTAGCTGCTCAGTCAAATTATGTTCCAAATAGGGAAATCAGATCAAACAAAAATGATCCTAAATGGATGAACAATAGATTAAAAATATCTGATTGGTCAAAAGAGAGGCATATATAGGCAAATCAAAAGAGGAGAGGGGCAATTAAGAAATCGATATATTCAGTTAAAGAGAGAAATAAAAAAGGGAATTAGAAAAGCAAAAAGAATTATGAGGTTAAAGTTGCAAGAGAATCGAAGACTAACCCAAAAGGATTCTTTCAGGTATACAGAAGTAAGATCAGGGACAAGATAGGCCCACTCAAAAGTTCCTCGGGTCAGCTCACTGACAGTGATAAGGAAATGTGTAGAATTTTTAACACATACTTCCTCTCAGTTTTTACACAGGAGGATACCAGTGATATTCCAGTAATGATAAATTATGTAGAACAGGACGATAATAAACTGTGCACTATTAGGGTCACAAGTGACATGGTCCTTAGGCAAATAGATAAATTAAAACCTAACAAATCCCCAGGCCCTGATGAACTGTATGCAAGGGTTCTAAAGGAATGTAAAGAGGAGCTTAGCACACCTTTGGCTAATCTTTTCAACATATCACTACAAACTGGCATGGTGCCAGATAAGGGGGAAAATGGCAAATGTGATACCTATTTTCAAAACAGGTGGACAGGTCCTTAGCTTCGAACTATAGACCAATAAGCCTAACCTCCATAGTGGGGAAAAATTTTTGGAATCAATAATTGCCGAGGCAGTTCGTAGCCACCTTGAAAAGCATAAATTAATCAACGAATCTCAGCATGGTTTTACAAAGGGACGTTCCTGCCTTAAAGAATTTATTAACTTTTTCACTAAGGTATTTGAGGAGGTAGATCATGGTAACGAATATATATTGTGTATATGGACTTCAGTAAGGCTTTTGACAGGTCCCACATCAGAGACTATTGAGGAAAATTAAAGCACATGGAATAGGAGGAGAAATTTTTTCCTGGATAGAGGCATGGTTGACAAATGGCAGCAGAGAGTTTGCATAAATGGGGAGAAATCAGAGTGGGGAAGCGTCACGAGCGGTGTTCCACAGGGGTCAGTGTTGGGGCCCCCTGCTGTTCACAATCTACATAAACGACATAGATGAGGGCATAAAGAGCGACATCGGCAAGTTTGCCGATGACACCAAAATAGGCCGTCGAATTCATTCTGACAGGACATTCGAGCACTCCAGGAAGATTTGAATAGACTGATGCAGTGGTCGGAGAAGTGGCAGATGCAGTTTAATATAGACAAATGCAAAGTTCTAAATGTTGGACAGACAATAACCATGCCACATATAAACTAAATAATGTAGATCTTAATATTACGGATTGCGAAAAAGATTTAGGAGTTCTGGTTAGCAGTAATCTGAAACCAAGACAACAGTGCATAAGTGTTCGCAATAAAGCTAATAGAATCCTTGGCTTCATATCAAGAAGCATAAATAATAGGAGTCCTCAGGTTGTTCTTCAACTCTATACATCCTTGGTTAGGCCTCATTTAGATTATGCTGCACAGTTTTGGTCACCGTATTACAGAATGGATATAAATTCTCTGGAAAATGTACAAAGGAGGATGACAAAGATGATCCCATGTATCAGAAACCTTCCCTATGAGGATAGACTAAGGGCCCTGAAACTGCACTCTCTAGAAAGACGTAGAATTAGGGGGGATATGATTGAGGTTTATAAGTGGAAGACAGGAATAAATAAAGGGGATGTAAATAGTGTGCTGAAAATATCTAGCCTAGACAGGACTCGCAGCAATGGTTTTAAGTTGGAAAAATTCAGATTCAGGAGGGATATAGGAAAGTACTGGTTTGGTAATAGAGTTGTGGATGAGTGGAACAAACTCCCAAGTACCGTTATAGAGGCCAGAACGTTGTGTAGCTTTAAAAATAGGTTGGATAAATACATGAGTAGATGTGGGTGGGTGTGAGTTAGACCTGATAGCTTGTGCTAACAGGTCGGTTGCCGTGTTCCTCCCTTAAGTCAGTGTGACCTGACCTGACTAGGTTGGGTGCATTGGCTTAAGCCGGTAGGGACTTGGACCTGCCTCGCATGGGCCAGTGGGCCTTCTGCAGTGTTCCTTCGTTCTTATGTTCTTATGTTCTTATCTAATACACACCAACTGGTGGGTCTAATATACATTCACAAATATGGTGATGATATTTATACAATTATTACAGTATTGCATAACAGTAAATCTTCTATTTTTTGGTGTGAATAAAAATTCATTATGTGAATAAAAAATCAAAATGGAATTTATTTGTAAAGCCTCAAAACATAACTAATGAACAGAGGAAATGTTAGTTTAGTTCCAGGAATATCTACATTGTTTATTCTGGACCCCATTTTGAAATTGGAATATTTTGAACTTTGTGTTAAATTGGCCAAATTAACAATTTCCGATCACTTTATTTCATAGTTGAAACAGTTGACTTGGCGATTTCTTGTGCTCAATCGATAGAATAGAAGTAATACTAGTGAAATAGCTAAGAATTTGGTTGACTGGAATAATGTAATTGGCCTAAACTGGGAGTCAAAGTTGGCAAAATTGCCGATTCGTAAATATCGCTGACACATCAAAATTCGCGAGAGCATAATTTCGTCAATTTTCCATCAAATTTTGTACTTTTTGTTTTATTACCTTCACAAAAAGATTCTCTACCACTTCAGATTTGGGCCTTGGACCCTGAAGGGGTTAATTTGCGTGAAATTGGCCAAATTGCCAATTTCTGACCACTATATTGGGTAGTTCAAATTGGTAAATGGGCGGTTTCTTGTACTCAGCTGATAGATAAAATTGAGATCTAAAGAAATAGCTATGAATTTGGTCAACTGGAACAGCGGAATTGACTGCAAACAGGGCTCAAAGTCGGCGAATTCGCCAATATGCATATGTTGCCAAGACTGCTAACTTCGCGGGAGCGTAATTCCCTGAGTTTTCAACCAAATTTCAAACTTTTGGTGTCATTACCATCGGGAAAAGATTCTCTATCATTTCATAAGAAAAAATAATTTTATTTTTTTTTTCAAAAATTTATCGACTTAGAATGACAGTTTCAGAAAGGGGCCTGCGACAGTCAAAGGGTTAAAAACGTATATGCACTTTAGGTTTTCACACGCCTATTTTCCGCACTCTGGCCCCTCTGGGACCGCCAGATACACGCAAATTTAGCGGAGCTCCAACACACGTGACTTCCCCCGGCAGTAACTCAGCAGAGTTCTGATGCAAAATTAAAAATTAAAATTAGAGTATATGAAACATTTGAATTAGGATCCAAAACTTTTTGAACATGACATGAAACAAACAGGTAAAACCTGAAAACTAACTTGATTCAGCTTGAGCTTCCTTCGAGGTAGTACCTTGATGTTGATGATGGAATCTTGATCCAAGGAATTTTATTAACTCTTCCCTTCTTTGAATGAAATCTCATCACCTCCCATTTCCTGAGTACTGTATGACCCCTGCTTCCCTTTTATATAATATCTACTTGAACTATAGAAAGTCCTCACTAGTTTCACTTGAGCACTGATACTATAACATTTTCCAAGTTGAGTATCACTTCCATGAATTTGAAGTTTTTAATGAAAAAGTTTACATTGCAGGGAATGTTACAGCAGCTTATATCAGGACCAGCATTGGCTATGGAAATAACAAGCATACATGGAACTGAAACACCAACCAAATTCAGAGAATTTGTTGGCCCATCTGATCCAGTAAGTTGTATTATGATGCTAATAATACAGTATTTATTGGAGTATTATAAATTCAGCATAGTTTTTAATGTATAATTGAAGTAAATTGGCATAGGCAAAGATCAGATGCAGCATATAATCTTTTATCACACCAGATGTCACCACCAACTTAAGGTGGGAGATGGCCAGTGTGTAAAAAAAAAAAAATATTCATCATATAAGAAAGGGATTGAATGAATAATGGTGAATGTATTAACTTTTTTGGATCACCCTAACCTGGTAGGAGATGACTTGCATGGCCATTTTTACTTTTTGGCATTAAACAGAAATCTACTTTCACTGCCTATCACTAAGATATGATAATTATCTAGTCTTGGTCATGAAGTTTCTGTATTGCTCTGGGCCTTACCTCATAGAGCAACCAGCTTGATGTACAGTGAACCCTCGCATAACGCTATTAATCCGTTCCTGAGAGCTCAATGTTAGGCGAAATTATCGTTATGCAAATTAATTTTCCCCATAAGAAATAATGGAAATCAAATTAATCCGTTCCTGACACCCAAAAGTATGAACATTTTTTTTTTTTACCACATGAAATATTAATTTTAATACACACAAACTGAAGAAGACATGCACAGTTACATGACACTTACCTTTATTGAAGATCTGGTGATGATTGATGGGATGGGAGGAGGGGAGAGTGTTGATGGTCTTAGTGTTTAGAAGGGGAATCCCCTTCCATTAGGACTTGAGGTGTCAAGTCCTTTTCCAGGGCTACTTCCCTTCTTCTTTTAACGCCACTAGGACCAGCTTCAGAGTCACTAGACTTCTGTCGCACAACATATCTGTCCATAGAGGTCTGTACCTCTCGTTCCTTTATGACTTTCCTAAAGTGGTTCACAACACTGTCAGTGTACAGGTTGCCAACACGGCTTGCAACAGCAGTCTGAGGGTGATTTTTATCCATAAAGGTTTGCACTTTAAGCCACATTGCACAGATTTCCTTAATCTTTGAAGTAGGCAACTTCTTCAATTTCTCTCTTCCCTCCTCCGAAGCAGTTTCCTCAGATCTGCCCTCTTGCTGGTGAAGATGATCTAGAAGCTCATCAGTGGTTAGTTCTTCATTGTCCTCCTCCACCAACTCTTCCACATCCTCCCCACTAACCTCCAACCCCAAGGACTTCCACAATACCACAATTGATTCTTTAACTGGCATACGCCTCTCAGGGTTACCCTCAAATCCTTCAAAATCCCTTTGGTTTACACATTCTGGCCACAGTTTCTTCCAAGCAGAGTTCAAGGTCCTCTTAGTCACTCCCTCCCAAGCCTTACCTATAAGGTTTACACAATTGAGGATATTAAAGTGATCTCTCCAAAACTCTCTTAGAGTCAATTGAGTTTCTGAGGTCACTACAAAGCACCTTTCAAACAGAGCTTTTGTGTACAGTGTTTTGAAGCTTGCAATAACCTGCTGGTCCATGGGCTGCAGGAGAGGAGTGGTATTAGGAGGCAAAAACTTGACCTTAATGAAGCTCATGTCCCCACAAATTTGCTCTGCCAAGTCTGTAGGATGACCAGGAGGCACTTAAGGTCTAATTTCTTTTCATTTAGGTAATTTTTCACATTGGGGGCAAATGCTTGGTGTAACCAGTCATAGAAAAAGTCCCTAGTGACCCATGCCTTATTGTTTGCCCTCCACAGCACACACAAATTAGCCTTGAGGATATTCTTTTGCCTGAATGCTCTGGGAGTTTCAGAGTGATACACTAATAAAGGCTTCACTTTGCAATCACCACTAGCATTGGCACACATTAACAGAGTAAGCCTGTCTTTCATAGGCTTATGTCTTGGGAGTGCCTTTTCCTCCTGAGTAATGTAGGTCCTGCTTGGCATTTTCTTCCAAAACAGGCCTGTTTCGTCACAATTAAACACTAGTTCAGGTTTCAGTCCTTCACTGTCTATGTACTCCTTGAGTTCCTGCACATATTTTTCAGCTGCTTTGTGATCCGAACTGGCAGCCTCACCATGCCTTATCACACTATATATGCCAATATGCTTCTTAAATCTCTCAAACGAACCTTTGCTGGCCTTAAATTCACTCACATCATCACTAGTTGCAGGCATTTTTCTAATTAAATCCTGATGCAACTTCCTAGCTTTTTCACTTATGATCGCTTGAGAGATGCTATCTCCTGCTATATGTTTTTCATTTATCCACACCAATAAGAGTCTCTCAACATCTTCTATCACTTGCAATCTCTGTTTCAAAAACACAGTTGCACCTTTGGCAAGAGCAGCTTCCTTGATTGCCGTTTTCTTGGACACAATAGTAGCGATGGCTGATTGGGGTTTACTATACAACCTGGCCAGCTCGGAGACACGTACTCCACTTTCATACTTAGCAATGATCTCTTTCTTCATCTCCATAGTAATTCTCACCCCTATTCCTGTAGGGTTGGCAATAGAAGCTTTCTTGTGATCCATAGTCACTTATTTTGCAGATGAAATCACCAAAAACGCTGTAATAATACGAAATGTTCCAATTGTATGCTTGGATGTTACCGCGGAGGCTGGCTTGTAAACAATGCCACCGGTGGAACATGTGAGGCTGGCTCAGGCCGCACATAGACGCATCTCGGACGAATAGCATTGAGCGAGTTTTTTAGCGCTATGCGAGGGAAAATTTTAGCGATAAAATGTATCGCTATGTGGATTTAACCCTTTCAGGGTCCGTCCCGTAGATCTACGGCTTTAAGGTGAGTGTCCAAACCGTAGATCTACGCCATGAGCTCAGCTCACTCTGATAAACTGTGAGTGGTACATTTGGGCCTAGATATGAGAGAGTACATCTATGTGGTATGTGTGCACCACATAAAACAGATCCTTCAGCACACTGTGTATAATGAGAGAAAAAAACTGAAATCATTATTTTTCGATTAAAACAGCAACTTTGCAGTGTTTTTTATAGTTGTATTTGCAATTTCTTGGTCTTATTTGATAGAATGGAAGACATATTACAGAAATAGAGATGATTTTGATTGGTTTTAGCAATGGAAATGGCTTGAAAATGAGCTCAAAGTAGCGGAAATGTTAAATTTTTGCCGATATTCAAGAGTAAACAAACGACCTCTCACGTCTAATACACGTCAGCTGGTGGGTCTAATATACATTCACAAATATGGTGATGATATTTATACAATTATTACAGTATTGCATAACAGTAAATCTTCTATTTTTTGGTGTGAATAAAAATTCATTATGTGAATAAAAAATCAAAATGGAATTTATTTGTAAAGCCTCAAAACATAACTAATGAACAGAGGAAATGTTAGTTTAGTGCCAGGAATGCCTACATTGTTTATTCTGGACCCTATTTTGAAATTGGAATATTTTGAACTTTGTGTTAAATTGGCCAAATTAACAATTTCCGATCACTTTATTTTGTAGTTGAAACAGTTGACTTGGCGATTTCTTGTGCTCAATCGATAGAATAGAAGTAATACTAGTGAAATAGCTAAGAATTTGGTTGATTGGAATAATGTAATTGGCCTAAAATGGGAGTCAAAGTCGGCAAAATCGCCGATTCGTAAATATCGCTGACACATCAAAATTCGCGAGAGCATAATTTCGTCAATTTTCCACCAAATTTTGTACTTTTTGTTTTATTACCTTCACAAAAAGATTCTCTACGATTTCATAAGAAAAAAATAACAATTTTTTTTTTTTTAAATTCTTGGACACTGGTGCGTGACTCCAGATTTGGGCCTTGGACCCTGAAAGGGTTAACATTATGTGATGCCAACGTTATGCGAGGGTCCACTGTATTTCAAAATGTTATAGCTTCTGTGGTTTGTATGACACTTACTTTATGTTTTAGTGAGTCATAATTAAAATTATTAAAAGTTCCAGCTCAATGCACGTGAAGATAACGTGTAATAATGTTAGTGAGAAGCCACTTGGGGGGGGGGGGGAAGGAAGCACAGCTAAAAGAATTGTATATTTCAGTTTCAGCAACTCTTCAGCCAAAGGAGATCTTAAATTGAAGATGTAATACACACATCTCTCTCTACCTGTTTCATCTGTCTCTCCAAATTCTTTCTCATTTTTCATCAATTAATATTTATGACATAATCCAAACATTGCACCTTTGCATCATTACAAAATTAAAAGTTACACTCTGTGTATACAAGAATACAAATTTGTTTTCCAAGCAGACATAATGGTATAACAGAGATTAATACAAGTTGTGTCATACATGGAAAGACCCATAGTTATGCAGTGTATTTTGGGCAGACTGAAGAGAATGCACATCCAGAAATAATTTGACAGAATAGTTAAGGTTATTTAAATGATGATTGTGATGTTACTAAATTGTCTGATGATAATGACCACTCTAAAACAGTAATGTCAAAATGTGGGAACAGTAACACATAAAAGTGCATGAAGTTTGTACTCGGGTTAAGTTGAATTTATGGGACATTGAAGAGGTATTTGTTTCTTATATATTGTCTGTGTGTTCTGTTGCAGCTCTCTGAGAATAGCTTTTGGGCTGGGTTTATATTTGTATTGATTGTCTTGTATACATAGTATGCACAGTAGCAAGTGTGGCTGATTTGTATGCTGAATAAATTTAAATATTTGAGAAGTAGGGGTATGTGTTGTCTGGAACTTGATCGAGTGATCACTCTGATAGCAGCTTTTTGTCGAGTTACTATTGGTTTTAGATAATTTGCTGTTGTAGATCCCCATGTACAAATATCATATGTGAAGTAAGGATATATTAGAGAAAAGGACAGAGTGAATAATGATGTTTGGAAAGAATGCCCACTGTTTTTAGGTACACCCACCATCTGACTTATGACCGAGCTTGGTCCCGACCAACTGGTCATAAGTTGAAATGGACGTAAGTCGAACCTTACTACTGAATATCAACATCACATTTTTGTAATGACTTTATTTTATTGTTTTATTCTGGTACGTATTTCATTTTTTACATTACTTTTTATGCTGTGAGTACTGTGTTTTATACTGTAAGGTTTAGGATAAATACTGTTTACATCACAAACAGTTGTTTATTTCCCAGAAATTTGGCACACAAAACACGGTCGTAAGTCGAGTGGTCGTATGTCGAGCAGGTCGTAAGTTGGATGGTAGGTGTACTTTCTTAGATATGTAATGGATCTGTGCATTCAGTTTTAAATTTCTGTCAAGGTTATTTTGTTTTTTATTAATACATCGGCCTTCTCCCACCAAGGCAGGGTGGCCCGAAAAAAGAAAAAATTTCACCATCATTCACTCCATCACTGTCTTGCCAGAGGTGCACTTACACTACATTTATAAAACTGCAGTATTAACACCCCTCCTTCAGAGTGCAGACACTGTACTTCCCATCCCCGGGACTCAAGTCCAGCCTTCCGGTTTCCCTGAATCCCTTCATAAATGTTACCTTGCTCACACACTAACAGCACACCAAGGTGTATATGTACTTTAAAAATTTCCCTCTTCACATCTTTTAATGTGTGTATTAGTTATTTTAAATTTAATTGTGTATGTTTAGCTTTGTTTCCACACACTATGTAGAAGGTCTGGTCAATATTTAGTGTAAGTTTCTTGGTTGTCATCCAAGTAGATATCTTTATAAGCTTGTCATTAACAGTGTTGTTGAGGACAAACAGATCTGAATGTGAGACAACAAAAGCTGTATCATTCACAAACAGAACTGGTTTAGGTTCCTAATAGCAGGTCATTGATGTAAATGAGAAATACATAGTAGAGAGCCAAGGATGCTGCTCTGAAACACCCCTATATTGATAGGTTGAGTTGATGGGTTAATACCAGTAATGGTCACTTGTTATTTTTTTTGGACTTTTGTATGTGAGAGTGGACTCTGATTCTGTAGAATGTTGTGGTTCTATTTTATGAAATGCTTAGATCAGTAAAAAGGCTCATTGGATATTAATTATTTTCGAGGGCTGAATAGACTGAGTTAAGCATTTACATTATTAGATCATTCATATTCTTAACCCTTTCCAGATTGGCAAAGGTTAAGTACATATGTTTAGACATGAATGAATACACTTTTTTTTTTCAACAAGTTGGCTGTTTCCCACCTAGGCAGGGTGACCCAAAAAGAAAGAAAAAATCCCCAAAATGAAAATACATTCATCATCATTCAACACTTTTACCTCAGTCATATGTAATCATTGTTTTTGCAGAGGTGCCCAGATACAACAGTTTAGAAACATCTATAAAGATATATTACACATTCCTCCAAACTGCCAGAATCCTAAACCCCTCCTTTAACCCTTTGACTGTCGCAAGCTCATTTCTGAAACTGTCATTCTGTGTTGCACAGTTTAAAAAAAAAAAAATATTTTATCTTGTGAAATGATAGAGAATCTTTTCCCGATCCTAATGACACCAAAACTACGAAATTTGATGGAAAACTTACAGAATTACGCTCTCACGAATTTAGCGATCTCGGCAATAGTTACGCATCAGCGACTTTGAGCCCTATTTTCAGCCAATTCCGTTGTTCCAATTGGCGAAACTCATAGCTGTTTCTTTAGAATTCCATTTCTTCCATCGATTGAGTACAAGAAACCACCCATTTACCGATTTCAACTACCCAATAAAGTGGTCAGAATTTGACAATTTGGCCAATTTCACGCAAATTAAAAAAGATGCCAATTTCAAAATGGGGTCCAGAATAAACAATGCAGACATTCCTGGCACTAAAATAACATTTCCTCTGTTCATTAGTCATGTCTCCAGGCCCCCCTCCTTATATTATTGTTGCTTTCTATTTTGATTTTTTATTCACACAAAGAATAGAAGATTTACTGTAATATAGACTACACCTTTATTGTAAAAATGGTATAAATAATATCAGTACACTTATGAAAGAATATTAGACTTACCAGTTGACGTGTATTGGACGCGTGGCGTGATTTGTTTTACTCTTGAACATTGGCAAAAATCGAACATTTCTGCTTCTTTGAGCTCATTTTCAAGATCGTTTTCATAGTGAAACTAATCAAAATCATTTCTATTTCTGTAATATGTTTTCCATTCTATCAAATGAGACTAAGAAAAGAAGAATACATCCATAAATACTATGCAAAAATACACCTCAAAGTCGGCATTTTAATCCAAAAAACAAGGTTGGAGTTTTTTTTTCTCATGAGCTGTGTGCTGCTGGATTTTTTTATACAGCACACACTGACCACACAGACCCATTCTCTCACGTGTGGGCCTACCAACTTTCTCCCGCTTGATTTGAAGCCACTAGAATTTTTGGGTATATATACGTCTGAAACACTGGCTCGTAAGGCGTATGTATACGGCCGAAACAGCCAAAGGGTTAAAGTGCAGGCATTGTACTTCCCATTTCCAGTACTCAAGTCCAGCTATATAAAAATAACCAGTTTCCCTGAATCTCTTCACTAAATATTACCCTGCTCACACTCCAACAGCTCGTCAGGTCCCAAAAACCATTCGTCTCCATTCACTCCTACCTAACACGCTCATGCACGTTTGCTGGAAGTCCAAGCCTCTCGCCACAAAACCTCCTTTACCCCCTCCCTCCAACCTTTTCGAGGATGACCCCTACCCCGCCTTCCTTCCCCTACAGATTTATATGCTCTCCATGTCCTTCTACTTTGATCCATTCTCTCTAAATGACCAGACCACCTCAACAACTCCTCTTCAGCCCTCTGACTAATACTTTTATTAACTCCACACCTTCTCCTTATTTCCACACTTCAAATTCTCTGCATAATATTTACACCACACATTGCCCTTAGACAGGACATCCCAACTGTCTACAACCACCTCCTTGCTGCAGCATTTACAACCCAAGCTTCACACCCATATAAGAGTGTTGGTACCACTATACTTATACGGCAGGTTAGGTTCCAGGTTACCGCCGTAAAGAGGAAATGGCCATAAAGTGGAACACTTTTTTCCTCTTATAAATGTATAGAAATACTAGATAACAAGTTTACACTAACATATATTAAGTTAGCAATAGAACTAGGCATTAAAAAATAAAAATTAAAATGCACATGTAGTACACTCATTCCTTACCTTAAAATATTTGTAGTCTTAATCTAGGGTGAGATGAGTAATATTTATTGTACAAAATCAAGTGTGGTATGTATACCAGGCCAACCTGCCTATACATAAATATTCTATGACATTTAAGCATCCCAAGCAATAAAATTCACATACAGTTCACTCATTACTTACTGTAAAATATTTGTAGTCCTATTGTAGGGTCAGAGGTGAGTAAATGAGATAAAACTAATAAATGAACGAGAGAGAGAGAATGAGTACATGAGAGAGGACACTCGCGGAGTTATGTAAACAAACCAGGTGAACATGTCTGGTTTGTGTACAAGTTATTTCTACATTGATTTGGTAGAATAAATAAAGAGCAACACTCCCATTGTCATGTAACACCATTTTTAGAAGAAATGATGCTCTGAGTGAAGGCATACAAAAGAAATAATTTTCTTCAGTTACGCCCAGTAACATATTTTCTCTTATGTTGGACTAGAGAAAACGTTATTCTTGCCGTCACTCGTACAAGTTGTCTGTCTACCACATCTTATATTTATGTTAGTTTATTCTACTGTGAGGTGTATTTATCATCTTTATATGTTATGTATCATATTTAATCTATAATTTTGAAAAATATCATAGATGGATTAATGAAAATGTGTATATTAACGTAATATATGACATTTAATGAGACTCTGTGATTGTTATTATTGTTATCATTACTGATATGGCGTCAGTCATACAAATCGTCTGGCTACTACATCTCACATTTATGTTTATTTATTCTACTGTGGGGTGTATTTATCATCTTTATATGTTATGTATCATGCTTATTATATAATTTAAAAAAAAATCATAGATGGATTAATGAAAATGTGTATATTAACGTAATATATGACTTTAACCCTTCAGGGTTTCGGACGTACTAGTATAGCTTACGCACCAGGGTTTTTGACGTACTAGTACGCCTAAATCCTAGCGCCCTCAAATCTAGTGAGAGAAAGCTGGTAGGCCCACATATGAAAGAATGGGTCTATGTGGTCAGTGTGCACAGTATAAAAAAATCCTGCAGCACACAGTGTGTAATGAGAAAAAAAAAACTTTGACCGTGTTTTTGGATTAAAACAGCAACGTTGCACTGTATTTTCGTATGGTATTTATTGTTGTATTCTAGTTTTTCTGGTCTCATTTTATAGAATGGAAGACATATTACAGAAATTGAGATGATTTTGACTGGTTTTACAATGAAAAGTACCTTGAAATTGAACTCAAATTAGCAGAAATGTTCGATTTTTACCAAAGTTGAAAAGTAAACAAATCATGCTATGCATCCAATACACGTCAACTGGTGAGTTTAACCCTTTGACTGTTTTCGACGTATAAATACGTCTTACGAGCCAATGTTTCTGACGTATATATACTCAATAATTCTAGCGGCTTCAAATCAAGTGGGAGAAAGCTGGTAGGCCCACATGTGAGAGAATGGGTCTATGTGGTCAGTGTGCACCACATAAAAAAAATCCTGCAGCACACATTGCGTAATGAGAAAAAAAAACTATGATCGTTTTTTTGGAATAAAACGCCGACTTTGAGGTGTATTTTTGTATAGTATTTATCGTTGTATTCGCTTTTTCATGGTCTTAGGTGATAAAATGGAAAACATATTACAGAAATAGAGATGATTTTCATTACTTTGACGATGAAAACGACCTTGAAACTGAGCTCAAAGTAGCGGAAATGTTCGATTTTTACCAATGTTCAGGAGTAAATAAATCACACCACACGTCCAATACACATCAACTGGGGAGTCTAATATTCTTTCACTAGTGCACTGATATTATTTATACCATTTTTACAATAATGCAGTAGTCTGCATAACAGTAAATTTTGTATTTTTTTGTATGAATAAAAAATCAAAATAGAAAGCAATAATAATATAAGAGGGACCTAGAGATGTGACTGATGAACAGAGCATATGTTATTTTAGTGCCACGAATGTCTACCTTGTTTATTCTGGACCCTATTTTGAAATTGGCATCTTTTTTAGTTTGTGTGAAATTGGCCAAATTGCCAATTTCTGACCACCATATTGGGTAGTCCAAATTAGTAAATGGGAGGTTTCTTGTACTCAGCTGATAGATAAAATGGAGTTCTAAAGAAATAGCTATGAGTTTGGTCAACTAGAGCAATGGAATTGGCTGAAAATAGGGCTCAAAGTCGGCGAAATCGCCGATACGCATATGTCGCCGAGACCGCTAACTTCGCGGGAGCATAATTCCATGAGTTTTCGACCAAATTTCGAACTTTTGGTGTCATTACCATCAGGAAAAGATTCTCTATCATTTCATAAGAAAAAATAAATTTTTTTTTTCAAAAATTGAGCGACATAAAATGACAGTTTCAGAAAGGGGCCTGAAACAGTCAAAGGGTTAATATTCTTTCACAAGTGCGCTGATATTATTTATACCATTTCTACACTAATGCAGTAGTCTGTATAACAGTAAGTCTTCTATTTTTTGTGAGAATAAAAATTCAAAGTGGAAAGCAAAAGAATGTAAGAGGGGCATGGGGACGTGACTAATGAACAGAGGAAATGTTATTTTAGTGTCAGAAATGTCTTTCTTGTTTATTCTGGACCCTATTCGGAAATTGGCATCTTTTGAAATTTGTTTGAAATTGGCAAAGTTGCTAAATTCTGACCACTTTATTGGATAGTTGAAATCGGTAAATGGGTGGTTTCTTGTACTCATTCGATAGAAAAAATGGAGTTCTAGTGAAATAGTTATGATTTTTGTCGACTAGTACACTGGAATTGGCCAAAAATAGGGCTTAAAGTGGGCAAAATCGCCAATGCGTAAACATTGTCGAGACCGCTAACTTCGTGAGAGCATAATTCCGTAAGTTTTCTATCAAGTTTCATACTTTTGCTGTCGTTATGATCGAGAAAAGATTCTCTATCTTTTCATAAGAAAAAATAATTTTTTTTTTTAAATTTGGCCAACCCTGAGAACAAGTCTCTGAGAGGGCCTGTCGACCCTGAAAGGGTTAATGACATGTCCATGCACTCTGCCCCAGGCCCAGACTCATGGAACTCTGTGTTCATCAAGAACTGCAAGAAGTCCCTATCACATGCCTTCAGCATTTTATGGAGAGGGACCATGGACACAGGGGTCATCCCACACACACTTTTTTCCCTTCTGGCCCTAAAAAACCTCTGTCCCTGGAGAGGTTGTGGGTCCTCTCTTTTGTTTCCCATAGTCTGGCTGGTCTGTGTCTTCTAGTCCCCTTTAGATGATGTGCCTGGCAGTATGCATTGTAGCATTTTCTTTCATGGATTGATGAGTGACACATTTCTGGGTGAAATAAGTTGCACAAAGGGAAGTTGCACTCTCCTGTTGTCATGTGGATGCAGCATTTTTTGGGATGGTCAGAGGTGCATGTCCCACCTGTTTTACCAGATATACAGTGTACCCAAGGCCTAGTATTTACATAGATTGTACTTTTGTTTGCTAGGATTTATTGTAGCTGCGTTCACTGCTGGTGCATTTATTTTTCCCATTTCCTCAATATCATTTACCCCTGTATGGACATCAGTGCTTCCACCAGGTTTTGCTGGTAGTGTGTCGACACTATTCCCTGAGGCCTCATCCCATTTTGACCCATCTGCAGCAGTATCTCTATTTTGAACCTCTGTGGACTGAATAAGGTTGTCTTCAGTGTCCTCCAGGACAACACTAGTACCCTCACGAGCTCTATCTTCTAAGACATCACTAGGACCCTCTGGAGCACTTTCCTCCAGGCCAACACTAGCACCCTTGGCACTGTCCTCCAGGACAGCACTAGCACCCTCAGGAGCACTTTCCTCCAGGACAACACTAGCACCCTCAGCACTGTCTTCCAGGACAGCACTAGCACCCTCAGGAGAACTGTCCAACACAGCCTACCACCCATCTTTTTTTCTCAGCTGTCATACCATGCTGACATGTCTTTCAAGAAGGATTTTTATTGGTGTTTTTGTCTTTTAATATAGATGTCATTTCCTCATACAGGTGTATTTCCTTTGGGCAGACCCAAAAGCATCTCTGAGTTTGTCAAGTGTGGTCACTAGTTTAAAATCCCTGCATATACTATAGGACCACTGACCACACAGATGGCCAGCAATTCAGGCTTGTCTTTGTCCTTTACCCTTTCTGCAGACTACACAGATCTTCATGGTAGTGTTCATCTTAGCAATACTAGACAACTCTCCTAGCTAGCTAGTCTATAATTCCCTGATGTGACCTGACGATCTGTTGGAGTGTGAGCAGGGTAATATTTAGTGAAGGGATTCAGGGAAACCGGTTATTTTCATATAGTCGGACTTGAGTCCTGGAAATGGGAAGTACAATGCCTGCACTTTAAAGGAGGGGTTTGGGATATTGGCAGTTTGGAAGGATATGTTGTGTATCTTTATACGTATATGCTTCTAAACTGTTGTATTCTGAGCACCTCTGCAAAAGCAGTGATAATGTGTGAGTGTAGTGAAAGTGTTGAATGATGATGAAAGTATTTTCTTTTTGGGGATTTTCTTTCTTTTTTGGGTCACCCTGCCTCGGTGGGAGACGACCAACTTGTTGAAAAAAAAAAAAAAAAAATTTTGTAACAGTTCTCCCGATTTGGCTTTATTTCCAACGAAACTGTTTGAATCTGCCCAAATCCAGCTTTATTTCCACAAAAAGCATTTGAATCCGCCCGAATCCAGCAAAATCCGTTTGAATCCAGCAAAACTGGAAGAATCCAGTTAGTGGATCACTGTATATCTTTTTTCTAATAAGAACCTTAACAGTAGATCTGTCTGTCTGTATTGTAACTATTTGTTGTAGTTACTGTCTGAGTGTTTGATAGGGCGTGTAGACCCCTGTCAGTTAGTGAAACAAGTCAGAGGATACATTGTTATCAACGAATCCGTTTGAATCCGGTCGTTGGATGAATCCAAGTATATATAAAATATGAAATAGCTTTTAAAAACACTTGAAATTTTGGAGTTTTTAGACATAATGGAGAGACGTGGTGCTTACTGAGCTCATGGAGAATGTAAACAAGTTGGGTGGGCCGCAGTGACCGTATTAGAAAGTCAGGTGGGGGGAGCCATATAGCAAGTTTTGGTCATAATTTGAGATGTCCATATTAGTGGAACGCTGTATAATCACTTTGGTATAAAACTCTTTGTTTTGTGTGACTGTGAGACTGGTCTTTTGTTGGATGTCATTATCTACACAGGGAAAAACACACTAAACAAACCGGGTGGGGCATGGTGACTGTATTAGAAAGTCAGGTGGGGGGAGCCGTATAGAAAGTTTTGGTCATAATTTTAAATGACACTATTAGCGGAATGCCATAAGGTGAAATGCCATAAAGCAGGGCCCTACTGTACTCTCATACATTCCCTTCTTTGCCTCCATTGATAACATTTTTTTGTCTCCACATATACCTCAACGCACCACTCACCTTTTTTCCCTCATGAATTCTATGGTTAACCTAATGCTTCATAAACCCATCCACTGACACGTCAATTTCCAAATATCTGAAAATGATCACTTCTTCCATACTCCTCTCCAATGTGATATCCAGTTTTTCTTTATCTAAATCATTTGATACCCTCATCACCTTACTCTTATATGTTCACTTTCAACTTTCTACCTTAACACACCCTCCCAAACTTGTCCACTAACCTTTACAACTTTTCTTTAGAATCTCCCATAAGCACAGTATCATCAGCAAAAAGTAACTGTGTCACTTTGCATTTTTGTATTTAATTCCCCATAATTTAATCCCACCCCTCTCCCAAACACCCTAGCATTTACTTCTTTTACAACCCCATCTATAAATATATTAAACAACCATGGTGACATTACACATCCCTGTCTAAGACCTACTTTTACCGGGAAGTAGTCTCCCTCTCTTCTACACACCCTAACCTGAGCCTCACTATCCTCATAAAAACTCTTTGCAGCATTTAGTAACTTATCACCTATTCCATATACTTGCAACATCTGCCACATTGCTCCCCTATCCACTCTATCATATGCCTTTTCTAAATCCATAAATGCAATGAAAACTTCCCTGCCTTTATCTAAATACTGTTCACATATATGCTTCAATGTAAAACACTTGATCTACACATCCCCTACCCACTCTAAAGCTGCCTTGCTCATCCACAATCCTACTCTGTTTTACCTTTAATTCTTTCAATAATAACCCTACTGTACACTTTTCCTGGTATACTCAGTAAACTTACTCCTCTATAATTTTTACAATCTCTTCTGTCCACCTTCCTTTTATATAAAGGAACTATACATGCTTTCTGCCAATCTCTAGGTACCTTCCCCTATTTCATACATTTATTAAACAAAAATACCAACCACTCCAACACTATAGTCCCCCCTGCTTTTAACATTTCTGTCATGATCCTGTCAGTTCCAGCTGCTTTACCCCCTTTCATTCTACATAATGCCTCACACACCTTTCCCACACACACATCCTGCTCTTCTTTACTTCTAAAAGATGTTATACTTTCCCTGGCCAGTACATAAAATGACCGCCTCCATTTCTTCATGGACATTTAAAAGTTCCTCAAAATATTCCTGCCATACACCCAACACCTCCAGTTCCCCATCTACTAACTCCCTTACTCTGTTTTTAACTTACAAATTCCTTTGTTCAATAGGCTTTCTTAACTTGTTCATCTCATTCCAAAATATTTTCTTGTTTTCATCAAAATTTCTTGATAGTGCCTCTCCCATTCTATCATCTGCTCTCCTTTTGCACTCTCTCACCACTCTCTTCACCTTTCTTTTACTCTCCATATACTCTGCTCTTGTTATAACACTTTTGCTTTGTAAAAACCTCTCATAAGCTATCTTTTTCTCTTTTATCACACCCTTTACTTTATCATTCCACCAATCACTCCTCTTTCCTCCTGCACCCACCCTCCTATATCCACAAACTTCTGCCACATTCTAATACTGCATTTTTAAAACTATTCCAACCCTCTTCAACCTCCCCACTACTCATACTTGCACTAGTCCACCTTTCTGCCAATAGTTGCTTATATCTCAACCTTGCTTCCTCCTCCCTTAGTTGATACATAAGAACATAAGAAAGAAGGAACACTGCAAGAGGCCTACTGGCCTATACGAGGCAGCTCCAATTCTTGTACCGGCTTAAGCCAATACCTTGACCTAGTGAGGTCAGACACGTCACTTAAGGGAGGAGCAGTGCATCCGACCTAGTAGCACAAACTAGTCAGGTCCAACTCACACCCACCCACACCCACTCATGTATTTATCCAACCTATTTTTAAAACTACACAACGTCCTAGCGTCTATGACGGTACTCGGGAGTTTGTTCCACTCATCCACAACTCTATTACCAAACCAGTGCTTTCCTATATCCTTCCTGAATCTAAATTTTTCCAATTTAATGCCATTGCTGTGAGTCCTGTCTAAGTTAGATATTTTTAGAATGCTATTTACACCCCCTTTATTAATTCCTGTTTTCCATTTATACACCTCAATCATATATTCCTTAATTCTACGCCTTTCTAGAGAGTGCAGGTTCAGGGCCCTCAGTCTATGCTCCTAGGGAAGATTTCTGATACATGGGATCAACTTTGTCATCCTCCTTTGTACGTTTTCCAGTGCATTTATATCCATTCTGTAATACGGTGACCAAAACTGCGCAGCATAATCTAAATGAGGCCTAACCAAAGATATATAGAGTTGAACAACCTGAGGACTCCTATTATTTATACTTCTTGCCCCTTGCTCCCGGCATTTTAGTCTCCTCTTATGACATGCATGGCTTATGGAGGGAGAATTCTGTTCCACTTCCCCATGGATAATACCACGATCTACCTCCTCAAATACCTTAGTGAAGAAAGTAAATTTGTAAGACTGGAACGCCCCTTTGTAAAACCGTGCTGAGATTCATTAATCAATTTATGCCTTTCGAGATGGCTGCAAATTGCATCGGCAATTATTGCTTCCATAAATTTTCCCACTATGGAGGTAAGGCTTATTGGTCTATAGTTCAAAGCTAAGGACCTGTCACCTGCCTTGTAAATAGGTATTACATTTGCCATTTTCCACTTGTCAAGCACTATGCCAGTTTGTAGTGATATACTGAAAAGATTAGCCAAAGGTATGATAAGTTCCTCTTTACATTCCTTTAACACCCTTGCAAACAGTTCATCAGGGATTTGTTATCTTTTAATTTCTCTATTTGTCTAAGGACAATGTCACTAGTTACTGCAATCGTGCATAATTTATTATTGTCCTGTTCTACATAATCTATTATTTCTGGAATTTTGCTAGTATCTTCCTGAGTAAAAACTGAGAGGAAGTAAGAATTTAAAATTTCACACATTTCCTTATCACTGTCAGTGATCTGACCTAAGTTACTCTTAAGTGGGCCTATCTTGTCCCTAATCTATCTTCTGTATACCTGAAAGAACCCTTTTGGGTTAGTCTTCGAATCCCTGGCGACCTTAGCCTCATAATCCCTTTTTGCTTTTCTAATTCCTTTTTTTTATTTCTCCCTTTAATTGAATATATTGATTTCTTAACTGCCCCTCCCCTCTTTTAATAAGCCTATATATACCTCTCTTTTGACCAATGAGATGTTTTAATCTATTGCCATTAATAACTTCACAACAACGGTAACAAACATTGACTGGCACACTGAGCTAGAAATCTATACAGATATTGACGAATGTATTAACAATTTTCTAAAAAAGACCCAATACCTCTATAACAAGCACTGCCCTAAAAAAACTAAACAGATGACAGCTAAGAGACTGAACAGTCCCTGGCTGACACCCAGCATTCTCAAATCCATAAATACAAAACACCTATATGAAAAACAGTACAGAATGGGTCACATAACCAGAGACCAAACAAAACGTTACTCGTCAGTCCTAACCAGCCTGATAAGAAGGGCAAAAAAATTGTATTATGAGAACAGATTATCCAACTTACGAGGTGATATAAAAAAGACCTGGAAAGCCCTATCAGAAATTCTAGGAACAAAAAAGATATCACGAAATAGCGAAATAAAATTAGCAAAATCAGATGAACCCCAACTCCCACCAACAGAAACAGCAAACAGACTCAGTGATTTCTTCTCCACTATAGGACAAAACCTTGCCAATAAAATCCCAAGCTCAGATACCCCACCAAATGACTACCTCACTGGCAACTACCCGAACACACTGTTCCTAGCTCCGACTAACCCATATGAAGTCTCCCTTATTATCAACACTAAAAAACAAGGCAGGAGATTTAAATACCTTACCACCCTTTATATACAAAAAAGTGTCACAAGTGCTATCACCAATCATTGCAACACTCTTTAACAAATCCATTGAATCCTCTACCTTCCCTACATTTCTCAAAATAGCAAGGGTCACCCTGATCCATAAAGGAGGAGACCAAACAGAGTTGAATAACTATAGGCCAATATCCAACTTACACCCTCTCTCAAAAATCTTTGAAAAATTAATTCATAAACGAATCTACTCCTACCTCATCTCCCAAAACATTTTCAACCCCTGCCAATTTGGATTCAGGCCTGATAAAAATACTAATGATGCTATTATACACATGCTAGAACATATATACACTGCAATAGAGAAAAAAGAAGCCCCACTGGGGATCTTCATTGACTTATGTAAAACTTTTGATACAGTTGACCATGACTTGCTCCACATAAAATTGTCACACTATGGTATAAGAGGGCACTCCCTCAACTACCTCAAGTCATACCTCAGCAACAGAAGCCAATGTGTGTACACAAATGGGGCAAACTCTTCCGCACAACCAATTACAGTTGGTGTCCCACAGGGAAGTGTCCTTGGCCCTCTTTTCTTTCTCCTATACATAAATGACCTACCAAATGCTTTGCAATTACTCAAACCCACACTATTTGCAGATGACACTACATACGTCTTCTCTCACCCGAGCCCAGTCATGCTAGCCAATACTGTAAATACCGAATTACAGAAAATATCTACCTGGATGAGGACTAACAAACTTACACTAAACATTGACAAAACCTACTTCATTCAGTTTGGTAACAGAGCTACAGATGTCCCTCTTAACATAATGATAAACGGATCACCTATCACAAAGCTAACAGAGGGAAAATTCTTAGGAATCCACCTTGATAATAGACTCAAATTTCATACACATATACAACAAATTTCTAAGAAAATTTCCAAGACCGTAGGCATACTATCGAAGATACGGTACTATGTTCCACAGTCAGCCCTTCTGGCCCTATATCACTCTCTTATTTACCCCTATCTCACCTATGGAATTTGTGCATGGGGCTCAACAACAATTAACCATCTCAGACCACTAATTACCAAACAAAAGACTGCAGTCAGAATGATAACAAATTCCCACTACAGGCAGCACACACTACCAATATTCAAAACACTAAACCTACTCACCATACAAAACATCCATACTTATTACTGCACCTATTACATACATAGAACACTTAACTCTGATATTAACCCTACCCTCAAACATCTCCTTGCCAACCTCAACAGAACACATGACCATAACACAAGGCACAGATCACTCTTTGATGTTCCTCATGTCCATCTCATGCTATGCAAAAACTCAATGCACATAAAAGGCCCTAAAATCTGGAATTCATTACCTGTAAATATAAAAGAAACACTACCTGTTTATAAATTCAAGTCTCTTCTCAAAGATCACTTACTCACCCAAAACCAAGTAAATACTGAATAACTGAACCTTATAAATTGTATATCTTAAATGTTTCTCACAATTATATCACATAAATGTTAAACCTAAGACCCAATCTAACTTCGTTATTTTTTAAATACACTACCTAACAGAATACTCCATTCTACTGAATGTACAGCAATGCATGCAACCATATGACCTTGTTATCACACTGGCCGATTCCCACCAAGGCAGGGTGGCCCGAAAAAGAAAAACTTTCACCATCATTCACTCCATCACTGTCTTGCCAGAAGGGTGCTTTACACTACAGTTTTTAAACTGCAACATTAACACCCCTCCTTCAGAGTGCATGCACTGTACTTCCCATCTCCAGGACTCAAGTCCGGCCTGCCGGTTTCCCTGAACCCCTTCATAAATGTTACTTTGCTCACACTCCAACAGCACGTAAAGTTTTTTAAAAAAACCATTTCTCCATTCACCCCCCTAAAAACACGCTTGCATGCCTGCGGGAAGCCCAAGCCCTCGCACACAAAACCCCTTTTCCCCCCCTCCCCCAAACCCTTTCCCTGGGCCCGCCCCTACCCCCCTTCCTTTCCCATACAGAGATACACTTTTGAAAGTCTTCGTTTCGCCCCTTTCTTCTACATGTCCAACCACCTCAAAACCCCTTCCTCAGCCCTCTGGACCCAGTTTTGGTAATCCCGCACCCCCTAATTTCCAAAACCAAATTCTCTGCATTATTTTCCCCCACACATTGCCCCAGACAGACATTCCACTGCCTCCACCCCCCTCGCTGAAAAAATTATCACCCAATTCACACCCATAAAAGCTTTTGTAAAATATACTCTATACACCCCCCTTTGCCTCCAAGGACAAATTTCCCTTTGTTCCACAGACACCAAGGCACCACTCCCCCTTTTTCCCCTCATCAATTCTAGATTCACCTCTCTTTATAGACCATCCGCTGACACTCACTCCCAAATATCAATACTTCACGTGCTCCATAGTCTCCCCCCAATCTGATATCCAATCTTTCATCACCCAATTTTTTTTATCCTTAATTTTTTCTTTCCTGTATTCACTTTTTTTTTCACTTTTTTCATACCCCCCCAAATTCATCCACCCAAACTCTGCAAAATTTCTTCAAATCTCCCCAAAGGGGACAGTGTCATCACAAAGAGAAATGTGACCAAAATCCCACTTTTGTGTGGTTTTTTTACTTTTTTAAATCCACCCTCTTGCCCCAAAACCCCGCATTTATTCTCTTACAAACCCCCTCTATAAAATATTTAAAAAACCACGGGACACACCTCCCTTTTCTAAGGCCTACTTTTATGGGAAATAATTTCCCTCTTTTTTAAACCTAACTTGAGCCCCACATCCTTGTAAAAAAATTTTACTGTTTCAGTAACCTACCTCCTACCCATACACCTGCAACATCTGCCACATTGCCCCCCTAAACCACCCTGTCATACGCCTTTTTCCAAAAACCCCTAAATGCACAAAGACCTCTTTACCCTTTTCTAAAAATGTTCACTTAATGTTTACTGTAAACACTTGGTCCACACACCCCCCCACCTTTTCCTTTAACTTTCCCTTTTTATCTGTATCCTATTTCCGTCTTACTCTTAATTCTTTTTTAAAAATAAATCTACCATCACTTTTTCCATTACTCAAAAGACTTACCCCCTATAATTTTTTCACTCCTTTTTTTTCCCTTCGCCTTTATACAAAGGAAATATGCATGCTCTCTGCCAATCCCTAGGTACCTTACCCTCTTCCATACATTTATTAAATAATTGCACCAACCACTCCAAAACTATATCCCCACCTGCTTTTAACATTTCTATCTTTATCCCATGAATCCCTGATGCCTTACCCCCTTTCATTTTACCTACTGCCTCACGAACTTCCCCCACACTCGCAACTGGCTCTTCCTCACTCCTACAAGATGTTATTCCTTCTTGCCCTTTACACGAAATCACAGCTTCCCTAACTTCATCAACATTCAACAATTCCTCAAAATATTCCCTCCATCTTCCCAATACCTCTAACTCTCCATTTAATAACTCTCCTCTCCTATTTTTAACTGACAAATCCATTTGTTCTCTAGGCTTCCTTAACCTGTCTTTGTAATAATCATTTGTGCTTTATTGTTATCTGTTTACAATAATGTTTTATCACTGATTACATCATTGCTTAGTTAATCTTAAGTTAATTTTAAGCCTGCATGTAATGCTATGCATACAAGTGGCTTTGGCATGCTGCTCTTACCTGTATTTTTTTGTACCTCTGTATGTATGTTCAAATTATTATTATTAATTGCTCATCCATTTGAGATCATTTTGTTAGATCTTAGTTCCTTACTCAGAACAAAAGTTGTCTGGGCAGCTAGAACTATGCTCTGAAAAACATCATATTGGCAACCAAGATCACCTACCTGACCCATAGTCAGAACATCCCAATTTAGCCCACCCAGGTAATTTTTCAGTCCCATGAAATCAGCCAGGCGAAAGTCTGGGAAAGAGATTTGATTACAGTTATTCGGGTAACTCCATGATATATTGAAACTAAGTGATTTGTGATCACTTTCCCCAAGCTCATAGTTAACCTCAAGATTATTAACTAGTGATTCTTTGTTTGCAAGAACCAAGTCAAGTAGATTGTTTCCTCTAGTTGGTTCTGTCAAAAACTGTTTTAAAAAGCAATCCTGAACTGTATCAAGAAAGTCACTAGACTCAAGATTTCCTGTCACATTGTTCCATTCAATCTGTCTAAAGTTAAAATCTCCCTTTAACACAACATTTCCATATCTAGACGCCTTATGAATTTCGTCCCATAGCAGCTTACTGCACTCTCTATCAAGGTTTGGGGGCCTATAAATCACACCCAAAATTAACCTTTCACGACCCTCGAGAAACTGTAGCCAAACAGATTCTGTGTCCGATGTTTCTAATCTTATATCTTGTCTAACACAACAATTCAAATTATCTCTGACATACATCGCCACTCCACCACCCTTCCTGTTGACCCTATCAGTATGGAATAGTTTATAACCCTGTATGTTGCATTCACCGGGCATTTCTCTATCTTTCAAGCTGAACCAGGTTTCTGTTATAGCAATAATATCTATATTACCTGCACTTGCAAGTAATCTTAGCTCATCTATCTTATTTCTTAGACTCCTACTATTTGTACAGTAAACCTTAAGGGAGCTAGTCAGTCGTTGCCCTCTACTATCTCTGTTGATCAATTGATTTGTCTTTACTAGCAACTTTATTTTGAATATTGTCTTTTAAATATATCCCTGAGGTATCCTGGCTATATCTGCCATTTTCAACCCTAGTACTGCAGCCTGATTGTTTCCCACAAACACCCATACCTCTATAATCTATCAGTTTAAATTCCTAGACAAGTCATCAATGACCCCCTCATTCGAATTGGCTAACGCAACCATTCCAGCCCCAGAGAAATGAACCCCATCCCTTGCATACATATCATGCTTGCCATAGAATCTGTCCCAGTTATCAATGAATGGGACTGCAAGTTCCTTGCAGTACCTGTCTAGCCAGCAATTTATACAAATTGCCCTAGACATCCGTTCATTGCCCACTCCCCTTCTAGGCAAGATGCTACATATGATTGGGATCCCTCCCTTAGACCTGACTACATCTATGGCTGACCTATACTTATCCAGCAGCTCCTGTCTCCTGCCATTCCCGATGTCATTTCCACCAGCACTAAGACAGATAATGGGCTTGTTCCCATTGCCTGACATAATATCCAACCAGCTGACTATGTCACCAACACCAGCTCCTGGGAGAGACGCCCTCTGTCTGACCTTTCTATCTCTGTTACAGAAAGCACGGTCCATATATCTTTCCTGAGAATCTTCCACAATCAGAATATTCTTACCTTGATAAGCAGGGAAGCCAGTGTTACCTTTAATCTCACTAACCACTGAAGCACACTCGACCTGGAGAACAGAGAATCAATTTCCTACCTTCACATCTTCTCTATTAGCCTTCTTTATCATCCTTGTTCCTGAATTGTGAACCACTTGTCACTTAAAGCAGCTGCCACTCTCCAAATCACTGCTGGTAACTTTTTCCTCCTTACCAGCTACCACCATCCCACACTCACTCCCAAACCCATCTAGACAAAGCTTCAGCCTCCTATTTTCCTCCTGAAGTAGAATCTCCTTCTTCAACACTTTAACCTGAGAATTTAAAACACTACTACAAGCTATGGTGCTAGGTAACACCCCACGCTAATCCCAGACAGCTTAGGACAGGTATGACCACACGTGACCACTGACCTCTTACTCTAACTATAGCTACAACTAAATAATGATCCGATATATCAGTTGCCCCTCTATAAACATGTACATCCTGAAGCCTACCCATCAACCTTTTATCCGCCAGTACATAATCTAACAAACTACTTTCATTATGTGCTATATCATACCTTATATACTTATTTATCCTCTTTTTCATAAAAAATGTATTGTTTATTACCAAACCTCTTTCTACACATAACTCAATTAAAGGCTCCCCATTTTCATTTACCTCTGGCACCCCAAATTTACCTACTATTCCCTCCATAACATTTTTGCCCACTTTAGCATTGAAATCCCCAACCACAAGTACTCTCACACTTAGTTCAAAACCCCCCATGCACTTGGAACATTTCCCAAAATCTCTCTCCTCTACACTTCTCTCTTCTCCAGGTGCATAAATGCTTACTATAACCCACTTTTCACATCCAACCCTTATTTTACTCCACATACTTTTTGAACTGATACGTTTACATTCCCTCTTTTCCTGCCATAACTTATCCTTCAACATTATTGCTACTCCTTCTTTAGCTCTAACTCTATTTGAAACCCCTGACCTAATCCCATTTATTTCTCCCCACTGAAACTCTCCCACCCCCTTCAGCTTTGTTTCACTTAAAGTCAGGACATGCAGCTTCTTCTCATTCATAACATCCACAATCATCTCTTATCATTCGCACAACATCCACACACATTAAACATCCCACTTTGACAGTTTTCTTCTTTTTCTTTTTAGTAGGCTATACAGGAAAAGGGGTTACTAGCCCATTATTATTATAATAAAAAAGAAGCGCTAAGCCACAAGGGCTTACTAGCCCATTGTTCCCGGCATTTTAGTTGACTTTTACAACACGCATGGCTTATGGAGGAAAGAGTCTTATTCCACTTCCCCATGGACATAAAAGGAAGAGCAATAAGAACAAGAACTTCTTTTCTTTCAACAAACCGGCCGTATCCCACCAAGGCGGGGTGGCCCAAAAAGAAAAACAAAAGTTTCTCTTTTTTAAATTTAGTAATTTATACAGGAGAAGGGGTTAGTAGCCCCTTGCTCCCGGCATTTTAGTCGCCTCTTACAACACACATGGCTTACGGAGGAAGAATTCTGTTCCACTTCCCCATGGAGATAAGAGGAAATAAACAAGAACATGAACTAGAAAGAAAATAGCAGAAAACCCAGAGGGGTGTGTGTATATATATGCTTGTACATGTATGTGTAGTGTGACCTAAGTGTAAGTAGAAGTAGCAAGATGTACCTGAAATCTTGCACGTTTATGAGACAGAAAAAAAAAAGACACCAGCAATCCTACCATCATGTAAAACAATTATAGGCTTTCGTTTTACACTCACTTGGCAGGACAGTAGTACCTCTCTGGGTGGTTGCTGTCTAGCAATCTACTACCTACACTTATTTATGTATAATTTTGTAAAAAAAAATTAGGTAGTATTGGCAAATTAAAAATTTGTCTGTAATTGTTGATATCAGTTGGGTCTCCACTTTTGTGAAGTGGGGAAACCCTTGCTAGTTTAAGTATGTTTGGGAAAGTTTTTATTTCTATGATTTGTTGAAGAATGTTGTAATAGTAGGTGATAGTATGTGAGCAGTTTTCTTATATATTAATAGTGGTATGTTAGCTTTGTTTCATGCTGTTTTTGCTTAGTTAATTTATTATGGAAGTAATGTCTGCAAAATTAGTTTGGGATAAGTATAAGGGTCTTTATATTATGTTTCTCTCTTGTACATTTTCATTTTAGATGTATTTTTTTTTACATTACAGTACTATTTTCCAATCTCTTCCTTTATTAAAAATTAGCAATTTATTATGAACTGTATTATCACTCAAAGAGGTAACAATTCATTTATTGAAACAGGTTGTGGCCAGGGAACTGCGACCCCATAGTTTGAGAGCCCGATTTGGAGAAGACAAAGTGAAGAATGCAATACACTGTTCAGATTTGCCAGATGATGGCCCACTTGAGGTATGAAATATGAATTCTTTATAATTAATTTTATCTACTTTGTTTTATTTTTTGCTTTCAAAAAATTTTCAAAAAAGAAATAGTGATAGGGTTAAAAGTGCTAGTGATGCTACTCACTAACAAGCTTACAAATAGGAAATGAAAATTTAATGATGATTAAATCTTTTATGCTGCCTAAGTTGTTACTGATTGCTTCATTGTTGAGCTCTAAATAACAAAGAATACAAATATGTGGTAGAGAGAGAGTAAGAGTTGGGAAGATACTGCAAGATGATAGTTGTGAATAATGTAAAATACACTGGAAACATTATGCAGATATGATTGAAGTGAATAGTACTACCGGACCTGGCAGATGAATCAGGTGAAGAAGTGATCTAGAACTTTTGTAGAATTTTTCACTTTGTTTTATGGTTTGTAAGTGATGACGAATTTCAACTACTTACCGAAGGTATGGGAAGAATGAAAAACTCAAAACAAGCACAATGTACAGAACACATTCATAACATATCATCGAGTGTAAGGAATAGGTAAAAAAGACTTACAAAAAGTTATGTCAGAAGATCTGCCATTTAGAAAACAAAATAAGGCAAATTTTATTTTATTATTTTATTTATTAATTTGAACATGATACAGAGAAGTACAAAGGAATACAGTTATTAAAGTGTAACATGCCAAAGCCCCTTGTATGCAGAGCATTATGGGCAGGCTTAAAATTAACTAAGCAATGATATATTCAGTGGTAAAAACATTATAGTAAACAGATAACAGTTTAGCACAAATGAGTATTACAAGGGCAGGTCATATGGTCATTTACTGTGTTGCTGTGCATTCAGTAGAATGGAGCATTCTGTTAGGTAATGTAATTAAAAAATAACAAAGTTTGATTGGGTCACAGGTTAGACATTTATGAGATACAATAATGAGAAACATTTATGAGATACAATTATTCAGTATTTATTTAGTTGTGGGTGAGTAGTGATTTTTGAGAAGAGACTTGAATTTATAAACAGACAGTGTTTCTTTTATATTCACAGGTAATGAATTCCAGATTTTAGGGCCTTTTATGTGCATTGAGTTTTTGCATAGCGTGAGGTGGACACGAGGAACATCAAAGAGTGATCTGTGCCTTGTGTTATGGTCATGTGTTCATGTGTAATGAGATGTTTGAGGGGAGGGTTTATATCAGAGTTAAGTGTTCTATGTATATAGTGGGTGCAGTAAAAAGTATGGATGTTTTGTATGGTAAGTAGGTTTAGAGTTTTGAATATTGGTGGAGTGTGCTGCCTGTAGTGGGAATTTGTTATCATTCTGACTGCAGCCTTTTGTTGGGTAATTAATGGTTTGAGATGGTTGATTGTTGTTGAGCCCCATGCACAAATTCCATAGATGATATAGGGGTAAATAAGTGAGTGATATAGGGCCAGGACGACTGACTGTGGAACATAGTACCGTATCTTTGATAGTATGCCTATGGTCTTGGAAATTTTTTTGGAAATTTGAGTCTATTATCAAGGTGGATTTCTAAGAATTTTCCCTCTGTGAGTTTTGTGATAGGTGATCCGTTTATCATTATGTTAAGAGGGACGTCTGTAGCTCTGTTACCAAACTGAATGAAGTAGGTTTTGTCAATGTTTAGAGTAAGTTTGTTAGTCCTCATCCAGGTAGATATTTACAGTATTGGCTAGCGTGACTGGGCTGAGGTGAGAGAAGATGTATGTAGTGTCATCTGCAAATAGTGTGGGTTTGAGTAGTTGTGATGCATTTGGTAGGTCATTTATGTATATGAGAAAGAGAAGAGGGCCTAGGACACTTCCCTGTGGGACTCCAACTGTAATTGGCTGTGGGGAAGAGTTTGCCACATTTGTGTACACATATTGGCTTATGTTGCTGAGGTAAGACTTTAGGTAGTTGAGGGAGTGCCGTCTTATACCATAGTGCGACAATTTTATATGGAGCAAGTCATAGTCAACTGTATCAAAAGCTTTACGTAAGTCAATGAAGATCCCCAGTGGGACTTCTTTTTTCTCTATTGCAGTGTATATGTGTTCTAGCATGTGTATAATAGCATAATTAGTATTTTTATTAGGCCTGAACCCAAATTGACAGGGGTTGAGTATGTTGTGAGAGATGAGGTAGGAATAGATTTGCTTATGAATTAATTTTTCGAAGATTTTAGAGAGAGGGTGTAAGTTGGATATTGGCCTATAGTTATTCAAGTCTGTTTGGTCTCCTTTATGGATCGGGGTGACCCTTGCTATTTTGAGAACTGTAGGGAAGGTAGAGGATTCTATGGATTTGTTAACCCTTTGACTGTCGCAGGCCCCTTTCTGAAACTGTCATTCTATGTCGCAAAATATTCGAAAAAAAAAAATTATTTTTTCTTATGAAAATGTTAAGATTATTTTTCTGAGTGTTTTAGTCCCAAAAAATTTTTTTTGCCATCAGTACTTACTGAGATATAGAGCTGTGAAGTTTGCAGAAAATGAGCCACGTATGGCAACAGCGGCGACTGCTGCTCACCCGGTAAACTTTAGTTTACTTGTATTGGAAGGTTTTTTTGTTTTTTTCACTATTTTATTTTTTCACATAACTTATGTGGCCTGTGAGACCAAAGTAAGGTGCAATGTACATATATACACTCGTTGTATACAACACAATAAGCACACAAACATAATTATCAATATATTGTTTACAAAACTTGTTTACAAAAACAAACAATACAAAAAATTGTTTATTACTATTGTTCTATAATATATATACCAATGTATAGTCACCGAACATATTCCTAGAAGTTCTGCAGCTTGTGGAACTCTTTGAAACATGGTGTCATACACAATGGTGTTTTACACTCCTCACACACAAAACCAGTGTGTGTGCATTTTTGTGGCATTTTTTTTTTTTTTTATGTGCAAAGACAAAACACCTTGTCTGAGCAGTTTTCTGCAAAGTATTAGCAGGCAGTTGTGTTATGTAGTTATCCTAGGTAAATGGTCGTGTGTCATCATTCCTTCCTTCCTACTTTCCTGATGACACAGTCTTGTGGCTCTCTGAGACAGAGGGCTAGACCAATAGACAGGGAGCTTGACAGACAGACAAATAGACAGACAGAAATGTTTGTGTACCAGCAAAAACAAAGGGAGGGTGATGGTCATCTAATCTTTCCTTATCAGCTCCACCCTCGTTTACGCTCATCAAACGTCAGCTCTTATCAGATGTTATCTCCCCTTATCTTGTCACTGTCATGGGGTGAACTGTTTTCATGCCTCAAGGGAACATATTATTATTATTATTATTATTATTTCTTCTTCTTCTTCTCCTTCTCCTTCTCCTTCTCCTCCTCCTCCTCCTCATCTCCTCCTCCTCCTCATCTCCTCCTCCTCCTCATCTCCTCCTCCTCCTCATCTCCTCCTCCTCCTCATCTGCTCCTCCTCCTCTCCTCCTCCTCCTCATCTCCTCCTCCTCTTCATCTCCACCTCCTCTTCATCTCCTCCTCCTCTTCTCTTCCTCCTCCTCTTCTCCTCCTCCTCCTCCTCCTCCTCCTCCCCCTCCTCCTCCTCCTCCCCCCCTCCTCCTCCTCCTCCCCCCTCCCTCCTCCTCCATTGCTTTTGGTCTCAAACTCCTCCAAATCATGAAATTGATCTTCACTGACACTTCCATCTGTGTTAGAGCATCACTTGGGAAGAGAAGAGTCCCAGATTTGCTGGGGAATCACATATTTCTTACGCTAGACATGCTGAAAAAGGACAACTGAAATGGCATTCCCACAATGCACCACTGGCTCCCTGATTTTTTTTTATGTGGTACACACTGACCATGGAGACCCATTCTCTCACATGTGGGCCTACCAGCTTTCTCCTGCTTGATTTGAAGCCGCTAGAATTTATGCATATTTATATGTCAGAAACAGTGGTGCGTAAGACGTATATAATACGGCGTAAACAGTCAAAGGGTTAAAGAGTGTTGCAATGATTGGTGATAGCACTTGTGATGCTTTTTTGTATACAAAGGGTAGTAAGGTATTTAAATCTCCTGTCTTGTATTTTAGTGTGTTGATAATAAGGGAGACTTCAGTACGGTTAGTCAGAGCTAGGAACAGTGTGTTCGGGTAGTTGCCAGTGAGGTAGTCATTGGGTGGGGTATCTGAGCTTGGGATTTTATTGGCAAGGTTTTTTCCTATAGTGGAGAAGAAATTATTGAGTCTGTTTGCTGTTTCAGTTGGTGGGAGTTGGGGTTCATCTGGTTTTGTTAATTCAATTTCGCTATTTCGTGATATCTTTTTTGTTCCTAGAATTTCTGATTATGTGACCCATTCTGTGCTGTTTTTCGTATAGGTGCATTGTATTTATGGATTTGAGGATGCTGGGTGTTAGCCAGGGACTGTTCAGTCTCGTAGCTCTCATCTGTTTAGTTTTTTGGGGGCAGTGCTTGCTATAGAGGTATTGGGTCTTTTTTAGAAAACTATTAATACATTCGTCAATATCTGTATAGATTTCTAGCTCAGTGTGCCAGTCAATGTTTGTCACTGCTGCTGTGAAGTTATTAATGGCTGCCTCACTGTGAAGTCTGAAAGTGACTTTAGTAGTGTCTTGGGGTAATTTGCCAAGATTTGTTATGAGGAAGGTAGGGTAGTGATCTGTGCTATTATCTGTGATTATGCCTCATTTTAAAGGGGATATGGTGTTGGTCCAGATGTGGTCTAGTAGGGAAACACTAGTCTCTGTAACTCTTGTAGGTTTTGCTTCTATTGGTAGCAACATGCAGTTACTCATAGTGTTTGTGAATTCAGTAACTTGTGGGTCCTGGTCTTGCATGAGATTTATATTGAAGTCGCCTGAGAGTAGTAAGTGATCTTTGTTCATGCGTGCATCAGTTATCATACTTCCTAGGTTTTCACTAAAATGGCTAATGTTTGTGGTACTCTGTAGATGTTTATCACTGTGAGAGGTTTTCGTAGGTATTTGGATTTGAATTTAGCTATTATATATTCCCCATGTTCATCCCTTGTGCAAGTATTAGTGATACATTCTAGTTGGTCTGAGTAGTATATAGCTGTGCCACCCCCTTGTTGATCTGGCCTAGTTGTGTATGGCTGTGTAACCAGGAATGGCATAGACATCTGTAGTATCAGGCTTTAGCAAAGGCCAGGAAAATTACAGGTTGTGTTATGAGAGCAACAACAGTGATGGTACTTTTCAAATCTGCTCTCCTGACTTGAATATTGTTTTGTGCTCACAACCCCTTTCACAGTACGAGCACACACATACAAGTCACAAGAGCAGGTGCTAAGAGTCTAGCAAATCACAGAAAGTATATTTTTGTTTTTTAGTGAAGTATGAATCACCATGACCATAGTGCAGATGACTGTCTCCTCCACTTATTGATGTCAGTCATAAGGGAGTGAGAGCCTCCTTAACAGATTTTCTTAGGAATCCACACCCAGATTAGTCCCCATTACTCCTTAACAAATTTTTTACTTACACACTGTTGTGAAATATTTATTTTATGGACAGGAGTGATGTACATACGATCTGTACAGTACTGTATCCATGAGCTCGCACAAACGTTGGTCGTTTCCTAAAATGTAATTTTGGCAACAGCTGGAGCCTTCACAGTTCTGTGTCTTTGATCAGCTCCAGGCTCAGAAAACTTAAGCATGGCCTATATGAGTTTGGTGATTATTTTAAAAAAAAAAAAAGTATAAAATATGATTATTATGTTTCGTCAGCACGCCAAGTGCTTGACGTACTTGACGTGCTGTTGGAGTGTGAGCAAAGTAACATTTATGAAGGGGTTCAGGGAAACTGGCAGGCTGGACTTGAGTCCTGGAGATGGGAAGTACAGTGCCTGCACTCTGAAGGAGGGGTGTTAATGTTGCAGTTTAAAAACTGTAGTGTAAAGCACCCTTCTGGCAAGACAGTGATGGAGTGAATGATGGTGAAAGTTTTTCTCTTTCGGGCCACCCTGCCTTGGTGGGAATCGGCCAGTGTGATAATAAAAAAAAAAAATATTATGTTTCCTGGTGAGCACTAAACAATCATTTTCTTTTTTACATAATGATAATGCAACCTACTTAGTACTAAGGTGATCATATGTGATCTTACATAATTTGTTAATTTCACATTACTGTGAAATTCTCATTTCTGTGACTATAAATCATGACAAGTATATAATAACAAAAAAAGGCACAATACCGTGGCTGGAACGATACACAAATAACCCGCACATAAAAGAGAGAAGCTTATGACAACGTTTCGGTCCGACTTGGACCATTTACAAAGTCACACTAACCAGAAGAGGAGCAGGACAGCTATATATAGGCAGGAAGAGGTGGTGGTAGTAGTAGTGGTAGTAGTACAAGAATGGTATATAATACCGACAAGATGAAATTAAGATACATGCGTAACACCCAGGCATCCCTATCGTAGACGTTTCGCCATCCAGCCAGCCACTGGATGGCGAAACATCCACAACAAAGACACCCAGACGCCGCACATGTGTCTTAATTTCATCAGTAGTAGTAGTAGTAGAAGAGGTAGTAGTAGTGGTAGTGGTAGAAGTGGGGAATAAGGAGGATGAGCCAGTCAAATACAAAGGAAGGGGAGCACTGCAAGAGAGCTAGGTGCCCACAGAGGGAGAGCAAGCGCACAGAGGTGCATGAAAGGGGAAGTGGTGAAATAAAGAAGGAACAGAAACATGAGACAGAAGAGAGAAAGACAACCCAGAGGAGAAAAAGGAAAGAGGAAAGGGGAAGAGGGAGAAGAAGAAAAAGAAAAAATGAGGAGTCAGGTTAAGTCACAGGTGTTCTGAAGTTTGGAGCTTTTTACAATGTAGTGGGAGAGGAAGGCATCTACAGAGACGAAGCCAGGGCTAAGATTCGTACAAGGAAAGTTGTGTATTAGAGAGGACTCAACTAGACGGCAACTGTTCGAGTTGGAAGTAGGGAAGACAGTTTTAGCAGAAGACCAGTCAATAGGATGCCTATGATCTCAGACGTGACAGAAAAGAGCATTGTTAGTGTCGGCAAGCCTAACACTATTTTTGTGCTCCCTAAGTCTGTCAGAAAGAGATCGACCAGTGTCTCCGAAGTATTGAAGAGGACAGGAGGAGCAAGAAATAGACTAGACACCAGGAACATCTGTCGAGGGAGGAGAGGTATGAACGAGATTAGTGTGAAGAGTGTTAGTCTGGCGGAAGGTAAGCTTGATGTCTAAGGCACGGAGAGAATTGTTGAGATTAGAAATACCGGAAATGTAGGGAAGGCAGAGGATAGCTAGCCCTTGGTCTAAATTCTCCCTCACTGACTGTGTTACTAACCTTTCTTCTGTCTCACTCTCTCAGTATGAGCTTGAACTTCTTGGTTTTGGTCTTTCCTTTGCCACTTCGCCTATCCCTCGCGCTGGTATTGCCCTGATTAGCTCTTTTGATTCCTTTCGTCAATCTTGCTCCCGTAATCTTCCTGACTTGTCCACTTTTCGTGGTGCTCTCCTTCCTGCTCTTGTTAGTCTGTTTTCTAAGAATCACCACCTTCCACACCATTACCAACTTGCCCTTTCTTCTCTTAAATCCAACACTAATACATGTATTGTCATACTATCTTCTGACAAAGGTAATTCGGTAGTCATCCTTGATCGCGAGGATTACCTCCGTAAAGCTGATGTCTTGCTCTCTGACTCACGTACCTACACTCCTCTCATTTCCAACCCTCTTGATCGCATCAAGAGAACTTTCAACAAGAAACTAAGGACTCTCTCCAACCTCCGCCCTCCTGACTTTGACCTTGTTCAACGGTTTCGTGTCATCTGTCCCTCTCTTCCCTATTTCTATGGCCTTCCCAAAACTCATAAACCTGATATTCCTCTTCGTCCTATCATATCCTCTAGAGGTTCTGTCTCTTATTCTCTTGCTTCTTGGCTGGCCAAAACCCTCACTCCCTTTCTTGGTACTTTTTCTCCTGCCCACCTCAGTCACTCTCAAGACTTCATTGAACGGGTTCGCTCTCTCCCAACCTGTAAGATGCTTAATCTTGACGTTGAGTCCCTCTTCACCAATGTCCCTCTCGATGATGTCCTTGATTTCCTTAGAGAGAAGGCCCATGAAGGGTTTCTACATCTCCCTATGCCTACTGATGTCTTTCTTGATCTTATCCGCCTCTGTGTGGACTTTAACTCCTTTTCCTTCCAAGGGAAATATTATTCTCAAACCTTCGGTGTCACTATGGGCTCTCCTCTCTCTCCTGTCCTTGCTAATCTTTACATGGAATACTTCGAGACTGTTCTTCTTCCTACCCTCGATGTGCAACCTTCACTCTGGCTCCGCTATGTGGATGACATCTTTGCTCTGTGGCCTCATGACTCCAGTCTCTTCCAACTTTTTCTTGAAGCTCTTAATAATCTTGCCCCTTCCATTAAGTTTAAAGCTGAATGGGAATCTAATTCCTTGCTTCCTTTCCTTGATGTCCATGTCCACCACTCAGATATAGGTTTTTTTTCCTTTCCGTTTACCAAAAACCTATGCACAGTGGCATGTACATTCACTACTTTTCCTATCATGCTTCCCCTGTCAAGAAAAGTGTTCTTATCTCCCTCTTTCTCCGTGCCCTCCACATCTGTGATCCTCAGTTCCTTCCAGCAGAAATTTCCACTCTTCATAATTCGTTTTCCCGTCTTGGCTACCCTTCCCATTTCATAGACTCTGCCTTCTCACGAGCTAAACGTAATTTCTTCTCTCCCAAACTCTCTACTCCTGGGAACTCTTCTATCCTCTGCCTTCCCTACATTTCCGGTCTTTCTAATCTCAAAAATTCTCTCCGTCCCTTAGACATCAAGCTTACCTTCCGCCAGACTAACACTCTTCGCACTAATCTCATTCATACCTCTCCTCCCTCTACAGATGTTCCTGGTGTCTACTCTATTTCTTGCTCCTCCTGTCCTCTTCAATACTTCGGAGAAACCGGTCGATCTCTTTCTGACAGACTTAGGGAGCACAAAAATAGTGTTAGGCTAGCCGACACTAACAATGCTCTTTTCTGTCACGTCAGAGATCATAGCCATCCTATTGACTGGTCTTCTGCTAAAACTGTCTTCCCTACTTCCAACTCGAACAGTCGCCGTCTAGTTGAGTCCTCTCTAATACACAACTTTCCTTGTATGAATCTTAGCCCTGGCTTCGTCTCTGTAGATGCCTTCCTCTCCCACTACATTGTAAAATGCTCCAAACTTCAGAACACCCGTGACTTAACCTGACTCCTCATTTTTTCTTTTTCTTCTTCTCCCTCTTCCCCTTTCCTCTTTCCTTTTTCTCCTCTGGGTTGTCTTTCTTCCGTCTCATGTTTCTGTTCCTTCTTATTTCACCACTTCCCCTTTCACCGCACCTCTGTGCGCTTGCTCTCCCTCTGTGGGCACCTAGCTCTCTTGCAGTGCTCCCCTTCCTTTGCATTTGACTGGCTCGTCCTCCTTATTCCCCACTTCTACCACTACTACTACCTCTTCTACTACTACTACTACTGATGAAATTAAGACACATGTGCGGCATCTGGGTGTCTTTGTTGTGGACATTTTGCCATCCAGTGGCTGGCGAAACGTCTACGATAGGGATGCCCGGGTATTGCGCATGTATCTTAATTTCATCTTGTAAGTATTATATACCATTCTTGTACTACTACTACTACTACTACCACCACCACCACCTCTTCCTGCCTATATATAGACGTCCTGCTCCTCTTCTGGTTAGTGTGACTTTGTAAATGGTCCAAGTCGGACCGAAACGTCGTCATAAGCTTCTCTCTTTTATGTGCGAGTTATTTGTGTACAAGTATATAATATTTATTTTTGTTCTTTGTAGTATATGTATTCATGATATTTTTTTTTTTCAGGTTGAATATTTCTTCAAGATTCTCCAGTTACCAAGATTATAGTCATATGCTAAAAACTTTTACACATTTTACATCTTCATGTTTTCCATTGTATCATAATTTATTTGTCAATACTTCTTGCCTAACAATGTAGTCATATCCTAAACAAATTCAGATGGACCTTCATTAGATTAGTATACTAAATATATGTTGTATTCAAGACCACAAAATTTGTAAAAATTGCATGCAATAACTAAGAAGGTAGATGAGCAAAAAGTCTAAGTAACTCTGCTAATTTTCAGATCTCAGTTGTGTGTTGAGCTACGATCCTTATATTATAAAAACTGTTTTTTTTTTTCTATCCACAAATGTAACATCATGGGAATGGTTGATATGTGATGGAGAGAATTAGCACTTATTAAAGCAATAATGCCTTGCTGTTTTTCTGCTCAAGAAACTAAAGTCAGTTCTTGTAGGGTATTGTGCAACATAAGTTGTTTTCATGATACAGAAACTTTTCAGAAATAATTCAGAGAACATGGTTCTTGTTAATAGAATTAACAAGCCTCCATCACTTCGGTACATAGGATGAATTAATTTAACCCTTTAACTGTGGAATAACCTGAAGAGAAAATTCCTGTATGTGGGAAGATTTTAGAAAAGAAAGATATTGTTTCTTTTGGATTGATAGTTTGTTTTTCTGAACTGAATAAAATAAAATGAGTGAAATCTGTCCAAAATTTACAATTTTATGGCATGTTGAAGTTAGTGGAAAAATTATCACTAATTGGCAACAGGAGCACCAGCCATATTTACATTTTACAATTTATTGATGCTAATATGATTGTTGTTCTGTTTTTTAATGTTTATTGCTATATAAACAAATTTTTAATAATATTAGATGTGTTTCAAGTTGTTTTAGCACTTCAAATATTGCTTTGCTTGAAATAATCGGTATATATACGTTATGACTAGTTGTTATATTTTTTCCTTACTATTTTGGTCTTCTAAGGCTATATACAAGGAATACTTACAACAATACAATTGTTTCAGATTATTATTATTATTATTATTATAATCAAAAAGAGGCACTAAGCCAAATTGTTTCAGAGTGTAACACTCCTTAAAACATGGAAATAAGTAATATTGGTCGACTTGACTGGGTTATATACGTATACAGCAGTGGCGTCGTAAGGGATGGGGCACCCGGGTGACACCATAGAGCCTCTAAAGGTGACACTAATGCTCAAAACAGTGCTGCACCAACATAAGAGAAGAATCCTTCATTTCTATATAGCCTATTACAGTGGTACCTCGGGATACGAACTTAATTCGTTCCAGAAGGCCGTTCAAGTGCCAATACTGAACGAATTTGTTCCCATAAGGAATAATGTAAATTAGATTAATCTGTTTCAGACCCCCAAAAATACACTTGCAAAAGCACTTACATAATCGTTTAATTTTCAGTTGCTCGTATCCCGAAGTACCACTGTACTATATGATTACAGAGTACAAATAGACCTATATAGGGAAAATCATTGATTTTGATGATGTGATAGATGATTTTGCAGGATTGAAGGAAAGACAATGTAAGATCAGAATCACTGAGATATTACCTGTACTCAAGGTCAAATTGGAACTAGTGTTTCTCTGATATTGCAGTGTTTTTCCTGGGTAACACCAACCCTAGCGATGCCTCTGGTATACAGTATATATACTTTATAATTATTAATTTTTTTACTAATTTGTTCTAAGGCTATGTATAATGAATACATATAATATTACAATTATGGAAATTATTCACCTTGTTTGACTTGACTGGGTTATACCTAGTGTGCTTTGTGGCTGAATTCCATTGTTAGTATCATGAAATTGTAATAAATTTGGAATGAATGTTATCAATGAGCCACTTGCACATAGTTTGCTAGTAGGGACCCTGGTGGTGAAACAACAGCAGCTGGTTCCTTTCAAATGTATGAATAGATGGAAGGGGACCCAAAGAAATGACCTGAGATAAATATTGGCAGGTGGCAGATTTGTGGATACAAAAATTGGTGTGTACTAGTATGTGAGACACAATACCACCACCTGCATACTAGTATGTTGAACACAGTTAAAGGGTTAATTGGATTCCTTCACAAGTTAGTAGCTATATTGTCAATGCATGATTTAAATGCTTCTATATTCTCTTAATACATTCCAGTGAAAAAGAATCTTAATATTTAATAAATTTAAATATTTCCATCTTTAACAATAAGTAGATGCTTACATGGTTTCATCAACTGGCCTGAAAGTTGTACATACAGGCTATCTCTGCTTTTAAATATAATTACATTTCTCAAGAGATCACCCAATGAAATTTTGTAATGTGAATCACTATTTCTCATATGCATAGTGTTATGACTGGAGGTTTCATTGCACATTGTTACATTTGTGGGAGGAGCACTAAATCTGTAGGGGTTATACAGCTCATGGTGGAATGGTAGGAAATAGTTTGATCAAACAAAAGATATAATAGATTTGCTTCCATACATCATGGGCTCCTCACTGGCATTAAGGCACCTTCTTTGAAGGGAGTTGCATTTCAAAGTGACCTAAAAATAACCCCAAAAATTTGCTCGAGACAAAACATACAAGCATGGGAAAAATGTTAAATTATGGTATTACCATTGACAATAAATTAAATATCTGGCAGATATTATAATTTTTCTTTTTAACATTGCTAAGTTTCATTATTGCAGCCCTTCTCTCAAGGGTGTCTTCATGCTAGTGAGAGGTTCTTTATCCAAGGAATTGAACTGATGCTTCCCTTCACTGGACTGAACAAGAATGTCTCCCATTCCCTATTTGTAATGTGACCCCCTACAGGTTTAATGTTTCCTCTAGTTAAAATATGTTGGCCTCATTTCCAGAGTCATAGCTTTCTAGAACATTATTAGCACCATTACAATTATTATAATTATAATAATCAAATGGCACCATTACAATTTGTAGAGCTTTTCTTCTTGAAGCCATTATTAACATTATAAATCACAGTATTTTTTTAAAAATATTTCTCAAGATGTGCACTAAAGCAGATTTTAAGGAGGGCCGACTGACTGATGCTGTTTATGTTACTGTTTGGAAAGGATTTCAGGTGCATGAATTTGTTTGAATGATTTACTAGGGTATGCACTTTCACATAAAACTTGATAATATTATATAGAGGAAATGCTAAACCCATATGGGATTATAGCCTGGGGGAATGGGAGGTAAATGGGTTTGATGCACAAAAGTGGAGGACAAGCTCAATATGTATTATTATTACAATCAAAACTAAGCACTAAACCCACAAGGGTTAACCCCAATTCGTAAAAATTTATGAAAAGCTAAATTTCCCGATGTGAATCTTCATAAAGTGAGGCTTGACTGTACATGGTGTGCATGGGACCAGGTCTATATTGTAGTACGTACAAGTGGAAGTTACTTTCAAAAATGCTGTTGGTTGCATAATGACCTTGTCATGGATCACCCTAGTACCCTCATAGTCAATATTTTTCTCTTCTATTTGATATTTTATCTTGGGCATTTAATACAAGTATTATAATCATAACTAAGCACTCAACCCATAAGGTCATACAGCTGGGCATTTAATAAATTTGTCTTATTTCTTGCATATTAATATGTTCTCCAGCTAGTCATTGTGTGTGTAAAGGCAATCAGGAGTGTAGACATTTTAATCTTCAAGATCTAGTGTACACACAAATTCACTGATAACAGTTTTATTTAACCCCTTGACAATCGCAACCCCAAATCCTGAGGCGTCTCCTGGTGTCACAAAATTTCTGGAAAAAAAAATTATTTTTTCTTATGAAGTGATAGAGAATCTTTTACCGATTGTAATGACACCAAAAGAGCGAAATTTGATGGAAAACTGACGGAATTACGCTCTCACAAAGTTAGCGACCTCGGCGATATTTATGAATCGGCGATTTCGCCCACTTTGAGTCCTATTTTCGGCTAATTCCATTGTTCCAGTCGACCAAACTCATAGCCATTTCTTTAGAACTCCATTTTTTCTATTGACTGAGTACAAGAAACTGCCCATTTACCGATTTCGACTACCCAGTAACGTGGTCAGAAATTTGCAATTTGGCCAATTTCACGAAAATTAAAAAATATGACAATTTCAAAATAGGGTCCAGAATAAACAATGCAGACATTCCTGGCTCTAAAATAACATTTTCTTTATCAGTCCCATCTCCAGGCCCCTCTGATATTACTCTTGCTTTCTTTTTGAATTTTTATTCAAACAAAAAATAGAAGATTTACTGTTATGCAGACTACTTCAATATTGTAATAATTGTATAAATAATGTCAACCCATTCATGATTGCATATTAGAATGGCTACTTGGACATTATTGGAAAATGACATCATTTGTTTACTTTTGAACATCAGCAAAAATCAAACATTTCCCCTACTTTGAGCTCCATTTCAAGGTTCTTTTCATAGTAAAACCAATCAAAATCACCTCTATTTCTATAATATGTTTTCCATTCTACCAAATGAGACCAAGAAAATGAGAATACAACCATAAATACTATACAAAAATAGATCACAAATTCGGCATTTTAATTAAAAAAATGGTTAGTTTTTTCCTCATGCACAGCGTGCTGCAGGATTTTTTTATATGGTGCACACTGACCACACAAACCCATTCTCTCATATGTGGGCCTACCAGCTATCTCCTGCTTGATTTGAAGCCGCTAGAATATATGAGTATACAGTGGACCCCCGGTTAACGATATTTTTTCACTCCAGAAGTATGTTCAGGTGCCAGTACTGACCGAATTTTTTCCCATAAGAAATATTGTGAAGTAGATTAGTCCATTTCAGACCCCCAAACATACACGTGCAAACGCACTTACATAAATACACTTACATAATTGGTCGCATTCGGAGGTAATCGTTATGCGGGGGTCCACTGTATATACGTCAAAAACGGTGACTCGTAAGATGTATATATACGACCGAAACAGTCAAAGGAATAAGGTACTCTGAGTATTTTGGGGGTGATTAACAGTTCATTTATGGATCTTGGTGTATTTTTAAAATTCATTCACAAAATTTTGTTCAATTGGATCAAGTCATATTTTTAATATACAATACAAAATTATACACAAGAAAATGCTGAAACTGTATAGATCATATCAGTGCCACGTATCTTGTAAACTATTGGCTTAAAAAAAAAAAATATATATATATATATATATATATATATATATATATATTGCTGTATAGTCCTTGTGGCTTAGCGCTTCTTTTTGATTATAATAATAATAATTAAAAATATATTAATGTTAACCATATAAATTTGTGAAGACATAAGTTTTCATGAGCCATGAATTAGTTATGTTAATAAATATAGAGAATGGAACGAAACAGAATGACTTTGAGGGTATAAACCTGTAGTGGAAGGGTAGGGGTCAGCCTAGGAAAGGTTGCAGGGAGGGGGTAAAGGTTTTGTGTGCGAGGGGGCTTGGACTTCCAGCAAGCATGTGTGTGTATTTGATTGGAGTGAATGGAGAGAAATGATTTTTAATACTTAATGTAATGTTGGAGTGTGACCAAAGTAACATTTATGAAGGGATTCAGGGAAACCGGAAGGCTGGACTCGAGTCCTGGAGATGGGAAGTACAGTGTCTTCCCTCTGAAGGAGGGGTGTTAATGTTGCAGTTTTATAACTGTAGTGTACAGCACCCCTCTGGCAAGACTGATGGAGTGAATGATGAAAGTTTTTCTTTTTCAGGCCATCCTGCCTTGGTGGGAATCGGCCGATGTGTTAATACAGTGGACCCCCGCATAACGATTACCTCCAAATGCGACCAATTATGTAAGTGTATTTATGTAAGTGCGTTTGTACGTGTATGTTTGGGGGTCTGAAAGGAATAATCTACTTCACAATATTCCTTATGGGAATAAATTCGGTCAGTACTGGCACCTGAACATACTTATGGAGTGAAAAAATATCGTTAACCGGGGGTCCACTGTAAATAATAAAATAAAAAGTAAGTATAGAGCTCTGTAAGCTTATCAACAACTCGTCTTTCAATGTAATTTTTTTTTTCGTTGTCCTAAACCTGAGGAGTCATACATCACCATGGGGAATGGAAAGCATTCAGATTCAATCCAAGGGACCATTATTATTATAATAAAAAACAATGCTTAACCAACAAGGGTCATACAGCATCCAAGGTAACAGTAGGTTAAATTCCTACTGATCAAGAGCTCCTTACCAGTATCAAGGATAAGCCTTATTCACAAATTGCAGCCTCTCCTTGTATAGTGATGCACACGTTTACTGATGAGCTCTCTGACCAGTATGCATACCTAAATGTGTATTAGAGCTGATTTTTCTCTATTCTGTTTATTACAATATACAGTACACTGCTGTATAAACAAAAATATACCAGAAATGTTTTAAATGGTGCAAAGGTGACATTAAAACATTATCAAAGATGGTTGACACAAACCCACTACCATTATAGTATGCTCCTCACTTACCAACGAATTCATTTTCCAACGTGGTCTTAGGAACAGAACTCTGTCATTGAGGAGAGGCTGTATTATAATCAAAAAGAAGCACTAAACCTACAAGGGTCATACAGCATCTTATTTTCAAAATGTTCTGCCTATACAGCACACAATATCAAATAGAGAACATACTGTATATCATTATTATAATGATTACACTTAGCGCTTCTTTTTTATTATAATAATATAATGATTACAGCAATTATTGTATAGTTTAACTTACCAGTGCGCTGTATAGCCCTTGTGGCTTAGCGCTTCTTTTTGATTATAATAATAATTAACTTACGTATGAAAAATGATTTAGGACAAATCATATACTGTACTAACTCATGTTATTCTTACCTTCTCACCCATATGCTGGTGGAAAGCATAAAGTCCAAGGAATTGGTACTACCTTCCCCCTTTCTTTGATCCACCAGGACTGCTTCCCATTCCCCAAGTGCTCTATGACCTCTCTCGGTTTAACACTTCCCATAAATGTATTAATCTTACCTTCCTAGAAGGGCCATATATCACTTGGGGAGTAGAAGATAATCAGGTTTGATCTAAAGGAAGGGTAGCTCCAGTCCATTAGATCAAGAGCCCTCAACATGAAGGAATTTCTTGCAAGTGCACACAGAAAAATGTCGGCAAAATAAAGTAAATGTGAAGACAATACATACATATTTTAATTAAGGGAAAGTGCTGAACTATAGGGGTTCTCTAGTTCTTGAGAAATGGGAGGCATTCATCTTTGGTCCAAAGAAAGGGAGGAAATATTCAGTTCTTTGGACCAAGAGCCCCTCTCTTTAAGTGTGTTTATGTGATAATGGATAGGATAAAAGGAATCCTTAACTTGCATTGTTACTTTTTTATAGTTGTTACCAGGTTTACCAGTAAATTATACATAAAAGATCAATTGAGAGTTTCATTATTATCCTCTAATTCTAGGTGATATCTTTGTGTTTATAAATAGAATATATAGTATTAAAGAGCACTGCTGTTGTTCAAATATTATATTCTTTATACTGTCACTACTTTTTTTTTTATATTCATGAGGAAGTGCTAAACCCATAAAGGTTATACAGCATCCAGGGAATAAGGAGGCAATATGAAGTGGTGCACCGAGGTGTTTATGGAGACAAAATATGTTATCCATGGAAGCAAAGAAGGGAATATACGAGAGTACAGTGATATCTTGATTTACGAGTTTAACCCATTCTGTGACCTAGCTCGTAACTCAATTTGCTTGTATATCAAATCAGTCTTCCTCATTGAAATTAATTGAAATGCCATTAATCCGTTCCAGCGGAATTCCTGCTCTCGGGAGGCAGGAGAAAATACAGTGGACCCTCGCCTAATGATATTAACCCTTTCAGGGTCCAAGGCCCAAATCTGGAGTCACGCACCAGTGTCCAAGAATTTTCAAAAAAAAAAATTATTTTTTCTTATGAAATCGTAGAGAATCTTTTTGTGAAGGTAATAAAACAAAGTACGAAATTTGGTGGAAAATTGACGAAATTATGCTCTCGCGAATTTTGATGTCTCAGCGATATTTACGAATCGGCGATTTTGCCGACTTTGACTCCCATTTTAGGCCAATTACATTATTCCAATCAACCAAATTCTTAGCTATTTCACTAGTATTACTTCTATTCTATCGATTGAGCACAAGAAATCGCCAAGTCAACTGTTTGAACTACAAAATAAAGTGATCGGAAATTGTTAATTTGGCCAATTTAACACAAAGTTCAAAATATTCCAATTTCAAAATAGGGTCCAGAATGAACAATGTAGGCATTCCTGGCACTAAACTAACATTTCCTCTGTTCATTAGTTATGTTTTGAGGCTTTACAAATAAATTCCATTTTGATTTTTTATTCACATAATGAATTTTTATTCACACCAAAAAATAGAAGATTTACTGTTATGCAATATTGTAATAATTGTATAAATATCATCACCATATTTGTGAATGTATATTAGACCCACCAGCTGACGTGTATTAGATGTGTGAGGTTTGTTTACTCTTGAATATCGGCAAAAATTTAACATTTCTGCTACTTTGAGCTCAGTTTCAAGCCATTTCCAGTGCTAAAACCAATCAAAATCATCTCTATTTCTGTAATATGTCTTCCATTCTATCAAATGAGACCAAGAAATCGCAAATACAACTATAAAAAACATACGAAAAAACACTGCAAAGTTGCTGTTTTAATCGAAAAATCATGATTTCATTTTTTTTCTCTCATTATACACAGTGTGCTGCAGGATCTGTTTTATGTGGTGCACACATACCACATAGATGTATTCTCTCATATCTAGGCCCAAATGTACCACTCACAGTTTATCAGAGTGAGCTGAGCTCATGGCGTAGATCTACGGTTTGGACCCTGAACGTAAAGCCGTAGATCTACGGGACGGACCCTGAAAGGGTTAATCCGTTCCTGAGAGCTCATCGTTAGCCAAAATTATCGTTAGCCGAATTAATTTTCCCCATAAGAAATAATGGAAATCCAATTAATCCGTTCCAGACAGCCAAAAGTATTAAAAAAAAAAAATTTTTCATGAAATATACATTTCTCTACAAAGAAAACAATGAGACATGTACAATAACTACATAAATAAATGTTAAAATGACACTTACCTTTATTGATGAGTGATTACCTGGAGGTTATTCCGGGGATCAACGCCCCCGCGGCCCGGTCCACGACCAGGCCTCCCGATGGATCAGGGCCTGATCAACTAGGCTGTTACTGCTGGCCGCACGCAGTCCGACGTACGAGCCACAGCCCGGCTGATCCGGCACCGACTTTAGGTATCTGTCCAGCTCTCTCTTGAAGGCAGCCAGGGGTTTATTGGCAATTCCCCTAATGCTTGATGGGAGGCTGTTGAACAGTTTTGGGCCCCGGACACTTATGGTGTTTTCTCTTAGTGTACCAATGGCGCCCCTACTTTTTATTGGCGGCATTTTGCATCGCCTGCCCAGTCTTTTACTTTCGTAAGGAGTGATTTCTGTGTGCAGATTTGGGACCATTCCTTCCAAGATTTTCCAGGTGTAGATTATGATATATCTCTTCCTCCTGCGTTCCAACGAGTACAAGTCAAGTGCTTCCAAGCGTTCCCAGTAGTTAAGGTGCTTGACAGAACTTATACGTGCAGTAAAGGATCTCTGTACACTCTAGATCTGCGATTTCACCTGCTTTGTATGGAGATGTTAATGTACAGCAGTATTCCAGCCTAGAGAGAACATGTGATTTGAAAAGGATCATCATGGGCTTGGCATCTCTCGTTCTGAAAGTTCTCATTATCCATCCTATCATTTTCTTTGCACGTGCGATCGTGGCACTGTTGTGATCCTTGAAAGTGAGATCCTCAGACATTACTACTCCCAGGTCCCTTACATTATTTTTCCGCTCTATTGTATGGCCGGAGTCAGTAGTATACTCTGTTCTAGTTATTATCTCCTCCAGTTTTCCATAACGGAGTAGTTGGAATTTGTCCTCATTGAACATCATATTGTTTACCGTTGCCCACTGGAAAACTTTGTTTATATCTTCTTGGAGGTTAACCGCGTCCTCAGCAGATGACAGCCTCATGCAGATCCTAGTATCATCCGCAAAGGATGATACGGTGCTGTGGTGTATATCTCTGTTTATGTCTGATATGAGGATAAGGAATAAGATGGGGGCGAGTACTGTGCCTTGTGGAACAGAGCTCTTCACTATGGCAGCCTCCGATTTAACTCTGTTGACCACTATTTGTGTTCGATTTGTTAGGAAGTTGAAGATCCATCTCCCCACTTTCCAGTTATTCCTTTAGCACGTATTTTATGGGCTATTACGCCATGATCGCATTTGTCAAATGCTTTTGCAAAGTCTGTGTATATTACATCTGCATTCTGATTTTCTTCCAGTGCATCCAAGGCCATGTCATAGTGATCCAGTAGTTGTGAGAGGCAGGAGCAACCTGCCCTGAACCCATGTTGCCCTGGATTGTGCAGATTTTGGAATCCAGGTGATTTGCAATCCTGCTTCTTAGCACTCTTTCAAAGATTTTTATGATGTGGGATGTCAGAGCTATTGGTCTATAGTTCTTAGCTAATGCTTTGCTGCCACCTTTATGGAGTGGGGCTATATCCGTTGTTTTAAGTGACTGGAATTTCACCATGTCCAAGCTCCTCCTCCATAGTGTACTTAGGGCACGCGAGAGGGGTTTCTTGCAGTTCTTAATGAAAACAGAGTTCCACGAGTCTGGGCCCGGGGCTGAGTGCATAGGCATGTTGTCAATGGCTTTTTCGAAATCTATCGGAGTTAGGGTAATGTCGGAAATCTGGCATACATTTATGGAGTTTTGAGGCTCATTCATGAAGAAATCATTTGGGTCGTCGATCCTCAGACCGATTAGTGGTTCACTAAACACAGAGTCGTACTGGGATTTCAATATTTCACTCATTTCCTTGTTGTCGTCTGTGTAAGTCCCATCCTGTCTGAGTAAGGGCCCGATACTAGATGTGGTATTTGCCTTGTTTTTGGCATATGAAAAGAAATATTTTGAATTTCTTTCAATTTCACTAATAGCTTTAAGCTCCTCCTGCCTCTCCTGGTTCCTGTAAGAGTCATTTAGCTTAACTTCGATAGTTTCCACTTCCCTGGTCAGCGCCTCCCTTCGTGTATCAGATATTCTAGCACTCCTGAGGAGCTCAGTGACTCTTCGTCGTCTTCTGTAGAGGGAGCGTCTTTTTCTCTCCAGTTTACTCCTGCTCTTCTTCTTTCTTAGGGGAATATGCCTAGAACATGCTTCGGCTACCAGGCAGTTGATCCTTTCAAGGCACTGGTTTGGGTCCATGTCATTTAAGACATGAGAGTTTTTCTTGAACACATGGGTGTGTGATACATGAGTAAAGGCTTCACTTTGCAATCCCCACTAGCATTACAACAAAACATGAGAGTTAGCCTGTCTGTCACAGGCTTGTGTCCTGGGAGTGCCTTTTCTCCTGAGTAATGTAGGTCCTGTTTGGCATTTTCTTCCAGAACAGGCCAGTTCCGTCACAATTGAATGCTTGTTGGGGTTGGAATTTTTCAGCTTCACCATGCCCTATTGCACTGTGTATGCCACTACAATTCTTAAATCTCTCAAACCAACCTTTGCTGGCCTTAAATTCACCAATATAAGCACTAGTTCCAGGCATTTTTTCCTGTTCGCCTGGGTGTTAGTCGACCGTTGTGGGTCGCATCCTGGGGAACAAGATTAAGGACCCCAATGGAAATAAGTTAAACAGTCCTCGATGATGCACTTGCTTTCTTGGGTTATCCTGGGTGGCCAACCATCTGGGGTTAATTTTCTCAGTAATTGTTTCCCGTTAAGCCACACCAACAACACACACTCCACATCTTCGAGTAGTACAGCTGATGGTGGTGCAGCAACAGCTGACGGTGGTGCAGCAGCAGCTGACCGTGGTACAATAGTACATATTTCTCACCCTTTTTACCACAGGGATGACACTAGAAGCTTTCTTTGGGCCCATGGTGGCTTATTTAGCAGTTACAAGCACTATAAACAATGGAATAATACAAAATGTATCGAATGTATGCATGCAACCGGCCACCCTGGCTTGTAAACAATGACGGCAGGGCAGCTGAGGCGCTCAGGCTGGAGGGACTGGTTTGGGAGGAATCACGGGCGAATTTTTTATCGTGAGGCAAAATTTTTGCGTTCAAATGCTTCGTATGGCGGAATTAACGTTATGCGATGCTTTCGTTAGGCAGGGGTCCACTGTACTTCAATATAATACTAATATCAACTCTATGGCTTATTTCTCTATCACAATTTGTCTTATGTGACCAAGTCCTTATCTGGGGTCACTTCCCTCCTTTGTTTTTTAATGCCACTAGGATCAGCTTGAGAGTCACTGGACCCCTGTCACACAAAATATCTGTCTAGATAGGTCTGTTTCTGCTGTCTTTTTAAGATTTGCCTAAAATGGGGCATGGCATTGTCATTGTAAAAATTTGCCAGCACAGATTGCAACAGCTTTCTCAGGGTGATGTTCTTTCACAAATGAATGCACCTTAGTCCACATTGCACAAATCTCCTTAATCTTTGAAGGCACCTTCTTCCATCTATCTTCCTCCTTCTCTGAAGCAATTTCCTCAGCTATGGTCTGTTGCTGTTGCAAATGAAGCTCTTGCAGCTCATCAGTGGTTAGCTCTTGACTGTGGTCCTCCACCAACTCTTCCACATCCTCGCCACTCGCATCCAACCCCATGGAATTCCCCAATGCCACAACTGATTGCACAAAAGATGTAGAGTTGACAGGGTCAGCTTCAAACCCTTCAAAAACCTTCTTTTGTACACAATCTGGCCACAATTTTCCCAAGCAGAGTTCACCATCCTAGAAGTCACTCCCTGCCAAGCATTATCTATAAGGCTTATGCAATAGAAGACACTGAAGTGATTCCTCCAGAACTCTCTTAGGGTCAATTCAGAGTCCAAGGTTGTATCAAAGCACCTCTGAAACACTGCTTTGGTGTAGATTTTTTTGAAGTTTGCAATGATCTTCTGGTCCATGGGCTGGATGAGAGGAGTGGTATTAAGAGGCAAGAACTTCACTGTTACAAAACTGAATTCCTTCGACACCTGGTCTTCCAAGTCTGGATGATGAGCAGGAGCATTGTCCATTAACAGGAGGCACTGGAGTGGCAATTTATTATCCAGGAGGTATTTGTTCACACTCGGGCCAAACACTTCATTGAGCCATTCCAGGAAAATTTCCCTCGTGACCCATGCCCTACTGTTAGCCTTCGATATCACACACAATTTACTCTTGACAACATTGTTTTTCTTGAACACTGGGATTTTCAGTGATACACCAGCATTACCACACAACAAGAGAGTTAGCCTGTCTTTCATAGGCTTGTGTCCTGGGAGTGCCTTTTCCTCCTGAGTGATGTAGGTCCTCTTTGGCATTTTCTTCCAAAACAGGCCTGTTTTGTCACAATTGAACACTTGTTGGGGTTGGAATTTTTCAGCCTTTACATAACCTTTGAATTCCCGCAAGAATTTTTCAGCCGCTTGTTTGTCTGAACTGGCACCTTCACCATGCCTTACAACACTGTGTATGCCACTTCACTTCTTGAATTTTTTGAACCAGCCTTTGCTGGCCTTAAATTCACCAACATCAGCACTCGTTTCTGGCAGTTTCTTTATAAGATCGTCATGCAACTGCCTTGCCTTTTCACAAATTATTAACTGCACAACACTATATCCTGCTAAGTCTTTCTCTCTGATTCACACCAACAACAGTATCTCCACTTCTTCAAAACTCCAGACCGTTGCGTTAGCCACTGGACCAGCTAGCCACAATAAGATTCGTCCAACTAGGTATATTTCTACACCATAGGAAGGTTAGCATAGGCACAACTGTGACCACAAATGCAAGTTTTTAGACGAATCTCCAGCTAGCGTGGCCGTGACGAACTCTAGCTCAAGTCCCCTCCTATGGTGTAGAAATATACCTAGTTGGACGAATCTTATTGTGGCTAGCTGGTCCAGTAGCTAACGCGACGGTCTGGAGTTTTGAGACTCTCTGACCACGGGTTCAATCCCGTCCATGGTATGGTTTGTTTTGCATTTGTGTCATTACGATTTCGTGAGTCATGTTGACGGCAGTGAGGGGACTTGAGCTAGAGTTCGTCACGGCCACGCTAGCTGGAGATTTGTTTGTAAAAACTTGCATTTGTGGTCACAGTGGTGCCTATGCTAACCTTCCTATGGTGTAGAAATATACCTAGTTGGACGAATCCTATTGTGGCTAGCTGATCCAGTGGCTAACGCGACGGTCTGGAGTTCTGAGACTCTCTGACCGCGGGTTCAAATCCCACCATGGTATGGTTTCTCCACTTCTTCAGTTGTTTGGGATCTCTGTTTGGTTATCGCATTCACCCCTTTTGCATCATCAGCTTTGATGATTTCTTTTCTCTTTACCACAATGGAGCTGATGGTTGATGGCACCTTCCCATACATCCTGCCAAGTTTGGCAATGTGGATGCCACTATCATATTTTTGAACGCTTTCTTTTTTCATTTATACAGTGTTCCTCACTTTCTTTACCAAAGGGCTGGCACTTGAAGCTTTCTCTGGGGCCAAAAACAATGGATTATTACGAAATGTTTCGTATGACTTTGCAGGATATGCTCACTCACCGAGAAACAATGCGACACTGCCTGAGAATGCACGTGGGAAGCGGCTTGTCTGCGTGCTGGGGCACTGGACAGGTTCCGTACCATCGACAAAAATGGAGGAAATTGACGAAAACAACCAAAATATTAATGAAAAAAAAGTCGGCAAAAACAGAAATCAGTGATAACAGAGATCAACGAAAAGGAGGGTCAACTGTAATGGTAGGGAGTTTGTGTCAACCATCTTTGTATTGTTTTAATGTCACCTTTTGGGCACCACCATTTATAATATTTCGGGTATATTTTTAAATTTTTATACATTAGTGTACGTAAATTGAAATAAACACAATACAGTAGACCCTCATTTTAATGATATTAATCCGTTCCAGAGAGCTTGTCCTTAACTGATTTTATCGTTTATCCGTTTTAATTTTCCCCATGAGAAATAATGGAAATTCAATTAATCCGTTCCTGCTGTTAGGAGGCTTGACTGAATAGTACTTCAAAATGACGCTATTATCAACTCTACGGCTTATTTATCTATCACAATTCATCTAATATGACATAATGAACAATATTAATAACATAGAAACATGATATGTATATACTTTGGAATGAATAAAGTATGACAATGTATGTGAGGTGAAAGTACTGGAAGTGTTGTTGTTGGGTTTATAATGGCCACTGAGAGAAGCTGTACATATTAGTAGTGGAGGAGTCTTCTGCCACCACCACTATCCACAAACAATACATGTACGTAATTTATAAATAAGAAATATTTACATTTTAATTTATAAATGAGAAATATTTGCACTTACATTGGAGGAGATGTTAGTTTAGTTATGTAGTTAGTTTGATGGAGTGTAGCAGATATGCAGGGAGTGTAGCAGGCATACAGAGAGTGTAGCAGGCATGCAGAGAGTGTAGCAGGCATGCAGAGAATGTAGCAGGCATGCAGGGAACGTAGCAGGCATGTAGGGAATGTAACAGGGAGTGTAACAGGCATGCTGGGAGTGTAGCAGGCACGTAGGGAATGTAGCAGGGAGTGTAGCAGGCATGTAGGTAATGTAGCAGGGAGTGTAGCAGGCATGTAGGGAATGTAGCAGGGAGTGTAGCAGGCATGTAGGGAATGTAGCAGGCATGCAGGAGCGCAGCGGACATCCAGGGGGTGCAGCGGGCATGCAGGGAGAGTAGCAGGCATGCAAGGAGTGTAGCAGGCATGCAGGGGGTGTAGCAGGCATGCTGGGAGTGTAGCAAGCATGCAGAGAGTGTAGCAGACATGTAGAGAGTGTAGCAGACATGTAGAGGGTGTAGCAGACATGCAGGGGGTGTAGCAGGCATGCAGGGAGTGTAGCTGGCTAGTAGGGAGTGTAGCAGGCATGCAGGGAGTGTAGGAGACATGCTGGGAGTGTAGCAAGCATGCAGAGAGTGTAGCAGGCAAATAGGGAGAGTAGCAGGCATGCAGGGAGTGTAGGAGACATGCAGAGAGTGTAGCAGACATGTAGAGAGTGTAGCAGACATGTAGAGGGTGTAGCAGACATGCAGGGGGTGTAGCAGGCATGCAGGGAGTGTAGCTGGCTAGTAGGGAGTGTAGGAGACATGCAGGGAGTGTAGCAGGCATGCAGGGAGTGTAGGAGACATGCAGGGAGTGTAGCAGGCATACAGGGGGTGTAGCAGGAATGCAGGGAGTGTATCAGGAATGCAGGGAGTGTAGCAGGCATGCAGGGAGCGTAGCAGACATGCAGTGAGCGTAGCAGGCATGCAGGGAGTGTAGCAGGCATGCAGGGAATGTAGCAGGCATGTAGGGAATGTAGCAGACATGCTGGGAGTGTAGCAGACATGCAGGGAGCATACCAGGCATGCAGGGAGCATAGCAGGCATGCAGAGAGTGTAGCAGGCACGCAGATAGCGTAGCAGGCATGCAGGGAATGTAGCAGACGTGAAGGGTATGTAGCAGGGAGTGTAACAGGCATGCACGGAGCGTAGCAGGCATGCTGGGAGCATAGCAGACATGCTGGGAGCATAGCAGGCATGCAGGGAATGTAGCAGGCATGCAGCGAATGTAGCAGGCATGCAGGGAGTGTTGCAGGGAGTGTAGCAGGCATGCTGGGAGTGTAGCAGGCATGCAGGGAATGTAGAAGCCATGTAGGGAAGGTAGCAGGGAGTGTAACAGGCATGCTTGGAGTGTAGCAAGCATGTAGGGAATGTAGCAGGGAGTGTAGCAGGAATGCAGGGAACATAGCAGGCATGCAGGAAGCGTAGCAGGCATGCAGGGAGCGTAGCAGGTATGCTGGGAGTGTAGCTGGCATGCTGGGAGTGTAGCAGGCATGCAGGGAGTGTAGCAGGCATGCTAGGAATGTAGCAGGCATGCTAGGAGTGTAGCAGGCATGCTGGGAGTGTAAGATAAGATAAGTTTTCGTTCGGATTTTTAACCCCGGAGGGTTAGCCACCCAGGATAACCCAAGAAAGTCAGTGCGTCATCGAGGACTGTCTAACTTATTTCTATTGGGGTCCTTAATCTTGTCTTACAGGATGCGACCCACACCAGTCGACTAACACCAAGGTACCTATTTGCTGATAGGTGAACAGGTCAACAGGTGTAAGGAAACGTGTCGAAATGTTTCCACCCGCCGGGAATCGAACCCGGGCCCTCCGTGTATGAAGCGGGAGCTTTAGCCACCATGCCATCGGGTATGCTGGGAGTGTAGAAGGCATGCAGGGAGTATAGCAGGCATGCTGCGAGTGTAGCAGACATGCAGGGGGTGTAGCAGACATGCAGAGAGTGTAGCAGGCATGCAGAGAGTGTAGCAGGCATGCAGAGAGTGTAGCAGGCATGCTGTGAGTGTAGCAGGCATGTAGGGAATGTAGCAGGCATGTAGCAGAGAGCGTAGCAGACATGCAGGGAGTGTAGCAGGCATGCAAGGAGTGTAGCAGGCATGCTGGGAGTGTAGCAAGTATGCAGGGAGTGTAGCAGGCATGCAGGGAGCGTAGCAGGCATGCAGGGAGTGTAGCAGGCATGCAGAGAGTGTAGCAGGCATGCAAAGAATGTAGCAGGCATGTAGGGTATGTAGCAGGGAGTGTAACAGGCATGCTGGGAGTGTAGCAGGCATGCAGCGAGCGTAGCAGGTATGCTGGGAATGTAGCAGGCATGCTGGGAGTGTAGCAGGCATGCAGGGAGTGTAGCAGGTATGCAGGGAGCGTAGCAGGCATGCAGGGAGTGTAGCAGGCATGCAAGGAGTGTAGCAGGCATGCTAAGAGTGTAGCAAGTATGCAGGGAGTGTAGCAGGCATGCTGGGAGTGTAGCAAGTATGCAGGGAGTGTAGCAGGCATGCAGGGAGCGTAGCAGGCATGCAGGGAGTGTAACAGGCATGCAGAGAGTGTAGCAGGCATGCAAAGAATGTAGCAGGCATGTAGGGTATGTAGCAGGGAGTGTAGCAGGCATGCTGGGAGTGTAGCAGGCATGCAGGGAGTGTAGCAGGTATGCTGGGAGTGTAGCAGGCATGCAGGGAGTGTAGCAGGCATGCTGGGAGTGTAGCAGGCATGCTGGGAGTGTAGCAGATATGCAGGGGGTGTAGCGGGTATGCAGGGAGTGAAGCGGGCATGCAGGGAGTGTAGCGGGCATGCATGGAGTGTAGCGGGCATGCACGGAGTGTAGCGGGCATGCACGGAGTGTAGCGGGCATGCAGGGAGTGTAGCGGGCATGCACGGAGTGTAGCGGGCATGCACGGAGTGTAGCGGGCATGCACGGTGTAGCGGGCATGCACGGAGTGTAGCGGGCATGCACGGTGTAGGGGGCATGCAGGGACTGAAGCAGGCATGCAGGGAGTGTAGCAGGCATGCAGGCGGGTTCGATTCCCGGCGGGTGGAAATTCCGACACGTTTCCTTACACCTATTGTCCTGTTCACCTAGCAGCAAATAGGTACCTGGGTGTTAGACGACTGGTGTAGGTCGCATCCTGGGGGACAAGATTAAGGACCCCAATGGAAATAAGTTAGACAGTCCTCGATGACGCACTGACTTTCTTGGGTTATCCTGGGTGGCTAACCCTCCGGGGTTAAAAATCCGAACGAAATCTTATCTTATCTTATCTTAGGCAGGGTAGCAGACATGCAGAGAGCGTAGTAGGCATGCAGGGAGTTTTAGCAGGGATGCAGGGAGCGTAGCAGATATGCAGTGAGTGTAGCAGGCATGCAGGGAGTGTAGTAGGCATGCAGGGAATGTAGTAGGCATGCAGGGAGTGTAGTAGGCATGCAGGGAGTGTAGCAGGTACGCAGGGAGTGTAGCAGGCACGCAGGGAGTGTAAACAGGCATGCAGAGAGTGTAACAGACATACAGGGAGTGTAGCAGGCATGCAGGGAGTGGAGCGTAGCAGGCATGCAGGGAGTGGAGCGTAGCAGGCATGCAGGAAGCGTAGCAGTCATGCAGGGAGTGTAGCAGGCATGCAGGGAGTGTAGCAGGCATGCAGGGAGTGTAGCAGGCATGCAGGGAGTGTAGCAGGAATGCAGGCAGCGTAGCAGGCATGCTGGGAGTGTAGCAGGCATGCAGGGAGCGTAGCAGATATGCAGGGAGTGTAGCAGGCATGCTGGGAGTGTAGCAGACATGCAGAGGGTGTAGCGTGCATGCAGAGGGTGTAGCGTGCATGCAGGGAGTGTAGCGGGCATGCACGGAGTGTAGCGGGCATGCAGTGAGTGTAGGGGGCATGCAGTGAGTGCAGGGGGCATGCAGTGAGTGTAGGGGCATGCAGTAAGTGTAGGGGGCATGCAGTAAGTGTAGGGGGCATGCAGGAAGTGTAGCAGGCATGCAAGGAGTGTAGCAGGCATGCAGGCAGCGTAGGAGGCATGCAGGGAGCGTAGCAGGCATGCAGGGAGCGTAGCAGGTATGCTGGGAATGTAGCAAGCATGCTGGGAGTGTAGCAGGCATGCTGGGAGTGTAGCAGGCATGCAGGGAGCGTAGCAGGTATGCTGGGAGTGTAGCAGGCATGCAGGGAGTGTAGCAGGTATGCTGGGAGTGTAGAAGGCATGCAGGGAGTGTAGCAGGCATGCTGGGAGTGTAGCAGGCATCCTAGGAGTGTAGCAGACATGCAGTGGGTGTAGTGGGCATGCAGGGAGTGTAGCGGGCATGCAGTGAGTGTAGCAGGTATGCTGGGAATGTAGCAGGCATGCAGGGAGTGTAGCAGGCATGCTGGGAGTGTAGCAGGCATGCTGGGAGTGTAGCAGATATGCAGGGGGTGTAGCGGGCATGCAGGGCGTGTAGCGGGCATGCAGGGAGTGTAACGGGCATGCAGGGAGTGTAGCGGGCATGCAGGGAGTGTAGCGGGCATGCAGGGGGTTGTACGGGCATGCAGGGAGTGTAGCGGGCATGCAGGGAGTGTAGGGGGCATGCAGGGAGTGTAGCGGGCATGCACGGAGTGTAGCGGGCAAGCACGGAGTGTAGCGGGCATGCACGGAGTGTAGGGGGCATGCAGGGACTGAAGCAGGCATGCAGGGAGTGCAGCAGGCATGCAGGCGGGTTCGATTCCCGGCGGGTGGAAATTCCGACACGTTTCCTTACACCTATTGTCCTGTTCACCTAGCAGCAAATAGGTACCTGGGTGTTAGTCGACTGGTGTGGGTCGCATCCTGGGGGACAAGATTAAGGACCCCAATGGAAATAAGTTAGACAGTCCTCCATGACGCACTGACTTTCTTGGGTTATCCTGGGTGGTTAACCCTCCGGGGTTAAAAATCCGAACGAAATCTTATCTTATCTTATCTTAGGCAGGGTAGCAGACATGCAGGGAGCGTAGTAGGCATGCAGGGAGTGTAGCAGGCATGCAGGGAGCGTAGCAGATATGCAGGGAGTGTAACAGGCATGCAGGGAGTGTAGTAGGCATGCAGGGAGTGTAGTAGGCATGCAGGGAGTGTAGCAGGTACGCAGGGAGTGTAGCAGGCACGCAGGGAGTGTAGCAGGCATGCAGGGAGTGTAGCAGACATACAGGGAGTGTAGCAGGCATGCAGGGAGTGGAGCGTAGCAGGCATGCAGGAAGCGTAGCAGTCATGCAGGGAGTGTAGCAGGCATGCAGGGAGTGTAGCAGGCATGCAGGGAGTGTAGCAGGAATGCAGGCAGCGTAGCAGGCATCCTGGGAGTGTAGCAGGCATGCAGGGAGCGTAGCAGACATGCAGAGGGTGTAGCGTGCATGCAGGGAGTGTAGCGGGCATGCACGGAGTGTAGCGGGCATGCAGGCAGCGTAGGAGGCATGCAGGGAGTGTAGCAGGCATGCAGGGAGTGTAGCAGGGAGCGTAGCAGGCATGCAGGGAGTGTAGCAAGCATGCAGGGAGTGTAGCAGGCATGCAAGGAGTGTATCAGGCATGCTGGGAGTGTAGCAGGCATACAGGGAGTGTAGCAGGCATGCAGAGTGTAGCAGGCATGCAAAGATTGTAGCAGGCATGTAGGGTATGTAGCAGGAAGTGTAACAGGCATGCTGGGAGTGTAGCAGGCATGTAGGGAATGTAGCAGGCATGTAAGGAATGTAGCAGGCATGTAGCAGGGGGGTGTTGCAGGGAGCGTAGCAGGCATGCAAGGAGCGTAGCAGGTATGCTGGGAGTGTAGCAGGCATGCTGGGAGTGTAGCAGGTATGCAGGGAGTGTAGCAGGTATGCTGGGAGTGTAGCAGGCATGCTGGGAGTGTAGCAGGCATCCTGGGAGTGTAGCGGACATGCAGAGGGTGTAGCGGGCATGCAGGGAGTGTAGTAGGCATGCAGGCAGGGTAGCAGGCATGCACGCAGGGTAGCAGACATGCAGGGAGCGTAGTAGGAATGCAGGGAGTGTAGCAGGCATGCAGAGAGAGTAGCACGCATGTAGGGAATGTAGCAGGCATGTAGCAGGGAGCGTAGCAGGCATGCTGGGAGTGTAGCACACATGCTGGGAGTGTAGCAAGTATGCAGGGAGTGTAGCAGGCATGCAGGGAGTGTAGCAGGCATGCAGGGAGTGTAGCAGGTATGCTGGGAATGTAGCAGGCATGCTGGGAGTGTAGCAGGCATGCTGGGTATTAGCAGGCATGCTGGGAGTTTAGCAGGCATGTTGGGAGTTTAGCAGGCATGCATTGAGTTTAGCAGGCATGCTGGGAGTGTAGCAGGCATGCTGGGAGTGTAGCAGATATGCAGGGGGTGTAGGAGAAACGCAGGGGGTGTAGCGGGCATGCAGGGAGTGTAGCGGGCATGCAGGGAGTGTAACAGGCATGCAGGGAGTGTAGCAGGCATGCAGGCAGGGTAGCAGGCATGCAGGGCGTAGTAGGCATGCAGGGAGTGAGCGGCATGGCAGGGAGCGTAGCAGTATGCAGGGAGTGTAACAGGCATGCAGGGAGTGTAGTTTGCATGCAGGGAGTGTAGTAGGAATGCAGGGAGTGTAGCAGGCATGCAGGGAGTGTAGAAGGCATGCAGGGAGTGTAGCAGGCATGCAGGCAGCGTAGCAGACATGCAGGGAGCGTAGCAGGCATGCAGGGAGCGTAGCAGGCATGCAGGGAGTGTAGCAGGCATGCAGAGAGTGTAGCAGGCATGCAGAGAGTGTAGCAGGCATGCTGTGAGTGTAGCAGGCATGTAGGGAATGTAGCAGGCATGCTGGGAGTGTAGCAGGCATGCTGGGAGTGTAGCAAGTATGCAGGGAGTGTAGCAGGCAGGCAGGGAGTGTAGCAGGCATGCAGAGAATGTAGCAGGCATGCAAAGAATGTAGCAGGCATGTAGGGTATGTAGCAGGGAATGTAACAGGCATGCTGGGAGTGTAGCAGGCATGTAGGGAATGTAGCAGGCATGCTGGGAGTGTAGCAGGCATGCTGGGAGTGTAGCAGGCATGCAGAGAGTGTAGCAGGTATGCTGGGAGTGTAGCATGAGTGTAGCAGGCATGCTGTGAGTGTAGCAAGAACGTAGGGAATGTAGCAGGCAAGTAGCAGGGAGTGTAGCAGGCATCCTGGGAGTGTAGCAGACATGCAGGGGGTGTAGCGGGCATGCAGGGAGTGTAACGGGCATGCAGGGTGTAACGGGCATGCAGGGAGTGTAACACGCATGCAGGGAGTGTAGCAGGCATGCTGGGAGTGTAGCAGGCATACAGGGGAGTGCAGGCATGCAAAGGGAAAGTAGCAGGCATTTTAAGGGTATGTAACAGGGAGTGTACAGGCATGCTGGGAGTGTAGCAGGGATTAAAGGGGAAAGTATAGGCAGTAAGGAATGTAACAGGCAGTAGCAGGGGTGTTGCAGGGAGGCGTAGTCAGGCATGCAGGGAGCGTAGCAGGATGCGGAGTGTAAACAGGCATGCAGGCAGCGTAGCAGACATGCAGGGAGCGTAGCAGGCATGCAGGGAGTGTAGCAGGCATGCAGAGAGTGTAGCAGGCATGCTGTGAGTGTAGCAGGAATGTAGGGAATGTAGGGAATGTAGCAGGCATGCTGGGAGTGTAGCAAGTATGCAGGGAGTGTAGCAGGCAGGCAGGGAGTGTAGCAGGCATGCAGGGAGTGTAGCAGGTATGCTGGGAGTGTAGCAGGCATGCTGGGAGTGTAGCAGGCATGCTGGGAGTGTAACAGGCATGCACGGAGCGTAGCACGTATGCTGGGAGTGTAGCAGGCATGCTGGGAGTGTAGCAGGCATGCAGGGAGTGTAGCAGGTATGCTGGGTGTGTAGCATGAGTGTAGCAGGCATGCTGTGTGTAGCAAGCACGTAGGGAATGTAGCAGGCAAGTAGCAGGGAGTGTAGCAGGCATCCTGGGAGTGTAGCGGGCATGCAGGGGGTGTAGCGGGCATGCAGGGAGTGTAACGGGCATGCAGGGTGTAGCGGGCATGCAGGGAGTGTAACACGCATGCAGGGAGTGTAGCAGGCATGCTGGGAGTGTAGCAGGCATACAGGGAGTGTAGCAGGCATGCAGATAGTGTAGCAGGCATGCAGATAGTGTAGCAGGCATGCAAAGAATGTAGCAGGCGTGTAGGGTATGTAACAGGGAGTGTAACAGGCATGCTGGGAGTGTAGCAGGCATGTAGGGAATGTAGCAGGCATGTAAGGAATGTAGCAGGCATGTAAGGAATGTAGCAGGGAGTGTTGCAGGGAGCGTAGCAGGCATGCAGGGAGCGTAGCAGGTATGCTGGGAGTGTAGCAGGCATGCTGGGAGTGTAGCAGGCATGCTGGGAGTGTAGCAGGCATCCTGGGAGTGTAGCAGACATGCAGGGGGTGTAGCGGGCATGCAGGGAGTGTAGCGGGCATGCAGGGAGTGTAGCAGGCATGCAGGCAGGGTAGCAGACATGCAGGGAGCGTAGTAGGCATGCAGAGAGTGTAGCAGGCATGTAGGGAATGTAGCAGGCATGTAGCACGGAGCGTAGCAGGCATGCTGGGAGTGTAGCAGGCATGCAGGGAGTGTAGCAGGCATGCAGGGAGTGTAGCAAAGGCATGCAGGGAGTGTAGCAGGCATGCTGGGAGTGTAGCAGGCATGCTGGGAGTGTAGCAGGCATGTAGGGAGTGTAGCAGATATGCAGGGAGTGTAGCAAGCATGCAGGGAGCGTATCAGGCATGCAGAGAGTGTAGCAGGCATGTAGGGAATGTAGCAGGCATGTAGGGAATGTAGCAGGCATGTAGCAGGGAGCGTAGCAGGCATGCTGGGGGTGTAGCAAGTATGCAGCGAGTGTAGCAGGCTTGCAGGGAGTGTAGCAGGCTTGCAGGGAGTGTAGCAGGCATGCAGGGAGTGTAGCAGGCATGCAGGGAGTGTAGCAGGCATGCAGGGAGTGTAGCAGGCATGCAGGGAGTGTAGCAGGCATGCAAAGAGTGTAGCAGGCATGCAGGGAGTGTAGCAGGCATGCAAAGAGTGTAGCAGACATGTAGGGAATGTAGCAGGCATGTAAGGAATGTAGCAGGCATGTAGCAGGCATGCAGGGAGTGTAGCAGGCATGCTGAGAGCGTAGAAGAGATGCAGGGGGTGTAGCGGGCATGCTGGGAGTGTAGCGGGCATGCTGGGAGTGTAGCGGGCATGCTGGGAGTGTAGTGGGCATGCTGGGAGTGTAGCGGGCATGCAGGGAGTGTAGCAGACATGCAGGGAGTGTAGCAGGCATGCTGGGAGTGTAGCAGGCATACAGGGAGTGTAGCAGACATGCAGGAGGCAAGAGGAAGGCGAGTTTTTTATGCATCAATATGACGCTGATGTCATCTCTACGGCTTATTTATCTATCACAATTCATCTACTATGACATAATAAACAATATTAATAACATAGAAACATGATATATACTCTAGAATGAATAAAATATGTCATACCGTGAATGTAGAACCCCAGACCTGTGCAGAACGTTCCAAGCTGCACTAACAAATGCAAGGAATAGAAAGCAAGAACTTAGGCAACAGGAATGGGAACAGTTTGTTAGTGGATTAAATAGGTCCACCCCTTTATGTTTGGCTTGGAAAGGTATAAATAAAATAACCAGGAAAAAAACTGGCAATGTTGCTCATCCCTTTCCTCTTGAAAAAGCAAATGACCTCATAAATGACTGGTCCAAAACATCCAGGCATGAATACCTTCCATCTCATATTAGAAACAATTTAGAGAGTACTTCTGAAGAAATGTTGAAACTGTTTAATTTTATGAGCCAAAATATTGATGAGAGTGATTGCCTCTTTACCGAGTATGAATTAGATAATGCATTAACTAAAGGTCGATCAACTGCTCCTGGAGAGGATGGTATAACCTATGATATTCTCAGAACTCTAAGGCACGTGCCTGATAACCCTTTGTTGGCACTGTATAATCTAAGTTACATTGAGGGCGTTCTTCCTACTTCCTGGACCAATAGTCTCATTGTGCCTATCCCTAAGCCCCAACAGCCTGATACATTTAGGCCGATCTCCTTAACTAGTTGTCTTTGTAAAACTTTTGAAAGAATGATACTTAACAGACTGTACTACAGAATCAGACACCAACTTTCCCCCTATATCATGATCCATACAACAGGGCATAAGAAGATGAATACCATTCTTAATGAAGTTCAAGCAATTTGTAATCGACTAGGCCTCATAATATCTTCCTCTAAAACAAAGATATTAACAAGCAAACGACATCCCCCACCCATCTATTTGCAGGGTGAAATCATTAGCTACGTTAAAACTTACAGATATCTTGGTGTAGATGCACCCTTTAACAAATCCACTATACCACAACTAAACAAGAAATGCAAAGCTAGGCTAAATGCTCTCAAAGCTGTTGCTGGCTACAACCCCAACTATGGTGCTAATGTGAGAATCGTAAGAATTATGTACATAGCCTATGTTAGGTCCTTAATTGATTATGCTGCTCCCATGTTGATATTAGCTAGAGAAAGTTCTCTCCGACCCTTGGAGTTAATGCAAAATGAAGCTCTCAGGATTATTCTTGGCTGTCCCAGATCTACAAAAGTTCTTAACATGAGGAAGGAGCTTGGTATTTCTAGTATCAGTGATAGGATTATTGAGATTAACACTGTACTCGGTATTAGAATGTTGAGAAGAAACGAACCAGACACTGTCACAATGAATCTTACCAAGTCTCTAGAGGTAAATACACACAGATCTAAATGAATTGTGAAAACGTGCAATTACATCAAGTTTTATAACCTGCATGAACTGTATCACTGTAGGCAACAAGAGCATTTCACCCCTCCGTGGAAGATATGTTCATTTAAAATCACATACCTGCAAGTCCCTCCCAAGAAGCTCATTGCTTGTAATCCCTTCCTTAAATCTCTTGTTAGAGCAACTGCTCAAGAAGAAATTTCTCACCTAGCTGGTAGTAATAAGTTATCACAAGTTATATACACTGATGGATCTAAACAGGAGTCTTCTGGCAGGGCTGCATCTGCTCTTGTTGCCACCTCCCTTGTTAAAAACGATAATAAATTTGTTGAGCTAGGCATAAGAATTAACAAATGGGTGTCTACACTGCAAACTGAATTGTTTGCAATCCTAATGGTGCTAAAGCTAACCTATGACACTGAGCTTGACTCTATCATCATTACTGATTCTGTCATCATTGAAGGCTCTTGACTCATATAATGACTCCAACAACATGCTCATTGGAGAAGCCAGGTATAGATACTCAAAAATTAGGGACAAAGGAATTAATGTACAATTGCTATGGATCCCATCACACATTGGATTACTCCTTCATGATAAAGTTGATATGTTAGCCAAGAAGAGTACCCAGAAGGAGAATGTAGAATATAACTTTGGTAAATCTGTGTCTAGCATTAGGAATAATATTAGGAGAGAAGTAAATAATGAAAATGATTGTTATAGGAATGCAGTTAGAAGCCTGAGTAGATCTATAACCCACTATGAAAACATGAACGTAGATAAGTATGTTTATGGAGCAACGTGCAATGTGAACAGACTGACTGATGTTGTAGTGGCCAGGCTTAGGCTTGGTTAAAAGTACTTCTGGCAGTTTGGGAGACACACAGATGATGATCAAACTAAATGTAAATATGTGATCAGGCATATGGTCACTGTCTTGAACACTATGTGCTTAATTGTCCACTTATTGAAGAATACAGAGACAGACAGTATAATAACCTATGTGACATGTCAAGATATCTTATTAATGAAAATAAGATACCAGATATACTAAGCAAATTTCCTAAATTTGCTTGTAACAGGTAAGTGAACTATAGATATGTAGATATAAATCCATATGTATTCCTGTTAACCCTTTGGGGCCTAGTTCCTAGGCCTTTTGTGTATCCATATGCTCTCGCGCTACCGTCCACAGGATGGATATGGGGTGCACAATAAACTAGCCACTTCGGTGGCAAAATCTAAAAATCTAAATCTGAGAGAAACCGTACATATTAGTGGTGGAGGAGGCTTCTGCCACCACCACTATCCACAAACAATATACGAATAAGTAAGTAAGTTTATTTATTCAGGTATACACAAATAGTTACATAGAATTATCATACATAGCAGCATATGTGTAGAGAACCTAGGATAACCCAAAAAAGTCAGACAGAGTGACTTATTTCCATTTGGGTCCTTTTACCTTATTATTATAATTTAAAGGTTGTAATATTTTCTTATTATTCTATAATGAAGATAACATCTTATTATCATACTAAAAAGACTATCTACTACACGAGGGTCATTAAGACTATCTACAATATGAGGGCCATTACTAGGAATAAGGTAAAATTTACATGTATGTTAGCTAAAAAATAGAAAATCATTCCCCTCCCTTTCTGTAGCTACATTCATCAGACACCTTTTGGCACTCTTCTTGAACTGGTTCATGCTATGACTGGCTTGGACATGTGCGGGTAGTCTGTTCCATTCCTTTATTGCTGTACAATAAAAGGTGTTTGAAGCCTGGCCACTGACTGTGGGTACTACAAAGTTGTGCTCTCTCCCCCTAGTACTATGATTGCTTTGGTTCCCAAACTTGACAAAATTGACAGCAAAATATTCTGGACACTGTTTGTGAGCAATTTTATGAACGTAATTTATAAATAAGAAATATTTACATTTTAATTTATAAATAAGAAATATTTACATTTTAATTTATAAATAAGAAATATTTATATTTTAATTTATAAATAAGTAAGTTATTCAGGTATACACAAATACAGCTGTATTACCATACATAGATTATCATACATAGCAGCATATGCGTAAAGTACTTAGGATAACACAAAAAGTCAGAGTCACTTATTTCCATTGGGGTCCTTTTATATTTACACTTATACAGTGGACCCTCGAATTTAGTAGTCCCTTTTCTGTATGCAAAACTATAGTTCTTCTCTATAAAATGTATTTTTTGTTTATATTTCCCATAAGAAATAATGTAAATCCAATTAATCCATTCCAGACACCCAAAAATATTAACAAAAAAATACATTTTATAAAGAATAACTATAGTTTTACATTCAGAAAAGGGATAAAACAAAATAGAGAATGTAAAGAAATAAACTGGCTTTATAAAGTGTATGTATTTACCTTGGAGAACAGATGCTGGCAGAGGTGGAAGGTGGAAAAGACAGGCTACTTGCTACACTCTTAATGCTACACTTTATATCTGAACATAATTGCTACACTCTTAACCCTATCAGGGTCCGTCCCGTAGATCTATGGCTTTGAAGCCAGGGTCCAAACCGTAGATCTATGCCATGAGCTCAGCTCATTCAGATAACCTGTGAGCAGTAAATTTGGGCCTAGATATGAGAGAGCACATCTGTGGAATAAGTGTGCACCACATAAAACAAATCCTGCAGCATGCAGTGCATAATGAGAAAAAAACTGAGACCGTAATTCTGGATTAGAACAGCAACTTTGTGGTGTTTTTTCATAGTTTTTTTTACAGTTGTATCTGTGATTTCTTGGTCTCACTTGATAGAATGGAATATATTTACAGAAATAGTATGTTTTTGTTTGGGTTTTAGTATGAAAATGGATTGAAACTGAGTTTTTAAAGTAGCAGAAATGTTCAATTTTGTGTGTTCAAGATAAAAAAAATGTCGTCCAAGTCTAAACGCTCAGCTGTGGGGGGGTCTAACAGCCCTTCTGAATGTAATGATTTTATTTTTACAATTATTACAAATTGCATAACGCAAATCTTTTATTTTTTGGTGTGAAAAAAAATTTCATTATGTGAAAAAAAATCAAAATGAAATTTCATTGGAAAAAGCCTAAAAATGAAACAAATAAACAGAGAAATGTTATTTTATGCCAGAATGCCTGCTTGTTAACCCCGGACCATTTTGAAACTGGAATTTTTTGAATTTTGTGTTAAATTGGGGCCAAAATTCCCAAATTTCCAATCATCTACGGGGTAGTTGAAACAGTTACTGGAAAATTTCTTGTGCCAATCAAAAAAAAGGGAAAGTAATACTTAAAATAGCTAAAAAAATTTGGCTGACTGAAATAACGTGTAATTGGCCTAAAATGGGAGTCAAAGTCGGCAAAATTGCTGATGCATAAATATCGCTAACGCATCAAAATTTGCAAGAGCATAATTTTGTTTTTTGCTTTATTACCTTCAGAAAAAGATTCTCTACCATTTCTTAAGGAAAGAAAACAAAAAAATTTTTTTTGAAAATACTTGGACCCTGGCTGTCACTCTGAGATTTGGCCTCTGGACCCTGAATGCTACACTTTATCGCTGAACTTAATTGCTACACTCTTAATGCTACACTTATCGCTTGGCGGGCACAACCCTTTTATCGACTCCTTCTGCTTTAGTATTGTACATATTAAAGTACTATGCTGGTACTGCCTGGCCAAGTCCACAACCCGCACACCTCTCTCATGTTTATCGTTTTCTTCTCAGCACTGTTCTTTGCATTTACTTTCTCAGGACCCATGGTTAGAAAAATGAAATTTGGCAAAATAACTGCACAAAATGCAAGCACAACAAAGTAAATCTTTATGGCAAAGGGAAACCGTGCCGCTGAAGGATGTTTTGGCTTCATGACCAACTACTGGGGGCATTCTGAAGTCACCGCAGCTTGGATTTTGGCCATAAACAGAGCAAAAAATCAACCAAAGCGACGCTTTTAACTCAAAAACTTGTTTGGGGGCCCTCGTAAGTTGAGGGGTTTTACTGTAAAGTGGACCCAAAAAAATTTTAATTTGGGGTAAGCTGGTTTTTGAATGCTGCAGCGGAGGGGGCTGGAGGGAAGGAGATGTCTGTCTCGGGCAATGTGTAGTTAAATATTATGCAAAGAATTCATAGTGTGGGAAAATTAATAGGGGTGGATTACAAAAATTATTATTCAAGGGCTGAAGAGGGGTTATTAAATGGTTTTTATCATTTTGAGAGGAGGAGCAAAAAAAAAATGACTTGAAGGGTGTATAAAACTGTAGTGGAGGGGAGGGGGGGGTAGAAAATCATCCTAGAAAAAAAAATGGGGAGGGAGGGGGTAAAAGGTTGTTTTGTGCAAAACGGCCTGGACATGCAGCAGAAGTGTGGGCATGTTAGACAGGAGTGAACAGAGACTAATGGTTTTTGGAACCTGACAAGCTGTTGGAGTGTGAGCAGGGTAATATTTGTGAAGGGATTCAGGGAAACCAGTTAGCCATACTTGAGTCCTGGTGGTGGGAAGTACAATGCCTGCACCTTAAAGGAGGGGTTTGGGATATTGGCTGTTTGGGGTGACATCTAAACTGTTATATCTGGGCACCTCTGCAAAGACAGTGATTATGTGTGAATGATGGTGAAAGTGTTTCTTTCTTTTTTGGGTCACCCTGCCTTGGTGGGAGATTTGATCCAAGGAAAGAGAGAGCAGCTCAAATTCTTTGGGTTAAGAAACTTTTACCATAATACTGAATGGACTCTTCAGGGGTCCATTCAATATTATGGCCCCTGGCCCTGCCTCTTAACCCTTTGACTGTCGGTGTCATGTACATACATCTTACGAGTCAGTGTCGGTGATATATTAATACGCCAAAATTCTGTGTGGTCAGTGTGTGCAGTATAAAAAAAATCCTGCAGCATGCAGTGCATAATGAGAAAAAAAAACTCCATGTGTTTTTGGACTAAAATGCCAACTTTGAGGTAAATTTTCATATAATATTTATGGTTGTATTCTCATTTTCTCAGTCTCGTTTGATAGAGTGGAAGATATATTACAGAAATAGAGAAGATTTTGATTGGTTTAACGATGAAAAGAACCTTGAAATTGAGCTCAAAGTAGCGGATATGCTCAATTTTTGCCAATGTTCAAAAGTAAACAAATGACATCAACGTCTAATAAGTGCCCAACTAGCCATTCTAATATGCAGTCACGAATGGGTTGACATTATTTATACAATTATTACAATCATGCAGTAGTCTGCATAACAGTAAATCTTCTATTTTTTGTGTGAATAAAAATTCAAAGTAGAAAACAAGAATAATATAAGAGGGGCCTGGAGATGTGACTAGTGAAGAGAGAAAATGTTATTTTAGTGCCAGGAATGTCTGCACTGTTTATTCTGGACCCTGTTTTGAAATTGGTTTTTTGTACTCAATCGATAAAACAAATGGAGTTCTAAAGAAATAGCTATGAATTTGGTTGACTGAAACAATGGAACTGGCCGAAAATAGGGCTTGAAGTGGGCGAAATTGCTGATGTGTATACATCGCCAAGATTGCTAACTTCGCAAGAGCATAATTCTATAAGTTTTCCATCAAATTTCGTACTTTTGGTGTCATTACCATCGAGAAAAGATTCTCTATCATTTCATGGGAAGAAAATAATTTTTTTTCAAATATTTTGCAACACAAAGAGAGATTTCAGGATTTGGGCTTTCGACAGTCAAAGGGTTAACTGTTACCTGGTCTCACTGATTTCTGACCCTGGAGGCCAGAAATCAGTGACCCTTGTGGGTTGTGATCATAATATCTACTGCTGAAGCTGTGTATATTGCCTCCACCTCTTTGTCTAGTGCTTTCCACTTACCACTCTAAGACAAAAAAAAAAGTACTTCCTAATGTCTGACTTTGTCTCTTGTCATCTGTATTCTATGGCCTCCCCCACCTCACATCTCAAACATCCTGTTCTTATTCACTCTAGCTAATCACTTGAGTATTTTTTGCATTCTGGTATTAATCTCATTCCAAACCTAAGGATCTTCCCTAGTTTCATGTACTTGAACACATGTGGGTTTCATGCTGGTGCTGCATACTCCAAACAGCCCTGCAATACATTGCATAGTACATATGTCCTAAATGAATTTTCTTCAGGTTCCTGAAAGTAGTTCTTAGGTTAGTCTTGCATAAGTCCAATTCTCTAGATCAAGAACCCCTCAACAGCATCAAGGAACCTCCCCCTCCCCCTTGAGGGTTTTTAGTTAAGGAAGATACAGTTTATCCAAGTTCTCTTTCCTGCTTTTTTTCTGTTGCATTGTTGTAAAACTAAGAGAGTCATGAGGCAAGATTTGCCAGGTGCAGAACCATGCTGGGTATTCCTTGTGTATCCATTTCTTTCATTGTACGTACTCACTTTTTCTGTTTTTATTAACCTTTCTAGCACTTTAACCAACATGCTAGTCAGCAAGACTGGTCTACTGTTAAGGACTTCCTGTCTTTTTTCCTGTTATATCTGAAGCACATATGCAGTTTTCCAGTTATCTATCAGTTGTTCTTTTTCTACTGATTGCTTGTACAGTGGACCCCCGCTTTATGATCAGCTCCCAATGCAACCAATTATGTAAGTGTATTTATGTAAGTGCATTTGTACGTGCATGTTTGGGGGTCTGAAATGGACTAATCTAATTCACAATATTCCTTATGGGAACAAATTCGTTCAGTAATGGCACCTGAACATACTTCTGGAATGAAATATCGTAAGCCGGGGGTCCACTGTATTTCCTTGCTAAAGGATCACATAGCTCCTCTGCTCCTTTTCTTAATACCCAAGGTGATAAATCTGGCCTTACTACTTGTCAGAGATTCTTCATTAATTCTCACTCCTCAGTTAAGATTTCTTCTAATCTTTGCTACCTGTCATTCTCCCCTCCTGGGAAGGGACTTCTTTAAATGTACTATTAAATTCTACTAATACCTCTCTTGTCATATTTTGTTGGTTCATATACCATCTTATTGAGTTTACCATTATTTTTCATATGTGACTATACAATAGCTGAAGCTATGCTTTATTAATCAGTGGTCATATACCAACTAGGGAATGAAAGACATTCAACTCTGATACAAGGAAGGGGAGGATAAATCCAGTTCTTCTGATCAAGAGCCCCTGAGCAGCATCAAGGTGCCTCCCTAGGCCTTTGGTGTTGTCATTTTTAATTATCTTTCTGCTTCTCTTATCCATATGTAGTCATTTCTAGTTCCTCTACTTAGTTCCCTATTCTTTGCTATCTCCTCTTGTACATTTTTTCTCTGCCCTACAGGAATTACCAAGAGTGAAGAGAACCCTGAATGAAAGGTTCTTTATGACCAGGTGCATCTTGACTATGAATAAAATAATTCTTGAACAAGAGCTTTGGTCAGCCATGCTGTCTTGTTAAACTGCCAAATAATAGGCAAAGTAGTTTTGTTTTACTTTCCAAGGCATGGTGATAGGGGAAGCAACACATAAGAATTGACTTGCACTTAAAATCAACTGATGCATTAGCTCACAGCAGTAAATTTAAATGATCCTTCACTTGAATCCAACTGCACATTTCTCTTGTTTGCTGAGGGCATTTTATTCCATTGTACAGTACTGAATGACCCTAGTGGGTTTATAATTATTATAATAAAAAAGAAGCACTAAACCAACAAGGGTCATACATCTTTAGTGGGCTTAGTGCTTCTTTTTGATTATAATAATTCTTGTCTTGTCAACATTAAGCACTTGCTAAAGTGTGTAGCCATCTCCACAAATAATTTCCTCTAACTGTGAAGGGAAATTTCCAGCCATAGCATGGTTAGCAGATGCACTTTCCCCACTAAACTTGATATTATGCAGCCAACAGTGCATTTTAAGCTGGTGGAATAAGCGTTTCTTTCCTGCTTACATACTACTGTATTGAATAATAGAGCTGTCTCCCTTATTATAGACATGTTAAATACGGCACCTCACTTAGTTTTCTGCTTAATCCACATATCCGTAACTTTTCTGCCTTATTCAGCTGTGGAGACCTATTTAACATTCTTTACATGTCACAATCTGGATTAGTCATTGTACAAGCTCTTATCCTCACCCCATTCTTTTTAGCTGCACAAAATGTTGCTTCACTGAGACCAAAGGCCAATGCAGTCTCCATCACACATGCACCACCTTTTAGCATATCTAAGATCTTAACTTTTCAAAACACTCAGATTTTCATGCTAATTCTTCATCTCAGCACCTTTAACAACACCTGCATTCCTCTAGCATGGCACATTTAATATCCAGAGACAAAACAGGCTGATGAAAAAAACTGAAAAGAGATTAATAACACATTACTAAGTAAGGTATGGGATGAATACGCATTGTTAAACAAAAAGGAAATAATAAAGTATCCATATTATATTTTTCCTTGCATTTTCAGTTTACCTGGAGTTTACCTGGAGAGAGTTCCCGGGGTCAACGCCCCTGCAGCCTGGTCTGTGACCAGGCCTCATGGTGGATCAGGGCCTGATCAACCAGGCTGTTACTGCTGGCTGCATGCAATCCAATGTACAAACCACAGCCCGGCTGGTCAGGTACCAACTTTAGGTGCTTGTCCAGTGCCTGCTTGAAGGCAGCCAGGGATCTATTACAGAATGGACATAAATTCGTTAGAAAACATTCAGCGTAGGATGACTAAATTAATACATAGCATTAGAAATCTTCCTTATGAAGAAAGATTGAAGACTCTTAAGTTACATTCACTTGTTAGACGAAGAATGAGGGGAGACCTGATCGAAGTGTATAAGTGGAAGATAGGTATTAATAAAGGGGATATTAACAAGGTCTTGAGAATATCTCTCCAAGAGAGAACCCGCAGTAATGGATTTAAATTAGATAAGTTTAGATTTAGAAAGGACATAGGAAAGTATTGGTTTGGAAATAGGGTAGTAGATGAGTGGAACAGTCTACCTAGTTGGGTTATTGAGGCTAGGACTTTGGGTAGTTTCAAATTTAGGTTGGATAAATACATGAGTGGGATGGGTTGGATTTGAGTGGGACTTGCACATCAGAGCTTATTTCTTGGGAAGCATTGAAAATTGGGTAGGTCAAATGTTTGTTAGTGGGATGAATTGTAAAGGACCTGCCTAGTATGGGCCAACAGGCCTGCTGCAGTGTTCCTCCTTTCTTATGTTCTTATGTTCTAATCCCCCCTTATGTATGCTGGGAGGCAGTTAAACAGTCTTGGGCCCTGACACTTATTGTGTTGTCTCTTAACGTGCTAGTGACACCCCTGCTTTTCATTGGGGAGATGTTGCATCATCTGCCGAGTCTTTTGCTTTCATAGGGAGTGATTTTCATGTGCAAGTTTGGTACTAGTCCCTCTTGGATTTTCCAGGTGCAGATAATCAAGTATCTCTCCCGCCTGCACTCCAGGGAATACAGGTTTAGGAACTTCAAGCGTTCCCAGTAATCGAGGTGTTTTATCTCAGTTATGTGTGCCGTGAAGGTTCTCTGTACATTTTCTAGGTCAGCAATTTCACCTGCCTTGAAAGGTGCTGTTAGTGTGCAGCAATATTCCAGCCCAGATAGAACAAGCGACCTGAAGAGTGTCATCATGGGCTTGGCATCCCTAGTTTTGAAGGTTCTCATTAGCCATCTTGTCATTTTTCTAGCAGATGCGATTGATACAATGTTATGGTCCTTGAAGGTGAGATCCTCCGACATAATCACTCCCAGGTCTTTGACGTTAGTTTTTCGCTCTATTGTGTGGTTGGAATTTGTTTTATATTCTGATGAAGTTTTAATTTCCTCACATTTACCATATTGGAGTAATTAAAATTTCTCATCGTTGAACTTCATATTGTTTTCTGCAGCCCATTGAAAGATTTGGTTGATGTCTGCCTGGAGCCTTGCAGTGTCTTCAATGGAAGACACTGTCATGCAGATTTGGGTGTCATCTGAAAAGGAAGACACGGCACTGTGTCTGATATGAGGGTGAGGAACAAGATGGGAGCGAGTACTGTGCCTTGCAGAACAGAGCTTTTCACCCTAGCCGCCTCAGAGTTCACTCTGTTGACTACTACTCTTTGTGTTCTATTTGTCAGGAAATTATAGATCCATCTACAAACTTTTCCTGTTATTCCTTTAACACGCATTTTGTGCACTATTACACCATGGTCACACTTGTTGAAGGCTTTTGCAAAGTCTGTGTATATTACATCTGCATTCTTTTTGTCTTCTAATGCATCCAGGACCTTGTCGTAGTGATCCAGTAGTTGGGAGAGACATGAGTGACCTGCTCTAAACCCATGCTGCCCTGGTTGTGTAATTGATGGGTATCTAGATGGGTGGTGATCTTGCTTCTTAGGGCCCTTTCAAAGATTTTTATGATATGGGTTGTTAGTCCTATCGGTTTGTAGTTCTTTGCTATTGCTTTACTACCCCTTTCGTGGAGTGGGGCTATGTCTGTTGTTTTTAGTAACTGTGGGACGACCTCACTGTCCATGCTCCCTCTCCATAGGATGGTAAAAGCACGTGATAGGGGCTTCTTGCAGTTCTTGATGAACACCGAGTTCCATGAGTCTGGCCCTGGGGCAGAGTGCATGGGCATGTCATTTATCACCTATTCGAAGTCATTTGGCATCAGGATAATATCAGATAGGCTTGTGTTCACCAAATTCTGTGACTCTCTCATAAAAAATTCATTTAGATCTTCGACTCTCAGTCTGGTTAGTGGCTTGCTAAAAACTGAGTCATATTGGGACTTGAGTAGCTCACTCATTTCCTTGCTATCATCTGTGTAGGACCTATCTTGTTTAAGTAGGGGCCCAATACTGGATGTTGTTCTCGACTTTGATTTGGCATAAGAAAAGAAATACTTTGGGTTTCTTTCAATTTCATCTATGGCGTTTAGTTCTTCCCGCGATTCCTGACTCCTATAAGATTCCTTTAGCTTTAGTTCGATGTTTGCTATTTCTCTGACCAGTGTCTCCCTATGCATTGCAGATATATTGGCTTCTTTTAGTCGCTCTGTTATTCTTTTCCTTCGCCTGTAAAAGGAGCGCCTGTCTCTATTTTACATCTACTCCTCCTTTTTCTTAAAGGAATATGCCTTGAGCATACATCGAGTGCCACAGAGTTAATCTGTTCTAGGCATAAGTTGGGGTCTGTGTTGCTTAGGGTATCTTCCCAGCTTATATCATTTAGGACTTGGTTTACTTGGTCCCACTTTATGTTCTTGTTATTGAAGTTGAATTTGGTGAAGGCTCCCTTGTGATTGATCACATTTTGTCAGTCTGGGGCTCGGTGCATACATGACTGAACCTCGATTATATCATGATCTGAGTATGTTGCTTTTGATATGGTGACATTTCATATTAGATCATCATTATTAGTGAAGATGAGGTCCAGTGTATTCTCCAATCTAGTAGGCTCTACTTTCTGCTGGTTTAAGGTGAATTTTGTGCAGAGGTTTAAAAGCTCGTGTGTGTGTGAGTTCTCATCTGAGCTGCCTCCTGGTGTTATCACTGCAACAACATTATTTGCTATAGCTATATTCCTCCATTTTAGGTTCCTTAAGTTGAAATCCCCCAGGAGCAAGATGTTGGGGGCAGGAGCTGGAAGATTTTCCAGACAGTGGTCAATTTTCAACAACTGTTCCTGGAATTGTTGGGAGGTTGCATCCGGAGGCTTGTAAACTACTACAATGACTAGATTTTGGTTCTCGATCTTTACTGCTAAAACTTCAACTACATTATTTGAGGCATTTAGCAGTTCTGAGCAAATAAGTGACTCTGCGATATACAGGCCAACCCCCCCTTTCTACCTGTTCACTCTGTCGCATCTGTATAGGTTGTAACCCGGGATCCATATTTCGTTGTCCAAGTGATCCTTTATGTGGGTTTTTGTGAAAGCCATGAACATCGCATTTGCCTCTGTAAGCAGCCCACGGATGAAAGGTATTTTGTTGTTCGTTGCTGGCTTTAGACTCTGTATATTTGCAAAGAAGAATGTCATCAGATTGGTAGTATTGGTGGTACTGGGGGGGACCTTTTTCCCTGCACTAATACCTGTATCTGTTGGTTTGGAGTGGAGGCCATTGACTGTGATTCCACTCCAGAAATGATTGGATTTGGTGTACGATTTCTGCCATTTCCTGCCAGTTTTTTTTCCTTCCTGGCACTAAAAAACCTCTGTCTCTGTTGAGTGGCTGTGGCTACCCAGGTTTTCACATGGTCTGGATGTTTTGTATCTTTTGTCCCCTTTAGATGGTGTGCCTGGCAATAAAAGTTATAGCACTGTCTTTCCTGTATTGAAGAGTGACACATTTCACGGTGAAAAAGCTTACAAGAAGGGAGGTTGCATTTTCCTGTTGTCATATGGGCACGGCATTTTCTAGGGTGGTCAAAGTTGCACATCCCATCTGTTTTTCCAGATATTCCATGCCTGCAAATACCAAGTGCATAATATTTGAACAGGCTTGGTTTCTATTTGCCTTAGAGTTTTGTGACTGTATTCCCTGCTGGTGCATTAGAAACTAGGAAAAGGAAAAAGGGAGGATAAAGATACCCACATATAAATATTGTGATGGGACCAGTACAAGCTCATGCACTTGTTTGTAACAAAATACCATCTTAACAACCCAGCTGAAGTACAATTTGTGCATTAGGTATAGTATTAACATCACATGCAATTTCCTCTTATTTTATCCCTGGTTATATAAACAGAAACAAGCAAAGGATACAATAAAATCCTGAAGAACATCTATCCAAGCAGCACATTTTCAGTATAACATGATTGAAATATTGTTCCTGACATAGTCAATTTGCACAGGAGGAAGATCATTATTCCAAGTCTTAACAAGCAGACATCAGTGTTTAAATGGCACTGTGCAGTATTTATGTGTATGGTACTGCAATTGTATACTGGCGCTATCATACCTAAAGTTATTTTGTCAGACATGAAACATGAACGAGTTTTCTGGTTTATTTAGAAGTTCTTACAGTAAATTCATATTACTGTAATGATGTTATTTATGCTCATGAATAATGGCAGTACTATTTATAGGAGGGTGGAAGAGAGCCATTTTTTCACTCTCAAATGAGTTTAGAACACCTGATAACGTGTTTATACCATCATATATTAAGTGCTCAATACAGCTAGGCATAAAAAAAAGAAAAAGATAAAAAAGTAAAATAAATACACAGTACATACAATACTTACCTTAAAAAACAGTGCCAGTTGTGCTTCCCTTATGTAACTGCTGTACAAAAATGATGATAATGGCATAAAAGCTGTAACAGGATGCTGTATATGCAGGTCCCTTCTTTACTTGAACACATTACAGGTTTTGTTACACAGTTATTGTTACAGTACTCAAATCCCTTCAAATAGTTCATTAGTATCACCTTCAAAGAGTTTGTCTACATGTTTCTGTGTAAGCTGTGGATTATGAGTCATCAAAATCATCATTACTCAGTCAATATATACAAATGCAAAGTGCTAAACATTGGACACGGAAATAACCATGCCACATATAAACTATATAATGTAGATCTTAACCCTTTGACTGTCGAAGGGCCCAATCCTGAAGTGTCCCCTGGTGTCGCAAAATATTCGAAAAAAAAAAAATTATTTTTTCTTATGAAAATGTTAAGATTATTTTTCTGATTGTTTTAGTCCCAAAAAAAAAATTTCCCATCAGTACTTACCGAGATATAGAGGCATGAAGTTTGCAGAAAATGAGCCGTGTATGGCAACAGCGGCGACTGCCGCTCACCCGGTAAACTTTAGTTTACTTGTATTTGAAGGTTTGTTGTTTTTTTCACTATTTTATTTTTTCACATAACTTATGTGGCCTGTGAGACCAAAGTAAGGTGCAATGTTACATATATACACTTGTTGTATTACAACACAATAAGCACACAAACATAATTATCATTATATTGTTTACAAAACTTGTTTACAAAAACAAACAATACAAAAAATTGTTTATTACTATTGTTCTATAATATATATACCAATATACAGTCACTGAACATACTCCTAGAAGTTCTGCAGCTTGTGGAACTCTGTGAAACATGGTGTCATACACAGTGGTGTTTTACACTCTCACACATAAAACATGGTGTCATACACAGTGGTGTTTTACACTCTCACACATAAAACATGGTGTCATACACAGTGGTGTTTTACACTCTCACACATAAAACATGGTGTCATACACAGTGGTGTTTTACACTCTCACACATAAAAATGGTGTCATACACAGTGGTGTTTTACACTCTCACACATAAAACATGGTGTCATACACAATGGTGTTTTACACTCTCACACATAAAATCAGTGTGTGTGCATTTTTGTTGAATTTTTTTTTTTTATGTGCAAAGACAAAAACACCTCGTCTGAGCAGCTTTCTTCAAAGTATTTGCAGGCAGTTGTGTTATGTAGTTATCCTAGGTAAATGGTCGTTGTGTCTATCATTCCTTCCTAATTTCCTTCATTCCTTTCCTACCTGGAGGCTACCTGGAGGGCATTCCACCTCTCTTCCTACATTCCTTCATCTGTCCTTCATTACTTTTTTCCTTCCTTTCATCTAGTCCTTCCTTCATTCCTGCCTTCCCTTTCTTGCTTCTGGTTTCTATAATATATATACACATATATAGTCACTAGATACTTTCATAAAACTCCTATTATCACCCTTCAGCAAGCTTGTCTTGTGTGTGTGTGTGGCTTATAATTGTTTTGAGTCAGGAGTCGGCAGCTGTCAAAGTGACATATTGTCTCATTAGTCACTCCCCCTACCGCCTGTCAAAACAATGGGGTCGGATGCTGCTTCCCCTCCATTCTATCTAATTATCTTTCTCCCTCATTCTATCTCTTTCAATCTGTCTCTCTTTCTCTCTCTCTGTCTATCTCTGTCTCACAGGTACACATAAATACAACTATACATAGTGTAAATTACCTAGGATAACCCCAAAAATCCAGACAAAGTGTTATACTCTGCTTGAAGATGTGAGTAAACGTGATGATGACACAGTCTTGTGGCTCTCTCTGAGACAGAGCTAGACGGATAGACAGGGAGTTTGGCAGACAGACAAATAGACAGACAGACAAATGTTTGTTCGTCGTCATCTCCTCCTCCTCCTCCTCCTCCTCCTCCTCCTCCTCCTCCTCCTCCTCCTTCTCCTCCTCCTTCTCCTCCTCCTTCTCCTCCTCCTCCTCCTCCTTCTCCTCCTCCTTCTTCTCCTTCTCCTCCTCCTCCTGGCTCTTGACAGATGGACAGCTGCCCCCCTCCCTCCACCCTCGTTTACGCTCATCAAAGGTCAGCTCTTATCAGATGTTATCTCCCCTTATCTTGTCACTGTCATGGGGTGAACTGTTTTCATGCCTCAAGGGAACATATTATTACATATTATTATTATTAGGTATTATTATTATTAGGTATTATTATTATTAGGTATTATTATTATTAGGTATTATTATTATTAGGTATTATTATTATTATTATTAGGTATTATTATTATTAGGTATTCTTCTTCTTCTTCTTCTTCTTCTTCTTCTTTCTTCTTCTTTCTTCTTCTTTCTTCTTCTTCCTTCTTCTTCCTTCTTCCTTCTTCTTCCTTCCTCCTTCCACTTCCTCCTCCCCCCTCCCTTCTTCCTCCTCCCTCCCTCCCTTCTTCCTCCTCCTCCCTCCCTTCTTCCTCCTCCTCCCTCCCTTCTTCCTCCTCCTCCCTCCCTTCTTCCTCCTCCTCCCCCTCCTTCTTCTCCCTCCCTCCTTCCTCCTCCTCCCTCCCACCTCCTCCCTCCTTCTTTCCTCCTCCCTCCTTCTTCCTCCTCCCTCCTTTCTTCCTCCTCCCTCCTTCCTCCTCCTCCCTCCTTCCTCCTCCTCCCTCCTTCCTTCCTCTTCCTCTTCCTTCCTCCTCCTCCTTCCTTCCTCCTCCTCTTCTTCCTCCTCCTCTTCTTCCTCCTCCTCTTCTTCCTCCTCTTCTTCTTCCTCCTCCTCTTCCTCCTCCTCCTCCATTGCTTTTGGTCTCAAACTCCTGGAAATCATGAAATTGATCTTCATTGACACTTCCATCTGTGTTAGAGCATCACTTGGGAAGAGAAGAGTCCCAGATTTGCAGGGAAGTCACATATTTCTTACCGCTAGACATGCTGAAAAAGGACGACTGAAATGGTATTCCCACAATGCGCCACTGGCTCCCCGATTTTTTTTATATGGTGCACACTGACCATGGAGACCCATTCTCTCACATGTGGGCCTACCAGCTTTCTCCTGCTTGATTTGAAGCCGCTAGAATTTATGCATATAGATACGTCAAACACGGTATCTCCTATGACGTACATATACGACCGCGACAGTCAAAGGGTTAATATTACTGATTGCAAAAAAATTTAGGAGTTCTAATTAGCAGTAATCTAAAACCAAGACAACAGTGCTTAAGTGTTCGCAAGAAAGCGAACAGAATTCTTGACTTCATATCAAGAAGTATAAATAACAGGAGCCCTCTGGTTGTTCAACTCTATACATCTTCGGTTAAGCCTCATTTAGATCATGCTGCACAGTTCTGGTCACCGTATTACATAATGGATATAAAGGCACTGAAAAACATACAAAGGAGGATGACAAAGTTGATCCCATGTATCAGAAATCTTTCCTATGAGGATAGACCAACGGCCCTGAATCTGCACTCTCTAGAAAGGTATAGAATTGGGGGGATATGATCGAGGTGTATAAATGGAAAACAGAAATAACTAAAGGGAATGTAAATAATGTGCTAAAAATATCTAGCCAAAATAGGACAAGCAGCAATGGTTTCAAATTGGAAAAATTTAGATTGAGGAAGGATATAGGAAAGCACTGGTTTGGTAATAGAGTTGTGGATGAGTGGAGCAAACTCCAGAGTACCATCATAAAAGCTAAAAGGTTGTGTAGTTTTAAAAATAGGTTAGATAAATACATGAGTAGGTGCAAATTGGACCTGATGTGCTTGTGCTAATAGATATGATGCTGTGCTCCATTCTTAAGTGGATGTGACCTGACCTGCCTAGGTTCAGTCAATGGCTTAAGCCAGTAGGTGACTTGGACCTGCCTTGCATGGGCCAGTAGGCCTGCTGGAGTGTTCCTTCTTTCTTATATTCTTATGTTAACATTTTCAACAGCATCATTACCAGTACTAGCAGACTATACTGGTACAAAGTTGTAAAAATTGGTACCTTTTAAATTATTATTATAATCAAAACTAAGTGCTAAACCCACAAGTATCTGATATACTGCATTTAACCCTTTCCCAGGCATGTCCAAGAAAATGTACAATTTGACATGTCTTTACTACGAGTTGATAGAGTACGTATATCAATGTAAGCAAAAGTGAGCCTATATAAATAGATTTCTAAAACTAAGTTTTGGTTCAATTGCGAAAACTGGACGCCAATAAATTTATGGGCCTGCCTGATAGGGAAGGTCTGCATTGCAAATGTTGTAAAGTCCCAAATGTGAATGCCAGTCAGTGCATCATCGAGGACTGTCTAACTTATTTCCATTGGGGCCCTTAATCTTGTCCCCCCAGGATGCGACCAACACCAGTCGACTAACACCCAGGTGAACATGAAAAAATGCCTGGAACTAATGCTCATACTGGTGAATTTAAGTTCAGTAAAGGTTAGTTTGAGAGATTTAAGAATTGTAGTGGCATACACAGTGTGATAAGGCATGGCAAAACTGAAAAATTCCAACCCCAACAAGTGTTCAATTGTGACGAAACAGGCCTGTTATGGAAGAACTCAATGGGCAGATTTTTGGTGCGACAGAGGTCCAGTGACTCTCAAGTTGTTCCCAGTGGCATTAAAAAGCAAAGAAGAGAAGTAACCCTGGAAAAGAACTTGGTAGCTAAAGTCCTTATGGAAGGGGATTCCCCTTCCAAAAATTAATACACCTCCATTTCCCCTCCTCCCATCTCATCACTCATCACTACATCTTCAATAAAGTGTCATTTATTCTTCATTTAGTACAGTACAGTATTTATTGTGCATGTATCCTTCTTTTTCTGTGTAGGAAAATGTATATTTCAAGTGAAAAAAAAAAATTCATACTTTTGGGTGTCTGGAACGGATTAATTGCATTTCCATTATAGTGGACCCTTGTTTTTCGTAATTAATCCGTTCCAGAAAGTGTGACTATTTCCAAAATTGATGATTTTCAAAACCATTTTCCCCATAAGAAATAATGAAAATACAATTAATCCGATCCAGACACCCAGAAGTATTAAAACAAAAGTTTTTTTTACATGAAATATAGATGTACATACACAATACAATGGGACATGATGAATGAAACATTAATAGCATAACACTTACCTTTATTGGCGATTCTTAGTGTATGGAAGACTGGAGGAGGGGAGAGATTGGATTATTTACTGTTTGGAAGGGGAATCCCCTTCCATCAAGACCTCAGGTACCAAGTCCTTTTCTGGGGTTACTTCTCTTCTCTGTTTCTTAATGCCACTAGGACCAGCTTGAGAGTCACTGGAGCCCTGTCTCTCAAAAAGTGTCCAGAGAGCTCTGTTTCTGGCATCTCTTTAAAACTTCCCTAAAATGGGCCAAGACTTTGTCACTACTTGTTGCTGAGATGGCTTGCAACAGCCTTGTCAGGGTGATGTTTCTCCATAACTCTTTCCATCCTACTCCACATTTCAAAAATCTCCTTAATTTCTGAAGAAGACAACTTCTTCCATCTCTCTTCCTCCTCCTCTAAGGCAATCTTCTGAGCTGCAGTCTGTTGCTGTTCCAGCTGAAGCTCTTGCAGCTCCTCAGTGGTTAACTCTTCGTTGTGGTCCTCCACCAACTCTTCCACATCCTCCAAACTCGCATCTAACCCCATGGAACTCCCCAATGCCACAATAGATTCCACAACTGCCATAGGCTCATCAAAGTCAGCCCCAAACCCTTCAAAATCCCTCTTGTGGACACAATCTGGCTACAAATTTCTCCAAGCAGAGTTCAAAGTCCTGATAGTCACTCCCTCCCAAGCCTTACCTATAAGGCTTATGCAATGGAGGATACTGAAGTGATCTTTCCAAAACTCTCTTAGGGTTAAGTGAGTGTCTGAGGTCACATTAAAGTACCTTTGAAATATTGCTTTGGTGTCGAGTTTTTTTAACCCTTAACCCTTTCAGGGTCAACAGGCCCTCTCAGAGACTTGTTCTCAGGGTCGGCCAAATTTCAAAAAAAAAAAAAAAAAAAAATTTCTTATGAAAAGATAGAGAATCTTTTCCCGATCATAATGACACCAAAAGTATGAAATTTGATGGAAAATTTACGGAATTATGCTCTCGCGAAGTTAGCGGTCTCAACGATGTTTAGGCATCGGCAATTTTGCCCACTTTGAGCCCTATTTTCGGCCAATTCCAGTATACTTGTCGACAAAAATCATAACTACGTATTTCGCTAGAACTCCATTTTTTCTATCAAATGAGTACAAGAAACCACCCATTTACCGATTTCAACTGTCCAATAGAGCGGTCAGAATTTAACAATTTTGCCAATTTCACACAATTTTCAAAAGGTGCTAATTTCCGAATAGGGTCCAGAATAAACAAGAAAAATATTCCTGGCACTAAAATAACATTTCCTCTGTTCTTTAGTCACGTCCCCATATCCCTCTTACATTCTTTTGCTTTCCACTTTGAATTTTTATTCTCACAAAAAAATAGAAGATTTACTGTTATACAGACTACTGCATTAGTGTAGAAATGGTATAAATAATATCAGCGCACTTATGGAAGAATATTAGACTCGCCAGTTGACGTGTATTGGACGCATAGCATGATTTGTTTACTTTTGAACTTTGGTAAAAATCGAACATTGCTGCTACTTTGAGCTCAGTTTCAAGGTAGTTTTCCTTGTAAAACCAGTCAAAATCACCTTAATTTCTGTAATATGTCTTCCATTCTATAAAATGAGACCAGGAAAACTAGAATACAACAATAAATACCATATGAAAATACAGTGCAAAGTCTATGTTTTAATCCAAAAACACGGTCAAAGATTTTTTTTTCTCATTATGCACTGTGTGCTGCAGGATTTTTTTTATACCACGTACAGTGACCACATAGACCCATTCTTTCATATGTAGGCCTACCAGCTTTCTCTCACTAGATTTGAGGGCGCTAGAATTTAGGCGTACTAGTACGTCAAAAACCCTGGTGCATAAGCCATACTAGTACGGCCGAAACCCTGAAAGGGTTAATATAAACCATACCACGGGCGGGGATAGAACCCGCGATCAGTGTGTCTCAAAACTCCAGACCGTCGCGTTAGCCACTTGACCAGCTAGCCACAATAAGATTCGTCAAACTAGGTATATTTCTACACCATAGGAAGGTTAGCATAGGCACCAATGTGACCACAAATGCAAGTATGGTTTGCAATCGTGTCATTACGATTTTGTGAGTCATTGTTTAATATATTTATAGATGGGGTTGTAAAAGAAGTAAATGTTAAGGTGTTCGGGAGAGGGGTGGGAAATTAGGGGA
>NC_069427.1:44208180-44235012 GCF_026875155.1 Cherax quadricarinatus
TCAACACCAAACACCCTGAAGGGGGAAGTCTTTACTAGATACTCCAACAGTTATCCAACCCACATAGTCAGGGATTTCCAAAACACTTTATGCAATGGTACTTTAATTAAGGCACCACCATACGCCTCTAACAAGACTTCTATCTGGTGTCTGAGTGATTATCAAGGGGTAATACGTCTGTCCTCAATAAAGACAGATAACTCCCTGTGTCTCGAAATGTAGTGACGTTAACTAACCTTTTTTCGTCAAGGCCGACTTTTCCTGTAGCAAGGTAAGGTTCCATGGCCTCGTGTACCTTGGTTTCAGAATGTAGTCATCTCGTCTGTTGGGTCTCTGGATGGGAAATATTCATATTATTGTCAAAACTGCTTTTTATGAAACAAGATTCAGTTACATTCCTGTCGACCATGGACTTGCTTGATACTACTTTCTCAACTTTTTGAAAATCAATTGGATGGTTAAATCTCTTACATGAATAAATAGAGCATTGGAATCTTGTCCAGTTCTAATGCTATATTTATGTTGTTTTAATCTTAGTTCGAGATTTTTACCAGTTTGACCGTAATAAACTTTATCGCAAATTTTACAAGGAATCTTATAGACACATCCATCAGCATTTTGGGGGGAATTCTTTATCAAAAGTTTTTTTACTGTATCAAGGTTTTTGAATACAACTTTAATATTAAGAAATGTAATTGATAAATCTTTTAAAGTTGCTAGAAATACTTTTTACAATCCAAAAAGGGACAACCAGCCTTATTCAACTAAAAATATGTTGGTTCTCCCTTACCATGAAAACTTGGTTGATATGCCTTCGCTTCTTAAGACTTTTAATATTAAAGTTGTATTCAAAAATCTTGATACAGTAAAAAAAACTTTTGATAAAGAATTCCCCCCAAAATGCTGATGGATGTGTCTATAAGATTCCTTGTAAAATTTGCGATAAAGTTTATTACGGTCAAACTGGTAAAAATCTCAAACTAAGATTAAAACAACATAAATATAGCATTAGAACTGGACAAGATTCCAATGCTCTATTTATTCATGTAAGAGATTTTAACCATCCAATTGATTTTCAAAAAGTTGAGAAAGTAGTATCAAGCAAGTCCATGGTCAACAGGAATATGATTGAATCTTGTTTCATAAAAAGCAGTTTTGACAATAATATGAATATTTCCTTTGGTTTATATAAATTAGATCCATTTATAATTAATAGAATTTGGGAAGAATTTAATAATACACTGGACAAATAATAATTTTTAAATTTTCTTGGGTAGAATAGTTTGTGGGTGAGTTTTGCAAAGGACCTCTCCAGTTGAGTCGGCGCGCGTCAGTGTTTAACCGTTGTGGGATCTGATAGTGAGGTGTTGGCCAGACCCCTTATATTAGCTTCCTTGGATGCTTTACTTTCATAGTTCCTTGATAATGTGAGTAGTCACGAAAGCGCTTGGAATTTCTCTATTCTTTCAGAGTGGTTGTTTTGCGTACTAGAGTATATATCATGTTTCTATGTTATTTATATTGTTTGTTATTCATATTAGATGAACTGTGATAGATAAATAAGCCATATAGATGATATTGCTAAATTATTCATGAAGTATTTTGCCCGGTCTCCAGACAATTCGTCCACTGCTGACACCGCCCATACCACCACATGAATGATATATTTTATTCATTTGATAGTATCATCAGGTATTGTATGTTTTTATATTGTTTAATTAGTCATATTAGATGAAGTGAATATGATAATAGAGCCTAGAGGTTGCATATTAGCGAAATTATTGAAGTACAGAATTCCACTGAAAAGGATTAATTGATTTCAGTTAATTAAATGAGGAAAATTGACTCTTGCAAAAGAGACAAATCCAGTGCGAGCAAGGCCATGGAACGGATTTAAACTCGCAAGTAGAAGGTTCCACTGTATATACGACAAACAGTCAAAAAGGTAATACAACACATGCAAGACATGCACAATTACTAATGTACTAAGAATAAATAGCAGGACACATACCTTATTGAAGATCTGGGAGATTGATGGGATGGGAGAGGGAAGTGTAGAAAGATTATTGTTTAGAAGGGAATCCCCTTCCATTAGGACTTGAGGTACAGTCCTTTTCACTGGGGTGACTTCACTTCTACTTTTAAATGCCACTAGACGCAGTTTGAGACATTTCTAAAATGGCGCATATCATGTCGTATTGACAGGTTGCCAACATGGCTTACAGTAGCTGTGTCAGGGTGCTTTCATCCGAAAGGTTTGCAATCAACCCACTTTGCACACATTTCCTTAAATCCTCTTTTTTCAATTCCATACTAATTCACGCCCTTTTTACACAGGGATGGCACTAGAAGCTTTCTTGGGGTGCCAAGGTGACTTTGCAGTTACAAACATAAAAACACTGGGATAATGTGAAATGTACCGAATGTAGCTATATGGCGACTGGAGGCACTTGCTGGTCTTGTAAACACTGCGCTGAGCCCACAACGTGGGACTTTTCCCAGACGAATCACGTAAAGCAGTTTTTTATCGTGAGGTGAGGCAAAAATTTTGTTGCGTTCCAAATGGCGTATTTTAACGTAACGCGATGACGTTCGTAGGCGTGGGTCCACTGTACTACATTGTAGTATAAATATACTCTCACAAACTATTCTGCCTTACACCATATTGTAGCATTCTCATACTGTAAACTACTTTCACACCAATGCTCAGTTTTATATTCCAAAATTTAACTTAAATATTTTACTATTGATATACACAAACCTACAAAATACAGTGACCCTCGTTAACGAAATGTTTTTCATTCCAGAAGTATGTTCAGGTGCCAGTACTTGAACCGAATTTGTTCCCAAAAGGATATTTGTGAATTAGATAGTCCATTTCAGTCAGACCCCCAAACATACACTACAAACGCACTTACATAATTTGGTCGAGTGGGGAGGGATCTGTTAACGGGGGTCCACTGTAACGTTCAAATTGTTCCAAGTAATAATCCCCCCAGATTGTAACTTGAGTAAACTTACTTCTGCTTTAACCCTTTCAAGGGTTTTTGGCCATACTCGTAACGGCTACGCACCTGGTTTTTGACGTACTAGTTATGCCTAAATTCTAGCGCCGTCAAATCTAGTGAGAGAAAGCTGTAGGCCCTACATAGAAAGAATGGTCCATGTGGTCGTGTGCATAGTATAAAAAAAATCTGCAGCACACAGTGTGTAATGAGGAAAAAAACTTTGACCGTGTTTTTGATTAAAACAGGAACTTAGCAGCTGAATTTTCGTATGGTAATTTAGTGTTGTATCTAAGTTATCCTGTCCTCATTCTATAGAATGGAAGACATATTACAGAAATTGAGATGATTTTGACTGATTTTACAATGGAAAAGTACTCTTGAAATTGAGCTCAAAGTAGTAGAAATGTTCGATTATTACCAAAAGTTCAGAAGTAAACAATCAAGCTAAGTGTCCAATACACTCACTGGTGAATCTAATAGACTTTCACCTAGTGTGCCGATCTTAATTTATACCATTTTTACACTAATGCAGTAGTCTGCATAACATAAATCTTCTATTTTTTGTGAAAAAAAATTCCAAGTGGAAAAGCAAAAGAATGTAAGAGGGCAATGGGACATGACTAATGAACAGATGGAAATGTCATTTTAGTGCCAGGAAATGTCTTTTCTTGCCTGTCTTCCTTGACCCTATTTGGAATTGGCATCTTTTTGAAATTTGTTTTTGTGAAATTGCAAAATTGCTAAATTCAGACCACTGTACTTGGATAGTTGAAATCAGTAAATGGGTGGTATTTCTTGCAACTCATTCGATAGAAAAAATGGAATTCAAGCGAAATATTCATGATTTTTGTCGACTAGGACAGTGGAATTGGCCGAAAAATAGGCTCAAAGTGGGCAATATCGCCATGCGATACATCGTCAGGACCGCTAGAACTTCGCGAGAGCATAATTCTGTAAGTTTTTTTCCATCAAAATTTCAAACTTTTGGTTTCATTAAGATCGGGAAAAGTTTCTCTATCTTTGCATATCATAAGAAAAATATTTTTTTTTTTTTGAAATTGGCAACCCTGAGAACAAGTCTCTGAGAGGCCTGTCGACCCTGAAAGGGTTAAATAAAGAAAAACGATATGTATAACTTAAACAAACTATGATCGATTTCTCTTAGTATTAGTAGTCTGTAAGCCAATAAATTTAGTCTTCCAAATTGCAATGGCATGATAGTGGCTCTTTGCACTGCATCTCATTATTGTAACTACAGAAATCCTCATGTAAACTTTCAAAGAAAATAAAATTGTATTGTAAGATGTTACTGGGTCCTTCAAACTGGCAATGATGACAAATGAATAATTTTGTGGTAACACTAATTATTAACATCTTCCTAAAATCAACACCATTTATGGTGTTACTGTATCCCAAAATTGTGTGTTGTTTTCTATATATGGTTATAAGTCGCTGTAATTAGTAGTAGGTAGATTTTTTTTTGTATGTTTGTTAGAGGAGGAAGTAGGAAGTACACGAATAACACATGCACAAAGAGCGTCTACAAGACGAAGAATATAACAGGGGCACCCACCGCAGCGCGTAGGCCGCCAAAGTAACCGACATACCACCGTCACCAGTGTGCCGCACTCATTCTTTTGCTCTATTGTTGATGGTCGCAACACTAACACTCACTAGTTCCTGCTCTTCAAACCCCCTCTGTCGAATGTGCCAACCCCTATTCTTGCTCTCTACTTCGCGATCTACCATCATCCTGGGAGTTTTTCCTCATCTCCTCCCTACTGATTTGCTACTAGACAAAACTCAATTTCCTGCCCTCATCTACATCCCTTACCTTTGTGTATTTCACACCTTTATCCCTTCTTTGTCCCCTCCACCCTACCCATACTATTCTCAACCTACTAATCTTTGACCAAATTACCTCCACTACTAACTTTGACCTACCAACTATTCTATTATTTAGCTCCTATTTTAAATACTCTGTGACCCCATCCCCCTCCCCTCGCCTTTCTCACGATCCGACTTGCTTGCCACCGTACCCTCTCCCTTCCCTTTTTCTACCGCCCCCTCCCTTTTTTCGCCCCTTCCCAGCCTTCCTGTCCTACCTCCCTTTCCCCCCTCTCCCTTCCCCCTTTCACCCACTTCCACTTTCCTCAATCTCCTTCTGCACTTCTTCTCTTCGTCACTTTATCTTCCTACCAAACTTTCTCAACTAAGATAACCTACCATCTATAATACATCCTAAATTTTTACAAATCCATAATCCATGTCTCCCTGTCCTTTTGTCCTGTCATCCAAAGCCCACCCCCCCGCTTTCTTTGATTTTTCTTTTCTCCTTTCTCACCTTAGGTACAAACAAAGGAAAATTTGTATAAAAGGATGAAAAATCAGCAGTTACAAACCTCACCTCCCAACTCTATTGATTTCCCTGGTCCACTCTATTTCCATCCTCTCTCTGTCTGAGAGACTCACGGAGCACAAAAGAAATGAGCTTGCCGACACCAATAATGCCATTTCTGGTCATGTTAGAGAATCTCAGTCATCCTGTTGACTGGTACCTTTGTTAAAAACTGGGGTATCTACCTTCTCCAAGCTTTCACAGTCGCTGTCTTGTTGAATCATCCCTTGTACACAACCTTTCCTTGTGCATTGTTCCGTCATGGGTTATTCCTTTTTGTTCTTGATGGAACATACCCAGAAGAGTGCAAAATGATATACAGATACCAACAGGATAAGGAATTAACACATGTGCAACAACTTCAGCGCTCCTCACCACTCCAAGGAAGTTAAGGGGAGGGTTTATAACGAGTTTTAGTGTTTCTATGTATGTAGTAGGCACAATAATAAGTATGGATGTTTTGTAATGGTGAGTAAGTTTAGAGTTTTATAAACCCTTTCGGTCCGTCCCGTGATCTACGGCTTTACGTTCAGGTCAAACCGTGATCTACGCCATGAAGCTCTGGCTCACCTCTGATAAACTGTGAGTGGTACATTTGGGCCTAGATATGAGAGAATACATCTATGTGGTAATGTGTGCACCACAAAAAACAGATCTGCAGCAACACATGGTGTAAATGAGAGAAAAAAAATGAAAATCATATTTTTTTCGATTAAAACAGCAACTTTGCAGTGTTATTTTCCGTATGTTTTTTTATAGTTGTATTTTCGATTTCTTGGTCCTCATTTGATAGAATGGAAGACATATTACAGAAATAGATGATGATTTTGATTGGTTTTAGCACTGTAAATGGCCTTGAAACTGGCCTCAAAGTAGCAGAAATGTTAAAATTTGCCGATATTCAGAGTAAAACAAACAACCTCACACTCTAATACACGTCAGCTTGTGGTCTAATAACATTCATCACAATTGGTGAGTGATATTTATACAATTATTACGTATTGCATAACAGTAAATCCACCTATTTTTTGTTGGGAATAAAAATTCATTATGTAATAAAAAATCAAAATGGAATTTATTTTTGTAAAGCCTCAAAACATAACTAATGAACAGAGGAAATGTTAGTTTAGTGCAGGAATGCCTACATTGTTCATTCTGGACCCTATTTTGAAATTGGAATATTTTTTTTTTTTGAACTTTGTGTTTAACTTGGCCCATATTAACAATTTCTGATCACTTTTGATTTTGTAGTTGACAACATTTGACTTGGCGATTATCATGTGCTCAATCGATAGAAAATAAGTAATACAGTGAAATAGCTAAGAATTTGGTTGATTGGAATAATGTAATTGGCCTAAAATGGGAGTCAAAGTCGGCAAAATCGCCGATTCGTAAATATCGCTGACACATCAAAATTCGCGAGAGCATAATTTCGTCAATTTTCCACCAAATTTCGTACTTTTTGTTTTATTACCTTCACAAAAAGATTCTCTACGATTTCATAAGAAAAAATAACAAATTTTTTTTTGGAAAATTCTTGGACACTGGTGCGTGACTCCAGATTTGGGCCTTGGACCCTGAAAGGGTTAATATTGGTGGAGTATGCTGCCTGGAGTGGAAATTTGTTATTCTGACTGCAGCCTTTTGTTGGGTAATTAATGATCTGAGATGATTTATTATTGTTGAGCCCTATGCACAAATTCCATAGATGAGATAAGGGTAAATGAGTGAGTGATATAGGGCCGGGAGGGCTGACTGTGGAACATAGTACCGTATCTTTGATAGTATGCCTACGGTCTTGGAGATTTTCTTGGAAATTTGTTGTATATGTGTTTGAAATTTGAGTCTATTATCAAGATGGATTCCTAAGAATTTTCTCTCTGTGAGCTTTTTGATAGGTGATCCATTTATCATTATGTTAAAAGAACTTCTGTAGTTCTGTTTCCCAGAACTGAATGTAGTAAGGTTTTGGTCAATATTGAAGAGTAAGTTTGTTTAATCATCATCCAGTAGATATTTCATGTAATTCGGTATTAACAGTATTGGCTAGTATGCTGGGCTCGGGTGTGAAAAAGACGTATGTAGTGTCATCTCATAATAGTGTGGGTTTGGAGTAGTATTCGATGCAATTTGGTAAGTCGTTTGATTTAAATAGAAAGATATTCACTTATTCTAGATTTTGAGCAAGGATATCTATGAATATAAAACCTGTGAAAGTTGTTTGCTTTGTGTAGTATGTATGTATGTGTAATCATTCTTAACCCGTAAACGTCCTAACATATATATACGTTTTTTCAACATTTGATAGTATGTAAAATAGTAGATCTTTTTTTTTTTTTTAACATTTGAAAAACGGTAAAAAACTTTGATCTACTTTTTTTTTTTGTTATATTGAAATATGTAAAAAAAACATAGATGTACTTTGGAGCACTACGCATGTGAATGTAGATCTGCTTGGACCGTTTACGGGTTAATGTTTTTATAGTAATAATGAAATTTAGACTGTATAATCACTGGTAAACTTTCAGTATGACCTTCGGGCACAAAGACTATTTTTAAACTGCTAACCGGTTGATGATGTTTGAAGAAAGAGACCTCTACATGGGCAATACTATTGTAATCCTTCTCGGCAGTTGAAGCCTTTACTGACTATGCAGATGCAACCAACACGTGGACTCCACAATAGCCTATAGAACAAGAGACAGAGTAAAGTACCTCTCTTATTACTAGTAGCTCTTATTTAAATTACTAATTTTTTATAAGTGTTTGCAGTACTGTGTACAGAAAACGTATAAAGGTGACCCAAGCATTGTATATGAGTTGGGTAACCTAAAACATCAACCTAGAAAAATCTATCGGAGAAGACATTTTTTCAAGTAAGTATATAAAAACTATGCCGAATTAAAAAAAAAAGATTCTATGTCATTTTTTTAATCTGGGTTTCACCCATAGTCCAGTTACTGACTTACTCAGGCTGCCCATATCAATCTCTCATCTTGCTATAAATCTTAGTGTTGTTATTTCACAAACGTACATTGACCATGCACACACACCAAAACTTTTGATTTTGATGAGGAAATTTTACTTTACATTAGTTAAATACAGTGGCCTTGTTTTTACGGAATTAATGCCGATCCTGGAGCCGTTAGTTCTATAAACGAAATTTACGAATTTACAATCAATTTTCCCCATAAGAAATAAGGTTAATACAATTAGTCCGTTCCTGACACCCAGAAGTATTAAAACAAAAAATTTTTTTTATCATGAAATAACATGTAGTAATATACAATACAATGGGAAATGATGAATGAAACATTAAGCAGCAAAACACTATCTTTATTGGAGATTCTTCATAGTGTATGGGAGACTGGAAAGAGGGGGGGGGGGGGGACTCTCGATGCAAGAAACACGAAATTCCTGGGTCCTCCCTCCATCAACACCTCAGGAAACATATGTGCATTTCTGTGGATTACCTTCTCTATCTCTGTTATCTTAATGCTCTAGGACCATCACCTGATAGTCACAGGAGTCCTGTCTATGCAAAATAACTGTGAAGAGAGCTCGTTTATCTAGTGACTCTTTAACACTTCCCCTAAAATGGCCCAAGACTTTGGTCACTGTACAGTTGCCTAACCTGGCTGCAACAACCTGTTAGGGTGGGATGTTTCTCCATAAAGCTTACATCTTACCACCACATAGTAAAAATCTCTTTAATTTCTGAAGAAGGCACCTTCTTCCATCTCTCTCCTCCTCCTCTGCACAAGATTTCAAGAGCTGCGATTGTGTTGCTCTTCCTGCTGAAGCTCTTTGCGCTCCTCAGTGATGAGCTCTTCACTGTGTCTTCCACCAATTCTTCGACATCCTCCAAACTCACATCCAACCCCATGGAACTCCCAGTGCCCAATTGATTTTACAACAGACATAAGGCTCATTAGGGTCATTCCAAATCCTTAAAATCCCCTCTTGTCGACAAAATCTGGCAACCCAAAATTTTCTCCAGCAAGTTCAAAGTCCTGTAGTCACACCCTCCCAAGCCATACCTATAAGGGTTAAGCATGGAGGATGCTGAATGTTCTCTCCAAAATGTCCCTTTGGTCAAGTGAGATGTCTGGGTCACAGCAGTCAAGCACCTGTGAAACATTGCTTTTGTGTAGAGTTTTTTAAAATTTGCAATAACCTCTCTGGTCATGGGTTGGAGGAGAGGATGGTATTTGGGGGCAAAGAAATTACTGTGATGAACCCAGACTCCTCGAAAATTAGGTCATCCAAGTTTGGAGGATGACAGGTGGCATTGTCCATTACTAGCAGGCACATGAGATCTACAATTTCTTTTCCAGGAGATACTCCTTCACACTAGGCCAAACACTCCACTGAAACCACTCGACAAAAATTTCCACTCGTGACCCATGCCTACTATTAATTTCCCAAAACACATACACAATTTACTCTTCATAACATTGTTTTTCTCCTGAACACTCTGGGATTTTTTTCAGAAAGGTACACTAGTAATGGCTTCACACTTGGAAATCCCCACAGCATTAGCACTGAACATTAAGCACATCCTGTTTTCATAGGCGGTGTGTCCTGGCATTGCCTTTTCCTCTTGTGTAATGAAGGTCTTCTATGGCATTTTCTTCCAAAAGAGGCCTGTTTCATCACAATTGAACACTTGTTCAGGTTTCAGTCCTTCAGCCTCTATGTACTCCTGGAATTCATGCACATATTTTTCAGCCGCCTTGTGGTCCAAACTGGCAGCCTCACCATGCCTTACCACACTGTGTATGCCAGTACGGTTCTTAAATCTCTCAAACCAGCCTTTGCTGGCCTTAAATTCACTCACATCACCACTATTTGCAGGCAATTTCTTTACCAAATCTTCATGTAACTGCCTAGCCTTTTCACAAATACAGTGGACCTCCGCTTAACGATCACCTCCAAATGCGACCAATTATGTAAGTGTATTTATGTAAGTGCGTTTGTACGTGTATGTTTGGGGGTTTGAAATGGACTAATCTACTTCACAATATTCCTTATGGGAAAAAAATTCGGTCAGTACTGGCACCTGAACATACTACTGGAATGAAAAAAGTTCGTTAACCGGGGGTCCACTGTAATCGAAGTCATAAGAGTATCTCCTGCTAATCGTTTCTCATTTATCCACACCATTAATAACTTCTCAACCTCTTCCAGTACTGGTGATCTCATTTTTGTCAGCATAGTTACTCCCTTTGCAACAACAGCATCCTTTATTTCCTTTTTCTTGGCCACTATGGAACATAAGGTTGTGTAGGGTTTCTTATACATCCTGGACAGTTCAGCTACACTTGTTCCACTTTCATATTGTTCAATGATGGTTTTCTTAAATTCAATCATATTTCTCACCTTCTTTACCACAGGCTTGGCACTAGGAGCTTTATTTGGAGCCATGGTAGCTTATTTAGTACTTGCAAGCACTAAAATAAATGGAACTATGAAATATTCGCTGGATGCACGTGAGGGTGGACCTTCGCTCACTGGTAAACAATGCCAGACTGCTTGGCGCGCACGGGCTCATGCCGTGGGAACAGCCGTCCTGACGAACAAACCGAAAAAAACTCGCGAGTCAACCTATGAAAAGTGAGTCCCATGTTTATACGAAAATACCCCTATGATTGGCGAAATTTACGATTGGTGCCGGAACTACGAAAAGCGGGGGACCACTGTATAGTAACAGTACAGCAAAGTCCTTTGTATTCTTGAGGTTTATTCTCTTGAAAACCCTGCAATAGTGAAAGATTCACAAAATAAATCTGAACACTGAAGGAGAGTGCAATGAGATTTGAAGATAAGTGTGGAAATACACTGCCTTTCTCACAGGGAAAATTGATTGCCACAAATGTTGTTAGAATTAATTCTATTTTCTCTCATTTATTCAGAAAAATGGTAGTAGCTGCTACTGAAGCATAGCAAGAAAAAAATCAGTGAGAGGCTGTAAGGTTGGGAGGCAGCAGGAAAGAAAACATTGTTTTTGGTATCACCACAAGTAAATTACATTACTGCATGCTGCGTTATATCTGCCTTTGACATTATAATGTTATCATGGACTAATGTCCATAGCCAGACAAAATTGACTACCAAATTGAGGGACTTAAAAAAAAACTATGATTTTTCAGTAAACTTTATACCTGAATTGCCTGCAATTAGGTAATACCCTTTCTAGATTCTCAGATACATTACCAGTGAATGCCATTTTCCCAGCCAGATTTGGTATATATCAATATATGGGAAGCTTATCAAATATATCGACTTGGATGACAGCCAATAAACTTACGCTTAACGTTGACAAAACCTACTACATTATGTTTGGTAGCAGAGCAGGAGATGCGCAAATTAACATTAAGATCGACAACACTCTAATTGCCAGGCATAATGAGGGCAATCCTAGGCCTATAAACTCGAACAACAACCTGAACTTCAGCACCCAATCCAACACATAACCAAAAAAGTATCCAAAACAGTTTGGGATCCCTTCTCCACGATACGATACTACGGTGCAGCAAAACTGCCCTTCTCCACACTATACCATTCACTTATATACCCAATACCTCACATATGCTATCCGTGCTTTGGTGATCAACTGCAGCAACACACCTAAAGCCAATAAAACCCCAAAAACAAAAAGCACAACCAGTAAGAATAATCACTAAATCCCATCCCGGCAACACCCCCCCCCCCCACTCTTCACTAGACTAAACTTACTCCATTCATACATCCATCACTTACTACTGGCAATCTACATCTTACAGGACCTTAAATTCCAAATATAAACCATTGACCTAAAACGCTTTCCTTGATAGTTGTGACAGAACCCACAGCACAACACCAGACACCAAACAACTCTTGTGACATTCCCCCGTGTCCCGACAAAAGATTCAATGTAAGTCAAAGGCTCCTAAATATCAGGACAACCCTACCTGAAAATTTTCCAAACTGCAGACACATTCATCACCTTCAAAACTACCATCAGAAAACATCTTATCTCCGCTAATACAACCTGTCAACTAACAAATAACCGAATACCCCTGGTGTGTTTCACACTTACACTCACCTCACGCCATTTGACCATATACAAAATATCAATCTCAATCTCAAAATAATGAATCTTAACTAGTCATAATTGGCCTTGTGATACTCCAATACTGAAACTATGATAGTTGCCGAAAACAAAAGCATTCACATTGCTAAACTCAGCAACTAGTATTTAGTCACTTAGCCATAATACCAACTTACCTCATAATTTGTAAGATTTTAAAACTTAACGATTTAATATAAGTCTGCCACAAAATGCCTAGCCATGCTAGGTGTTTCTAGTGTACACTCTGTAATTATTATTTTACTACATTAAACCACAACAATAACCCAAAATCCTGTAAACTCAGCATTGTAACCTATAGAGAATAAACTTTGATTTGAATTGAATTTGCTCTACTTGGAGCTGGCTCTGCCCTGGTCATATACGGGGTGTGTTTACTGTATATAGCTTTTGATATATTTTAGGAGGGACAAATTTTATTTCTAAGAGTATGAAACATAACAGTTGTAACATATAATTGTAGTCTTTCCATGGGGAAGTGGAGCAGAATCTTCCTCTTATAAGCCATGCGAGTCATAAGAGGTGACTAAAATGCCAGTACTATGGCTAGTTACTCCTCTCCTGTATTTGTTATTAAATTTAAAAAGAGAAATCTTCGTTTTCCTTTTAGGCCACCCTGCCTTGGTCGCTGTGTTGTTGAAAAAAAAAAAACTAGTCACATTGCTATTTTGAATGAATCCGTGTACATACATCCATTGTTCTCGCCTAATTGTGGCAGAGAGATGTAAGTCTTAGATCATGAACCCTACCCCCTCTGCTTTTTGCCTACTGAGTTCATCTCATGGTTGCAAGGCCCTATCATAACCTATTCTTAATGCTATGTATGGATTCTGCCTCGATACTTTGCTGTTTTTTTTTTTCTTAGGTTGTTTTTACGACCTCCCTGTCCCCCACTTCTTTCACCTGCTCTCTCCCTCCCTTTCTGGCCTCACTTCTCCACCTGCCTTCTCTCTCCCTTCTCTCTCGTCATCGTCTCTCTCGCCTCTCTCTCTCTCTCGCCTCTCTCCTCTCTCTCTCTCTCTCTCTCTCTCCTCTCTCTCCCTCTCTCTCTCCTCTCTCTCTCCCTCTCTCTTCCTCTCTCTTCTCCTCTCTCTCTCTCCTTCTCTCTCTCTCTACTCTCTCTCTCTCTCTCTCTTCGCTCTCTCTCTCTCTCTCATCTTCCTCTCTCTCTCGCTCTCCCCTCTCTTCTCCTCTCTCTCCTCTCACTCTCTCTCTCTCTCTCTCTCTTCTCTCTCGCTCTCTCTCTCTCTCTCTCTCTCTCTTCTCTCGCTCTCTCTGCTCTCTCTCTTCTCTCTCTCTCTCTCTCTCTCTCTCTCTTCCTCACTCTCTCTCTCCTCTCCTCTCTCTCTCTCTCTCTCTCCCTCTCTCTCTCTCTCTCTCCCCCCCCCCCCCCCCATCCCTCCCTCTCCCCCCCATCCCTCCCTCTCCTTCAACTCCCTTCCCTCCCCTCCCTTCAACTCCCCTTTCCCTCCCCTCCCTTCAACCTCCCCTTCCCCCTCCCTTGTCTCACCTGCCACAACGTCCATGTTTACCTTCCTCCAGGGAAAACTTGTTATCCTGGAAAGAAAAGAGAGAGAGAGGCAAAAAGTATAATTATGGAAGATCCGCACTTTTTTGTTGCACTGTGTGGGAATGTTGAATGTTGTAATGAGGATGAAGAGGAAAAGAGTAGGCGGCGGCAGAGGCAGAGGCAGAGGCACATTGGCCGGCTTTTTCTTCTAATCACAAACACACACACACACGCAAACAACACAAGCAAACACACAGACTCAAACATCACACACACACACAACACACACACACACACACACACATGACACACACAGTAAGACAGAGTTTAGGAAAAAGTTTGTTTTCTGCTTACCCCATAGAAATGCCACCGATTTGAAACATTACTTAAATACATACATGCAACGAGCATGGTACATATGCTCACTGTGCATAGTTACACACACACACACCCACACACACACACACACACAACACACACACACACACACACAACACACCACACACACACACACACAGTCAGACAGAGTTAGGAAAAATTTGTTTACCTCTGCTTACCCATAGAAATGCCACCATTTGAAACAATACATAAAATACATACATGCAGACGAGCATGGCACATATGCTCCACTGGTGCATAAGTTTACACACACACACACACACACACCACACGACACACACACACACACACACACACACACACACACACACTCACACTACACACACACACACACCCCTGACAACACACACACACACAACAACCTACACACTCACACCTACACACACACCTACACACACACACACCCCTACACAACCTATAACACACACACACACACTACCTACACACCTACACATCACACACACACCACCTACACACCTAACACACACACACACAGCACACATGTACACACACACCACACCTACGCAAGAAAACAGATCTCTGAGAAGGCAGTAAAAATCAGTTTCTTTCTGGAAGGGACTATAATAAAAGAGAGCAACTCCAGATTTTATTTTAAATAATGTCCATATAGTATGAATTAAGTTCCATGTCGGAGATGCCTGTCTCCTGAAAAATCAAACTTGATAGTGAAAATTAAACTGGAATTCATGTAATTTTACTCTCCAAACCACGGACGGAGTGGGCTTTGAAACTCCGGCCGTCGTCGAATGAGGAGGCAACCTTCTTAACATCTGAAGCTACTCCACTCATTTTGGAAATTAATCCTAGTCATTCCAGGATGCTGGAATGGGTTTTTATTAACTTTGGTCATGTGTGCACCATGCACATTTCGTTGCACCTGGAATCTGGCACTCGTTACCCTAACAACGGAATGTTAATAATAAGAATAATAATAATAAGAAGAAGAAATCCAGTTGGTACAGTTTGAAGTCTAAGTAGATACGACACTAAAGTTTTATATCATAGAAGACCGGTAATTTTCAGACACTACCGTCAGAACAGATTTAAGTCTGTATATCAAATATTAAATAAACTGTACTTATCCCTATTTCGCACAAATAAAACTAGGAACTGCCATGGTCAGGTACAACTCGCCTTTTAGGTGGCTGTGGTGGGAGCTGCATGCATGCACAGCTGCCCCATATGAAACAAATATCACTGATGTAAACACACTAAGGAGCCTGTTATGTTGATTGGGGCGCGAGAGATGGTGTTGTGAATGCGTGGTTTGTGTTGGGTAAAATGGAGCGAGCCTGCCCTGACTATGCCCAATGTAATTAGATTTGGCTTGGCGCGAGTCTACAGAAAAGTTGAGTGCAGTTGTGGAGCGTAAAGCTGGTGTGTGTTTTTGCGGTGTGTTTGAACAATTGCTGACCTTTATTTTAGTTCTCCTGAGTTTAGGTTAGTTAGTTTATATGTTTATTAATGCACCCCATACCCATCCTGTGGGCGGTAGTCAAAAGATTACAGAGGTACTAATTGGTCCAGGACTGGACTCCAAAGTTTTGATAGCTGAGCAAGTTACAGAGGGTAATGAATTCACAATTTACATAGTAAATGAATTCACAAATAACAAAAGGTAATGAACGTCCGGATCTGGACACAATCAGCACAATACAAAGTATTTACAAATTACAGAGTATGTAAATTGGGATTCCAGGGATCTGGGCCCTCAAAGTTTGGAGATGCTGAACTAGGTACAAGTAATTGAACTCACAAGTTACAAAGGTTAATGAAATACAGTAAGAATGTTACTTACGTTTATACATGCTTCAATCATGAACAAATTATAGTGTAATGAGCAATTCACACTTCCACACCAGTCACAACTGTAGCTGAGTTATTGGTGCAAATATTGACGTTGAGTCACACACACACAACAACACACCACACACACAACAACACACACACACACACACACACAACACACACACCCACACACACACGACAACACATAAAACACACACACACACACACACACATACACAAACTCATACACACACACGCACACACTCATACCGGTGAAGAGCAACCGGTGAGAGGCGGGGCCAGGAGCTAAAGACTCGAACCCAGTCAACCACATATAGTGAGTACAAATAGGTGAGTACCACACACACACCCACTCATACACACACACTCAGACATACACACACAGACACACCGACACATCACACACCAAATACACCAGGCCATAGTGTCTAATCGACATGTGCCCAGACAAAATGGTAACTAACACACACACACACACACACACACACACAACACACACACACACACACACACACACACACACACACACACACACACACACACACGACACATGCACACACAACACACACAATCATGCACACCCACCCACACACACACATAAGACAGAGTTAGAAAAAAGTTTGTTTTTCTGCTTACCCCATAGAAATGCACAATTTGGAGACATTACTTAAAAAATAACCCCAACATGCAGGAGCGAGCCATGGTAATATACTCACTGTGTATAAGTTCACACACCACCACACACACACGATTGGTGCGAAGCTGGATGAATCAGAGGCGTGAATAACTGGGGGGGGGGGCACTTGCAACAGTCGGGAATACCTGGCAGGTCCGCGAGACAACAGTGAGTCGTGGTACTGATGAGGTGTCACAGTGGGCAACTGTGATCTCCTCTCTCTCTCTCTCTCTCTCTCTCTCTTTCTCTCTTTCCATCTTCTCCTCTTTTCTCCTCTCTTTCACTCTCTTTCTCTCCATCTCTATCTCTCCTTGCTCTGTTCCTCTCTCTCTTCTCTCAGTTCTTCTCGCGTCTCTTTTCTCTCGTCTTTCTCTCTCTCTCTCTCTCCTCCTCTCTCTCTCCCCTCTCATCGCCATTCTCGTCTCTCTCCTCTTATTCATGTAAGAGATTTTAACCATGCCAATTGGAGTTTTCAAAAAGTTGAGAAAAGTAGTATCAAGCAGTCCATGGTCAACAGAATAAGGATTGTATCTGTTTCAAAACAAAGCGTTTTGAAAAAATATGAATATTTCCCTTTGGTTATATAATTAGATCCAATTCATTAATTAATAGAATTTGGGAAGAATTTAATAATACACTGGAACAATAATAATTTTTTAAATTTTCTTGGTGTAGAATAGTTTTGTGGGTGAGTTTGCAAAGACCTCTTCTCAGTTGAGTACCGTCGCGCGTCATGTTTAACCGTTGTGGATCTGATAGTTGAGGTGTTGGTCCAGACCCCTTATATAGCTTCCCTTCCTTGGATGCTTTACTTTCATATTTCCTTGATAATAATGTGAGTAGTCACGAAAGCGCTTGGAATTATCTCTATTCTTCTGAGTGGTTGTTTTGCGTACTAGAGTATATATCAATGTTTTCTATGTTATTTATATTTGTTTGTTATGTCATATTAGATGAACTGTGATAATAAATAAGCCCATATGATGATATTAGCAAATTATTCATGAAGTAATGTTTGCCCTGTCTCCAGACAAATTCGTCCACTGCCGACACCGACCATACCACCACATGAATGATATATTTTAATCATTTTATAGTATCATCAGGTATTGTATGTTTTTATATTGTTTAATTAGTCATATTAGATGAAGTGAATATGATAATAGAGCCTAGAGGTTGCATATTAGCGAAATTATTGAAGTACAGAATTCCACTGAAAAGGATTAATTGATTTCAGTTAATTAAATGAGGAAAATTGACTCTTGCAAAAGAGACAAATCCAGTGCGAGCAAGGCCATGGAACGGATTTAAACTCGCAAGTAGAAGGTTCCACTGTATATACGACAAACAGTCAAAAAGGTAATACAACACATGCAAGACATGCACAATTACTAATGTACTAAGAATAAATAGCAGGACACATACCTTATTGAAGATCTGGGAGATTGATGGGATGGGAGAGGGAAGTGTAGAAAGATTATTGTTTAGAAGGGAATCCCCTTCCATTAGGACTTGAGGTACAGTCCTTTTCACTGGGGTGACTTCACTTCTACTTTTAAATGCCACTAGACGCAGTTTGAGACATTTCTAAAATGGCGCATATCATGTCGTATTGACAGGTTGCCAACATGGCTTACAGTAGCTGTGTCAGGGTGCTTTCATCCGAAAGGTTTGCAATCAACCCACTTTGCACACATTTCCTTAAATCCTCTTTTTTCAATTCCATACTAATTCACGCCCTTTTTACACAGGGATGGCACTAGAAGCTTTCTTGGGGTGCCAAGGTGACTTTGCAGTTACAAACATAAAAACACTGGGATAATGTGAAATGTACCGAATGTAGCTATATGGCGACTGGAGGCACTTGCTGGTCTTGTAAACACTGCGCTGAGCCCACAACGTGGGACTTTTCCCAGACGAATCACGTAAAGCAGTTTTTTATCGTGAGGTGAGGCAAAAATTTTGTTGCGTTCCAAATGGCGTATTTTAACGTAACGCGATGACGTTCGTAGGCGTGGGTCCACTGTACTACATTGTAGTATAAATATACTCTCACAAACTATTCTGCCTTACACCATATTGTAGCATTCTCATACTGTAAACTACTTTCACACCAATGCTCAGTTTTATATTCCAAAATTTAACTTAAATATTTTACTATTGATATACACAAACCTACAAAATACAGTGACCCTCGTTAACGAAATGTTTTTCATTCCAGAAGTATGTTCAGGTGCCAGTACTTGAACCGAATTTGTTCCCAAAAGGATATTTGTGAATTAGATAGTCCATTTCAGTCAGACCCCCAAACATACACTACAAACGCACTTACATAATTTGGTCGAGTGGGGAGGGATCTGTTAACGGGGGTCCACTGTAACGTTCAAATTGTTCCAAGTAATAATCCCCCCAGATTGTAACTTGAGTAAACTTACTTCTGCTTTAACCCTTTCAAGGGTTTTTGGCCATACTCGTAACGGCTACGCACCTGGTTTTTGACGTACTAGTTATGCCTAAATTCTAGCGCCGTCAAATCTAGTGAGAGAAAGCTGTAGGCCCTACATAGAAAGAATGGTCCATGTGGTCGTGTGCATAGTATAAAAAAAATCTGCAGCACACAGTGTGTAATGAGGAAAAAAACTTTGACCGTGTTTTTGATTAAAACAGGAACTTAGCAGCTGAATTTTCGTATGGTAATTTAGTGTTGTATCTAAGTTATCCTGTCCTCATTCTATAGAATGGAAGACATATTACAGAAATTGAGATGATTTTGACTGATTTTACAATGGAAAAGTACTCTTGAAATTGAGCTCAAAGTAGTAGAAATGTTCGATTATTACCAAAAGTTCAGAAGTAAACAATCAAGCTAAGTGTCCAATACACTCACTGGTGAATCTAATAGACTTTCACCTAGTGTGCCGATCTTAATTTATACCATTTTTACACTAATGCAGTAGTCTGCATAACATAAATCTTCTATTTTTTGTGAAAAAAAATTCCAAGTGGAAAAGCAAAAGAATGTAAGAGGGCAATGGGACATGACTAATGAACAGATGGAAATGTCATTTTAGTGCCAGGAAATGTCTTTTCTTGCCTGTCTTCCTTGACCCTATTTGGAATTGGCATCTTTTTGAAATTTGTTTTTGTGAAATTGCAAAATTGCTAAATTCAGACCACTGTACTTGGATAGTTGAAATCAGTAAATGGGTGGTATTTCTTGCAACTCATTCGATAGAAAAAATGGAATTCAAGCGAAATATTCATGATTTTTGTCGACTAGGACAGTGGAATTGGCCGAAAAATAGGCTCAAAGTGGGCAATATCGCCATGCGATACATCGTCAGGACCGCTAGAACTTCGCGAGAGCATAATTCTGTAAGTTTTTTTCCATCAAAATTTCAAACTTTTGGTTTCATTAAGATCGGGAAAAGTTTCTCTATCTTTGCATATCATAAGAAAAATATTTTTTTTTTTTTGAAATTGGCAACCCTGAGAACAAGTCTCTGAGAGGCCTGTCGACCCTGAAAGGGTTAAATAAAGAAAAACGATATGTATAACTTAAACAAACTATGATCGATTTCTCTTAGTATTAGTAGTCTGTAAGCCAATAAATTTAGTCTCTCCATAATGCAATGGCATGATAGTGGCTCTTTGCACTGCATCTCATTATTGTAACTACAGAAATCCTCATGTAAACTTTCAAAGAAAATAAAATTGTATTGTAAGATGTTACTGGGTCCTTCAAACTGGCAATGATGACAAATGAATAATTTTGTGGTAACACTAATTATTAACATCTTCCTAAAATCAACACCATTTATGGTGTTACTGTATCCCAAAATTGTGTGTTGTTTTCTATATATGGTTATAAGTCGCTGTAATTAGTAGTAGGTAGATTTTTTTTTGTATGTTTGTTAGAGGAGGAAGTAGGAAGTACACGAATAACACATGCACAAAGAGCGTCTACAAGACGAAGAATATAACAGGGGCACCCACCGCAGCGCGTAGGCCGCCAAAGTAACCGACATACCACCGTCACCAGTGTGCCGCACTCATTCTTTTGCTCTATTGTTGATGGTCGCAACACTAACACTCACTAGTTCCTGCTCTTCAAACCCCCTCTGTCGAATGTGCCAACCCCTATTCTTGCTCTCTACTTCGCGATCTACCATCATCCTGGGAGTTTTTCCTCATCTCCTCCCTACTGATTTGCTACTAGACAAAACTCAATTTCCTGCCCTCATCTACATCCCTTACCTTTGTGTATTTCACACCTTTATCCCTTCTTTGTCCCCTCCACCCTACCCATACTATTCTCAACCTACTAATCTTTGACCAAATTACCTCCACTACTAACTTTGACCTACCAACTATTCTATTATTTAGCTCCTATTTTAAATACTCTGTGACCCCATCCCCCTCCCCTCGCCTTTCTCACGATCCGACTTGCTTGCCACCGTACCCTCTCCCTTCCCTTTTTCTACCGCCCCCTCCCTTTTTTCGCCCCTTCCCAGCCTTCCTGTCCTACCTCCCTTTCCCCCCTCTCCCTTCCCCCTTTCACCCACTTCCACTTTCCTCAATCTCCTTCTGCACTTCTTCTCTTCGTCACTTTATCTTCCTACCAAACTTTCTCAACTAAGATAACCTACCATCTATAATACATCCTAAATTTTTACAAATCCATAATCCATGTCTCCCTGTCCTTTTGTCCTGTCATCCAAAGCCCACCCCCCCGCTTTCTTTGATTTTTCTTTTCTCCTTTCTCACCTTAGGTACAAACAAAGGACGGGAGCTAAGACCGACCCTGCAACCACAATAGGTGAGTACAAATAGGTGAGTACCACCCCACACCCACTAAATACACACACACTCGACAACACACACCACACACCACCCCACACACACACGCAAATACAACGGGCCTAGTGTCTAATCGACATGTCCCAGGACAAAATGGTAACTAACACACACACACACACACACACACACACACACACACACACACACACACACACACACACACACACACACCCACACACATGCACACACACACACACACACACATGCACACACACACACACACACAATAAGACAGAGTTAGGAAAAAGTTTGTTTTCTGCTTACCCCATAGAAATGCCACAATTTGAGACATTACTTAAATACATACATGCAGAGCGAGCATGGTACATATACTCACTGTGTATAAGTCACACACACACACACACACGATTGGTGCGGAAGCTGGAGGATCAGGCGTGTATAACTGGGGGGGGGGCACTGCAACAGGTCGGGGAATACCTGGCAGGGAGACAACAGTGAGTCGTGGTACGTGATGAGGTGTCACAGTGGGCACCTGTGACTCTCTCTCTCTCTCTCTCTCTCTCTCTCTCTCTCTCTCTCTTTCTCTCTTTCTCTGTCTTCCTCTTTCTCTCTCATTTCTCTCCTCCCCTCCTCTCTCTTCTCTCATTCTCTCTCTTTCTCTCTCTCTTCTCCTCTCCTCTTTCTCTCTCTTTCTCTCTCTCTTTCCTCTTTTCTCTCTCTTCTCTCCTCTTTCTCTCATCTCTTTCTCTCTCTCTTCTCTCCTTCTCTCTCTCATCACTTTCTCTCCTTTCCTCTTCTCTCTCTTTCTCTCTCTCTCTCTCTCTTTCTCTCTCTTTCTCTCTCTTTCTCTCTCTTTCTCTCTCTTTCTCTCTCTTTCTCTCTCTTTCTCTTTCTCTCTCTTTCCTCTTTCTTTCTCTTTCTCTCTTTCTCTCTCTTTCCTCTCTTTCTCTTTCTCTTTCTCTCTTCTCTCTTCTCTTCTCTCTTCTCTCTTTCTCTCTTTCTCTCTCTTTCTCCTTTCTCTCTTTCTCTCTTTCTCTCTTTCTTTCTCTCTTTCTCTCTCTCTTTTTCTCTTTCTCTCTTTCTCTCTCTCTCTCTCCTCTCTCTCTCTCTCTCTAAACAGAATCCTGCAGCAGAAGCCACTGTTAAAGGGCTCCCAACAGTACCAACAAGGGTACCTCAACTGTGACAGAAGAGAAAAAGAAAGGGAACTACTGAGAGAGTAAGAATATGCCAGAGGCATGGGGTGGGGGGGGCAGGGCAGGTACTGGCAGACAAGGGAGCACATCCTCAAAAGTAACAGCAAACACAACTGCACACAGACTTACCTGCAGCATCCCCTCAACCCCACACCAACCAAACACAGTAACAAGAGCCAAGCACCCCCCCCCTTTCCCACATCCACATTCCCCTTTTTTCCCCCCCCCCAGACTAATCCCTGCCAACCATCAGACTACCATAATCACGTCTCCCTCCCAAACACTCACAGCCAGCACCAACCCCCCCCAAACCTCCCCAAAAATACGGGTCCTAAAAAAGGAAAACTGAAGGTGTGATACAACATGCGATGGAAACAAATAAAGATGGGGAAAGTGGCAGGAAAAGAATCACTGGGGCATAGCCGGGGAAACATAGCAGTCAGAGACAAAACTCAGGGAAAAAAATAACAGATAAATTCTTCCTGTCTGGTTATCAACCCCTGAGGAAAAGGGGGGGGGACGAGGGGGAGGAAGGGTTACCCCTGCTCATAAAAAACCCAAAGGGACTTTGAGGAGATGGGATGACTAGTCAAAAGGGTTTAAGCAGATGCATAAGTGGGAGCACTGCAAACCGGGGGCCCCAAAAAAGGGGGGGGGGTTTAAAAAAAAACCCCCCCCCACCGAACAGCAGGGGGCCCCGAGACGGGAATTTTGATGATGAGCACAGAGTGTTTGGGGGGACACACTACCCTGACATTGCGGGGAAGGGCCCACATAAAAAGGGGCAAAGTTACTCATCAGGGGGGATTTAAAAACATAAGGAGATTGACGGGGAGAATCGGGGCCCACAGGGGGGATCAGAGACGTGGAACCCAAAGGGTGCGGGAGGCACTACAAAAAAGGATTTCCCATGAAACCAACATTTTTAAGGACACAAGCAGAGGGGAGATGACAAACCAGAAAGGGCTAAAACCTGGGTTTTTTCACCTTGGGCGGGTCATACATAGTAGATACACCCCAAAAGGGCCCCCTAGGGCAAGGACCATGTGGTCTTGATTTTCCCAATACTAGTGGAGTTAAAAAGTGGAGATGAAGCAGCACGAAAAGGTGGGAAAGCCAATTTTTAAAAAAGGGGGAACTGAAACGAAAAATAAAGACAATTCCTGTTTGAGGGGGCAGTGGGAACCCAGCAAGGGGGAAAAGACAGCAAACGATTGCGGGGAACTGTGACCACAGAGGGGCGGGGAGGCACTAGAGAATTTTGTACCAAAGGGCAACAAAAAACAACGGTAAAAAACCCAAGGAACCCAGGGGAAACCCAAACTCCCCCATCTAATAACTCCACCCCCTATTTTTCTTTCAGCATACCAAGCGTATCCCCCCAAAACCCGGGTGGCCCCAAAAAGAAAACAATTTTTCTTTTTTTTAACAAAGGGGGTTTACCCCTTTGCCCTTTGGCATGTTTATTTCCCACCTCTTATAACACGCAGGGGCCTTACTGGGGGAGAATTCTTTTCCCAAATTTTTCCCATGGAAAATAAGAGGGAATAAACAAAAGGGGAACTAGTAAGAAAACAAAAGGGAAAAACCAGAGGGGTGTGTGGGGTGTGTGGTTCGGGACATGTGAGAGAAGGGAAAGGCGAAACAGATTTGACTTCAAAGTGTATCAGCCCTGTAGGGAAAGGGAAAAAGGGGGGGTGGGGGTGGCCTGGGAAAGGGTTTGGGAGGAGGGGGTAAAGGAGGTTTTTGTGTGCGGGGGTTTGGGTTTTTTCCACAGGATGCGGAGCGTTTTTTGATAGGAGTAAATGGAGCCCAAAGGGTTTTTAATATTTACGTGCTTTTGGGAGTGTGAGAAAAGTAACTTTTATAAAGGGGGTTTTCAGGGAAACTTGGGAGGCCGGACTTGAGTCCTGGAGATGGGAATCCCGTGCCTGCACTCTGAAGGAGGGGTGTTAAAAGTTGCAGTTTTAAAAAAATGTATTTTAAAGCACCCCCTGGGAAGAAAAGTGATGGAAATGAATGATGGGGAAAATTTTTCTTTTTTTGGGGCCCCCCTGCTTGGTGGGAATCCCGTTTGGGGGTAATAAATTATATATATAAAAAATAAAATATATATATATATATTTTAATATATACAAACATACATACATACATACATACAAAACACACACACACACCCCACACACAAAACAACCACTCGAAAGAATAGAGAAAAAGGGGAAATTTTTCTATTCTTTTTAGAGTGGTTGTTTTGGGAATTCTGAAATCACCTGTTTACCCGTGATCTTATTTAATATATATATAATATATATATATATAAATATATAAAATAAAGTCGGGGCGAATAGTAAAAAAATGGGCAAATTTGGGAAGAAAATCATTTAAAAAATTAAAATCCCCTTTTTTTAAAATTTTTCCCCCTTATACGTTTAAAGAAATTTTTTTTTTATTTAAAGTTGATGTTAAAAAATTTTTTATTTTTTCACCAAAAGGAACTTACAAAAATTAAACCCAACCTTTTTATAAAAAACACAATTTATTTTAGCCTAACCTAAAAAAATATTTTTGATTGTTTACAGTAAATTTTAAAACTAAACAAACAAATGAAAAAAATAATTTTTTTTGTTAGGTTCGAATGGGTTTTGGCGAAATTAAATTTCATACACAAATTTTCACTTGTCCCCTTTTGGGGAAGATGAGCGTTGCTATTTAAGCCCAAAATCGCAAGTTCTGCCCATTCGGGCCCCGAAAATAATAATATATATATATATATATATACATATATATATATATAATATATATATATATAAAAAATATATGTATATATATATATGTAAATATATATATATGTATAAATTATAAAAGTTATATAAATTAAAATATATATTTTATATATATATATATAATTTTATATATATATGTATATTATATATATAAAATTTTTTTTATATATATATATATAAATGTATAAGTATATATATTTTGTCTTCTTCAGTTTGGGGTTTTATTAAAATTTAAAATTTCATAAGTAAAAAATTTTTTTTGGTCATAAATTTGGGGGGGTCAGGAAAATGGGTTAATTTTATTTCCATTTTTTTTATGGGGAAAATTTAAATTTGCCTAACGATAAATTTTTTCCTAAGTTGATCTCCCGGAATTGGGTTTATAGCGTTAAACGGTCCCCCTGTGTGGTGTATATTTATTATAAAAAAAATAAAATTTTATAAAAAATAATATAAAATATATATAAAATATATAATATATATATATATATATATATATTTATATATAATATTGATATAAATATATTATATATATATATATAAAATATTATATATAAGGGGTAGTAACCCCTTTTCCTGTATTAAAAATTTACAAAAAAAAAAAAAAAAAAAACTTTTTAAAACGGGGGGCTTAAATGTGCATGGAGTAGTGCGGTACAAGAAAAAAAATGATTGCTGATTTATAATGAAAGAATTGGGTGTCCTGGCTCTAAAGCGAAACCCAAAACTGAAGGGGGGGGAGGAAAAGGTTTTTTGTGGGGGGGAAAAAAATGGGATTAAATCTGGAGTATCTGAGAGAGTTTTGAGCCCAAAAAAAAGGGGGAGCAGTAATGTTAAATGATCAGTTAGGAAAGGGGAAAAGAGAATAGAATGTTTTAAATTCCCAAAAATTATTGGATTTAAAATAAAGGTTTTGGGTGCAGAAGTGGGTCATAATAAGCGGGGTAAGCACCTGAGAAGAAGGAAAAGCAGAGGAAAAGAGAGAGATTTTTGGGGGTGTTAAGTGAATGTTTTAGGACCTTTAAAACCCAAATGAGAGAGTAATTGTGGGAGGGGCCCCGAAAAGCTAAAGTAAAGGG
>NC_069427.1:44235512-44296603 GCF_026875155.1 Cherax quadricarinatus
TTTTTTGGAAAGGGGCATTTTAAACCGATCCGGAAAACGTTTTTTAAACTGAAAACAAGCCAGAGGTTCACTATAAAAAATTTTAAGTTTGTGCTGATTTTTTTGCCACAGAGTAAAAAAAATTTTGTCTTCATTCCAGACACGTGTGCTCTTTTAAGTGCTGCGGTTTGGAGTAATAACGATTTGGGCAATTTTTGAAACCCCCGAGCGACTGGGCCCCCGGAATGCCCTTGAAAATCGCACTGGGCCCCGAGGCCACTACACCCAAATTTTTCCTGTGTTAGCGGGGTAAATTTCCCCTTCCTTGTCCCTTCTATCCCCGGGTATCCTTAGCCCATCCCCAGTGTGAAACTCCTGTCAGCTAGGGATATAGCTGATGGTTTGAGTAGATGATGGTAAAGGCAGTTTTGAAAAAAATTTTAGTAAACAGGCTCAAAAAAAAGAACAGGCTTCCAGAGAAAGCTTGCTGAAAGAATACGGGGGGGCCACCCCCCCAAAGCTGTCGGGTTAATTTCCCGACAACACGATCAAGAGCCCAAATTTTAACTTTTTTTTTTCGAAGCTGTGTAAACAATCATGAGAAAACATAAAGTTTGTCCCGATGAGGATAACTAGTCTTTGTGCCTAATGAACAGCTTTTAAACAAACTTCTCACTCACAATATCCAAACCAAACTCCAGCGCCCCACCAAGGGACCAAAGGCTTATTTCATCTACAACTCAACAAGCACTTTGAACCCTCAATATCGGCGCAAGCAAGTTGCAAGCCCTCGTCGATTTTTCCAACGGTCGATAGCTAGTGGGTGCCAGGGACTCTCCACGCATTTTCACTCCCCTGCAGCCCCCAACAGACGCTATTACTTGCATTGTCAGACCTCCTCAACGTCGATGTTATAAGGTCAACGCGGGGCCACATCGCCAGGGGAAATGCCCACTAAATCACATGGGGTGCATGTGTGCAATGCTCTCCTTCTGAAGGTGTTATGTATGTCAAACGCAAAAAACGTTGCCAAACAATGTATCAATGTAAGCCTCAGGAGTCACAGCAGTCATGTGCTGATGTGAGGCTGATCGCTGCAGCCAACCCAACTTCACCCCTTACCCCCCATAAGGGGCCCCCCAGGGACTACCAGGGGGCCTCGGGGGGCTGAATACTGGATGCCTGCCCCCGACAAAGGGGGTTTAGCACCTAATGGGGGCACGTCAACAACCTCCATCAGTCGGCTGTCAATACCCGCCTACTGAGTCATGACAGAGAAATAGCTCAGCGGGAACCCGGGAAAATTCATCTCCAGATGTTTCCCAAACTTCCCCCTTGGTATACAACGATGTCGCGCAAAATACTGGAAACACAAAAATTTTCCCCTGAAACCAATTTAAAACCTAAGATGTTTAAGGTCCTAACAAGATTGAAAAATTTGGGAAAAAAATGTAACTGGAACAAGGGTGGTGGTTTTTCTTAACAAGAATGGAATTTGTGAAAGAGTGAAGCTCTAACAAGGTTGGTTTGTGTTTTATAGTAAACCGAATATAATTTGGGGGAAAGTGTGATGGGAATGTGTCTATATGTTGTAATAGGATGACTAATTTAAGGGTGGTGAAGAGTGTAATTGAGGCTGGTGTTAAAATTTTAAATAGTGATGACTAATTTTAAAAGTGGGGGTGAAGATGTGTAAAGGGGTGGTGTCTATAAGTTAGTAATGTGATAAAGCATAAAATAAGGGGGTGGTGCAGAGTGTGATGAGGTTATCACATGCATTAATGTGAAACAATACGGGGACAAATGAAAGAACACAATGTTGGTAGGGGCGTGGGGAGGACATTTGTTTTGCGTGTAATGTTAGTGGAGGAGGAATTTGAGTGGTGGTGGTGTCCCACTTATCATACCATTCACACATAAACTGCGTCAAGCACTGGTTTACGAAGACCTCCCACGCGGCCTTACACTGGAGGTGCACTTACAAACTCATGGACAAGGGTAGCACTGTTGACATTGATAAGGTCCTGCTATTTATATGAACAATTATTACATTATTGCTGAAAACTCAAGATGATCCAGGACTACGATAATGGATCAAAACTCGTAAAACTTTCTATATTAAGAGGAAGATGCATCACTTAGAAAAAAGCTTCCTGAACTTCATCATAAAGTAACCACCGAACCCCATTGATGTTGTATCTACAAAGTGGCGAGGTCCCTGAAAATCCAACCGCCCTAAATTACCACATTTGTTGCATATAACCTCAAATCTACTAACTTCTTTTGTTCAATATATTAAAAAAATCCCTTCCCTTCAACTTCCTTGCACATAAGAAAACAGAGGCTACAATCTCACGGTGTTAGGATTTAAATAGGGAACTCTGCTCTCTAACATATTTAACTTGTATGCTCCTGCTGATAAATTAATACTTGGAGCTCCCAACTTGTCTCATTCCCCTGAGCCCTACTCTTATTATTGGCGAGTACAATTGGCCGAGACACAAAAGCCTTGGAAACTCACAGTTTGGTAATCGTAATGGCAATCAACTGTTGTCACACTTAAACAGTCCATGAAAATGTACAAATTGAAGGTGACCTGGAACCCACACATATCTATGGAGCGTCCTTGGAACTGGTGCCTGGGCTTCACATTACTTCTGCCAGCCTGTGGTCTTCCATGTAAACAGACTATAGCGTCTGATCCATTTCCCATAAGGCTAACCTCTCTAGATATTGGTAATACTATCCCTTCCAGGTGGATCTATTCAACGTGAAAACGTTCTTAATGTTTCCCACAGTAATCGCATGATGAACTTTGTTGACACATGAACTGACTGGTATTAACTAAATTCTTTTCTTCATGAGCTGTTCCTCTGAAGAAGACCTTTAACAATGATCTTGTGAGCAGTATTCAGAACACTTAGAGCCCCATGCAACCTCTTGTACTCTATAACCCAAAAAACATCTCCTATATAATCATACCTCCTCATAAACACATACTAATTACAATGATTCTAAACTAGCGTCACACTGAACGTACTGCTCGCCAGACTAGGCCTAGCCTATAGAAAACATCGTATCCCCTGGAATCCTGAGTCTCTTTCCAAACTCGCCCTTGCTGCTGCCAGACGAGCGTATGACAGAGCTGCGGCTACCCGATGCGTGGGAAAAAATTTAGTCCCAACAGGTCCCATTACAATGCTCACCCATATTTTGTCTCTCCCTTTAGCCGGGCAAAGGAGGGACATAAATAGAATTAAGGGTAAACGAACCTGGGCAGACTACGCGCCACCCACGCATACCCTTGCAATAGGTGCGAAATGAGTTCTAGTCAGTTGCTTGTGTTGGCTGAACTATCATCCTAGCTAGACAATCTTCCACAGTTTCCCACACATGTCAAATTAAAATGATAAATATGATGCACTACGGAGAGACTTGTTGCTTATATGCTCTGTAAGGCAGATGATTAGCAACATCTCCTTTCAACTAATTATGAACTGATGCAGCGCTAACTAAGGGCAACTCCCACGTCGCCTGGTGAGGATGGTATTACTTACAAACATACTCAGATTGCTGTGTCGAGTACCAGGGGTAATCCATTACTTGAATTAATAACATGAGCTATGTAACTGGGGAGCTCCCTCAATTCTTGGACCAACAGCCCAACATCCAATTCCTAAGCCCAATCCAACAAAATTCATTTCGCCCAATATCTCTTACTAGCTTGCCTTGTTTAAAAACATTTGAAGAGAATGAATCTTAATCGGTCCTCAAGTACAGAAATCAAACAATTTTTGTCTCCCCTCCCCCGGTTACATGGTTTCATGCTGGAAGGGAGCGTGCATCATTGCATAGCCACCTTTCTCACCCCAGCACTACTGACAGCTCCTACACTACCTTTCCTTGACCTAAATCCGCTTCGATGTAGCCCAACCGACATGTATAAATAGTGAACTTGGCCAGAATGGATGTTGGAGGATGCTTCTCCGCGGATAAAGCACCTGTCCCACAGAAAATGTCTGTGTTTGTTCCCAGGGACATAGAAGTGTAAAACGTAAAGACTTTGAATTAGACCCCACAGGGAGTGTGCTCAGTCCACACACTGTTTCAATAATTCTAATTAATGCATTACTTAATGCTATGCCTAGTCAGCCCATAATTATGTGATTAGTTTTGCTGATGATATAATGATTCACATACCACCGATTCTCCAACACCCAAAACATTCTTAATCTGTACTTAGCCCTCGTTCAGGACCTGGGTTTGAATCTCTACTGAAAAACAAAGATACTCAATAGGCGTTCCTCCTCACAGAGAGTCACAGTTCGTCATATCCAATTGCATGAATGGGTCTCTTGCTAGAATATGTAAGCAGATACAGGTATCTAGGCTTTGAGGTTCCACTACTTGGACCTGTTGTAACAAGACTTTGTCCCAATACAAAAACACTAAGAGCACTTAGAGTTGTGGCAGGGCTTCAACCCCGGTATGGTGCTAAAGTTAAAATTGCGGAAAATGATGTTATCTTTCTAAATAGATCATAGGTTGAATTATCTTGCTGCGGCGACTACTAGCTCTTGTGTCTGACTGAAGCTTTGTAAGGGCTGTTGTCAAATAACTTCAGTAACCGAAGCAATGAGGAATCATCTCTATGAGCCCTCTTATCTGCCAAAATTTTAAAAATGTCTATAAAAGAACTTGATATATCCAAGTCAATCAGAGATCGTGTTTTCTAGAAAGAAATTTCTTCCTAATTGGGGTTTAATAATGCTCAGGTCCCAGCTCATTCAAACACCCCTGCACAGAAGCCCTCCAAACTTTCCTCAGCACTGGTGGAACACTCCTCAGATGGATCGAAAAGACGGAACCTCGACCTCCGCATTGAATCAATACATGATCTCTCAAGTAGGCAACAGCGGCACTTCTCCGCTCCATGAATATTCACCCCATCTTCCGCAACCTGCATTCCTCCATTTCTACCCCCTCCCAAACTACTTCCTTTAAAAGAGCCATTGTCCGCGTATAGCTGTGTCTTTGTGCGTTTTTAGGGCTGAAGTGGCTTGCGGGTGCGTTTGCGTCCCTTTTGCAGCAACGTGTCCCATGAACCATATCCAGTCATTGCAACTTTGATTGATGCTTTCTCCAGTGAGTTGCTAGACTCAGCACCTGCAGAGTCCCTCTTGCTCTTTACGTCGTCTTCGTTATTCGTTTATCCAGGCTTAAGCAGTTGGGTCTAGTCCTGATCCTCCTTCTCTCTTCGTCCTCAAGACAATTCCCTCTTACCCGTCTATTCTTCGCACTGTCCCTCCACTTGCCCACCTCGCCTCCTCGTGGGTCCTTACCTGTGATCCTATCGTAAATACGTATCGTAATCGTAGTAGTAGTCACCTAGTAGTAATAGTAGTAGTAGTAGTAGTAGTATCAGTAGTAAGTAAGTAGTAGTAGTAGTAATAGTAGTACGTAGTAGTAGACAAGAACTGGTGATATGATACCGACAAATGAAATTATAAAAAATAACGTATTTACTACTTACACCATACTGAGCAATGAATGAAATTGAACACAATTTTAACACTTTGAAAAATGTTTTATTAATTAAGCAGTCGTAAATTATTTGGGATTTTTTGAGTCGCTGGTTAGGTGACTAAGTAGTGTTTATGTGGTTAATTTTGTGAGATGAGATGATTTCTAAGTAGTTCTAAATTGATTTGGAAGTATGTTCTGGCCAAGGCTTCCAGATCTTTGGGCCCTTAATGTGCATAGCGATTTTTGCACAGGGTGAGACGGATACGAGGGATATCAAAGAGTGTTTTGTGCCTTGTGTTAAGCCTGTGTGTCTTCTTGATTCGCCGGTACTGCCGGCCCGGGTTTCTGCCAGTTGGCGACTCGGCCATGGCTCCCTATCGTGGGAGTATCTGAGACGTGTCTGCCATGGGAGGAGGTACAAGTACCGCCTCATCTTCTGGGACCAGCTGTCACCGGGCACCTAAGTTACTTGGAATGGGTTGAAGTCCCTTGATTTATATTCCCTGGAATTCAGACGAGAGAGATACATGATAATATACTTTTGGAAACTCCTAGAAGGATTAGTACCAAACTTGCACACGAAAATCACTCGTAACATAAGTAAAAGACTCTGCAGATATGCAACATTCCCCCAATGAAAAGCAGGGGTGCCATAAGTACACTAGGAGATAACGCAATAAGGATCAGGAGCCCAAGACTATTCAGCTGCCTCCCAGCATACATAAGGGGAATTACCAACAGACCCCTGGCTGTCTTCAAGAAGGCGCTGGACAGGCACCTAAAGTTAGTACCTGATCAGCCGGGCTGTGGTTCGTACATCTGTTTATGTGCTGCCAGCAGTATTAGCCTGGTTGATCAGACCCTGATCCACCACAAAGCCTAGTATCAGACCGGGCTGCGAGGGCATTGCCCCCTAAACCCTCTCCAGGTATATCTTTACCGGGGATCGAGCCATGGACACTCGGTGTGTGAAGCCAGAGCATTGCCTACCAAGCCACGGGACACCGTGACTCTTGTGCTTTCAGCTCACACACTGAGTGTCCATGGTTGGATCCCCGGTATGAGTGGAAACGTTGGGAGTCTTTCCTTACACCTGCTGTTCCTGTTTACCTAGCAGTAAGTAGGTACCTGGGTGTTAGTTGGCGGTTGTGGGTTGCATCCCAGGGGGTGGTAACATACCTTAGATAGGGATGAGTTTTGAAATAGGATAACAGCTCATACCTTGTACCGCTGATATGAAAAAAAGCGGTTAGCCTGTACAACTGATATGTAAAATAAATAATAAAGGCTTTACCTAAGGCGAGATTCAATACCGCTAGAGCTGTAAATACTTATTTAGGTACAGGTACGCATAAATACAATTACATAAATTATCATACATAGAAGCATATATGTAGATTACCTAGGATAACCCAAAAAAGTCAGACAAAGTGACTTACTTCCAATGAGGGTCCCTGATAATGGCCCTTTCTGTGCTCCTGTAATTTGAAAACTCAGCATTACTGCCAGGGATCTGGGAAATAGGGCTTAAAACGACTTGCTCTTAACAACCACAACCCCAGCAACATGAAGTTACCATGTTCTTTATTGTACTCCTGTAATTTGAAAACCGGGCATGAGTTCCCCGGGAGCTGGGAGGAAGGGTTCATAATGGCCTCCTCAGTGGTGGCCCTTAACTCCAACAATAACAATAACAAGCTCGTCAACATGACAGAAAAAAATCCACCCATATGTGTCATCCGTCGCTACCGTAAAGGAGATGAAATATGTATTCGGGAAATAATAACAGAGGCGACCATGGAAACAGTGGGAGACTTCTTCTGGGCAGCTGTCTTGTCAGAAATATTTCCCCAGGTTTGAAGTTTTCCATTATTTAAACGTAGGTTGTACTTTCATGATGGGTTTACCTGGAGTGGGTTTCGGGGGTCAACGCCCCCGCGGACCGGTTTGAGACCAGGCCTCATGGTGAATCAGGGTCTGATCAACCAGGCTGTTACTAAATTAGACACATGTGCAACTCTTGGGTTTACCTGGAGAGAGTTCCGGGGGTCAACGCCCCCGCGGCCCGGTCTGTGACCAGGCCTCCTGGTGGATCAGAGCCTGATCAACCAGGCTGTTGCTGCTGGCTGCACGCAAACCAACGTACGAGCCACAGCCCGGCTGATCAGGAACTGACTTTAGGTGCTTGTCCAGTGCCAGCTTGAAGACTGCCAGGGGTCTGTTGGTAATCCCCCTTATGTATGCTGGGAGGCAGTTGAACACTCGGGCCCCTGACACTTATTGTATGGTCTCTTAACGTGCTAGTGACACCCCTGCTTTTCATTGGGGGGGGTGCATCGTCTGCCAAGTCTTTTGCTTTCGTAGTGAGTGATTTTCGTGTGCAAGTTAGGTACTAGTCCCTCTAGGATTTTCCAGGTGTATATAATCATGTATCTCTCCTGCCTGCATTCCAGGGAATACAGGTTTAGGAACCTCAAGCGCTCCCAGTAATTGAGGTGTTTTATCTCTGTTATGCGTGCCGTGAAAGTTCTCTGTACATTTTCTAGGTCGGCAATTTCACCTGCCTTGAAAGGTGCTGTTAGTGTGCAGCAATATTCCAGCCTAGATAGAACAAGTGACCTGAAGAGTGTCATCATGGGCTTGGCCTCCCTAGTTTTGAAGGTTCTCATTATCCATCCTGTCATTTTTCTAGCAGATGCGATTGATACAATGTTATGGGTATCTTTATTGAGGAAACGTTTCGCCACACAGTGGCTTCATCAGTCCATACAAAGGAGAATCTTGAAGAATAGGAGGAGAATGAGGTAATCATTCTTCTCCTGTTCTTCAAGATTCTCCTTTGTATGGACTGATGAAGCCACTGTGTGGTGAAACGTTTCCTCAATAAAGATACCCAAGAGTTGCACATGTGTCTAATTTATCAACATGTCGGTTCTCTGAACCATTCATCTACAAACCTGTCAGACACTGCAACTTCTTGGGATCTTAATACTTGGGAATTCTTCGCTTGCCTAATTCTTGGGCACGACCGGGCCGCGGGGGCGTTGACCCCCGGAACTCTCTCCAGGTAAACTCCAGGTAAACATTGAACAAATGTTACACCACCTATGACTGCTGCACCTCTCCTGCCAACGGTTTATAAGCTCCTTCTCAGCAGGGACTGATTACCTCATTCGCCTCCTGTTCTTCAAGATTCTCCTTTGTATGGACTGATGAAGCCACTGTGTGGCAAAACGTTTCCTCAATAAAGATACCCAAGAGTTGCACATGTGTCTAATTTATCAACATGTCGGTTCTCTGAACCGTTCATCTACAGGCTGTTACTGCTGGCTGCACACAAGCTGACGTACGAACCACAGCCCGTTTGGTCAGGTACTGACTTTAGGTGCATATCCACTGCCTTCTTGAAGACAGCCAGGGGGTCTATTGGTAATCCCCCTTATGTATGCTGGGAGGCAACTGAACAGTCTTGGGCCCCAGACACTTACTGTGTTGTCTCTCAGTGTACTCGTGCCGCCCCTGCTTTTCATCGGGGGAATGCTGCATCTCCTGCCGAGTCTTTTGCTTTCATAGGGAGTGATTTTCGTGTGAAGGTTTGGTACCAATCCCTCCAGGGCCTTCCAAGTGTATATTATCATGTATCTCACCTGCGTTCGAGGGAATACAGATCAAGGACCTTCAACCGTTCTCAGTAATTTAGGTGCCTTATCGTACTTATGTGTGCTGTGAAAGTTCTTTGTATGCTCTCCAGATCTGCAATGTCACCAGCCTTAAAGGGGGCCGTTAGTGTACAGCAGTATTCCAGCCTAGAGAGGCGCAAGTGATTTGAAGAGAATCATCATGGGCTTGTCATCCCTAGTTTTGAAGGTTCTCATTATCCATCCTATCATTTTCCTAGCAGATGAGGTAGATACATTGTTGTGGTCTTTGAAGGCGAGATCCTCTGACATTATGACTCCCAGGTCCTTCTATTGTATGGTTAGAATTTGTCGTATACCCTGATACATTTTTAATTTCTTCAAGTTTCCCATATCTGAGTAGTTGAAATTTCTCCTTGTTGAACTTAATATTGTTTTTAGTGGCCCATATGAAGATTTGGTTGATGTCCACTTGGAGTCTCTCAGTGTTTTTGTTGGAGGTCACTGCCATGGTAATCGAGGTGTCATCCGCAAAGGGAGACACGGAGCTGTGGCTTACATCTCTGTCTATGAGAATGAGGAATAGAATGGGAGCGAGTACTGTGCCTTGTGGAACAGAGCTTTTTACCATGGCTGCCTGGGACTTTACTCTGTTTACTGTTACTCTTTGTGTTCTGTTTGTCAGGAAGTTATAGATCCATCTACCAACTTTTCCTGTTATTCCTTTATCATGCATTTTGTGTGCTGTTACACCATGGTTACTCATCAGAAGCTTTTGCAAAGTCTGTGTATACTATGTCTATATTTTGTTTATCCTCTACAGCATCCAGGACCTTGTCATAGTGGTCCAGTAGCTAGGACAGGCAGGAGCGACCTGCTTTAAACCCGTGTTGCCCTGGGTTGTGTAATTGATGGGTATCTAGGTGGTTGGCAGTCTTGCTTCTTAGAACTCTCTCAAAGATTTTTATGATATGGGATGTTAGTGGTATCGGTCTGTAGTTCTTTGAAATTGCTTTACTGCCACCTTTGTGGAGTGGGGCTATGTCTCTTGTTTTTTAGTGTGTGTGGGATGACCCCTGTGTCCATGCTCCCTCTCCTTAAAATGCTGAAGGCACGCGATAGGGGCTTCTTGCAATTCTTGATGAACATGGAGTTCCAAGAGTCTGGGCTTGGGGCAGAGTGCATGGGCATGTCATTTGTTGCCTCTTCAAAATCTTATGGAGTTAGAGTAATATCCGGGATTTTTGAGATGACCAAATTTTGGGTTTCGTTCATAAAGAATTCATTTAGATTGTCAACCCTTAGTCTGGGCAGTGGCTCGCTGAACACTGAGTCATATTAGGACTTTAGTGTGCTTTGATGCTTGCCAAGGGCTTGTGATTCAATGAATAAGTATATTCAGCTATAGGTACACATAAATACAGTTATATAAGTTATACATAGCAGCATATACGTATGTAGATTACCTAGGATAACCCCCCAAAAAATGTCAGACTACCTACCTGAGTTATTTCCACTTTTCTGGATCAAACTTGATTACCTCTCATGCTTAAACATTATGAATATAACACCAATGAATTTAGTGCTTACTTATGAATACAACAATAATGTAGATTGTGGCACTGAGTTTTTTTTTTTTTTTCAAGTAAGCCATATAGAACACAAAACCAGGCACAAGATAAAAGCATGCAAATTTTATTCAAATTAAGTTTTTAGATATCTTTTATGTGTTTTATTATACAGATATTTGTTATGAGTTCATAGGAGTAATGAATTTTGAAAAGATAATGTAGGATATTTTCATTTATTTTGGTAATAGTTACCCAGAAATACTCACAACTTTGTAATTATTTTACACTTTACAGCCCATATAACCTATGAACAATTCAATTCAATTCAATTCAAAGTTTATTCTCTATAAAGATTGCAATGTTGAATTTACAGAATTTGGTTGTTGTGTGGTTTACATGTAGTTAAATAATGATTACAGAGTGTACCACTAGAACGCCTAGCATGGCTAGGCATTTCGGGCAGACTTAGTTTAATTCTTTATTTTAAAATATTACAAATTATGAGGTAAGTTGGTATTATGGCTAAGTGACTAAATACTAGTTTGTGAGTTTAGCAATGTGAATGCTTTTGTTTTGGCACAGTACATAGTTTCAGTATTGGAGTATCATAGGATTCATTATTTTAAGATTGAGATTAATATTTCTGTTTATGGTCAAATGGGTGAGTGAGTGTAAGTGTGAACCACCAGGTGGTATTCGTGTAGTTAGTTGATGGGGTTTATCAGGGAGATAAGATGTTTTCTAATGGTAGTTTTGAAGGTGATGAATGTGTCTGCAGTTCTAGAGTTCTCAGGTAGGGTGTTCCAGATTTTAGGGCCTTTGACATACAGTGGACCCCCGATTAACGATTTTAATCCGTGCAAGAGGGGTAATTGTTATGCGAAATAATCGTTATGTGAATGAATTTTCCCCATAAGAAATAATGGAAATAAAATTAATCCGTGCAAGACACCCAAAAGTATGAAAAAAATTTTTTTTTACCACATGAAATGTTAATTTTAATACACACAAACTGAAAAAGGCATGCACACTTACATGACACTTACTTTTATTGAAGATCTGGTGATGATGATGGGATGGGAGGAGGGAGAGCATTATCTTCTTACTGTTTAGAAAGGAATCCCTTCCATTAGGACTTTAGGTAGCAAGTCCTTTTCTGGGTTAAACTTCCCTTCTTCTTTTAATGCCACTAGGCCACTTCAGAGTCACTGGACTTCTTTCGCACAAGATATCTGTCATAGTGGCCTGTACCACCTGTTCCTTTATGACTTGCCTAAAGTGTTTCACAACATTGTCATGTAATAATCACCAGCACGGCTTGCAATAGCTGTGTGAGGTGATTTCATCCATGAAGGTTTGCACTTCAAGCCACTTTGCACAGATTTCCTTAATCTTTGTAGTAGCAACTTCTTCAATTTCTCTCTCCCCTCCTCTGAACCATTTCCCCAGGCCCTGGCCTCTTGCTCTTGAAGTTGATCTATCAGCTCATCAGTGGTTATTTTCTTCTTTGGTCCTCCTCCACCAACTCTTCCACATCCTCCCCACTAACCCCCAAAACCCCAAGGACTTTCCCAATGCCACAATGGTTTCCTCAACTGCATAACATCTCAGGTTAGCCTTAAACCCTTCAAAATCCCTTTGTCTACACATTCTGGCCACAGTTTCTTCCAAGCAGAGTTCAAGGTCCTCTTATAAATTCCTCCCAAGCCTTACCTATAAGGTTTACACAATTGAGGATTTTAAAAAGTGATCTCTCCAAAACTCTCTTAGAGTCAGTTGAGTTTCTGAGGTCATTACAAAGCACCTTTCAAACAGAGTTTTTGTGTACATTTTTCTTGAATTGGAAATAACCTGCTGGTCCATGGGCTGCAGGAGGGATGGTATTAGGAGGCAAAAACACCTTAATGAAGCTCATGTCCCCAAAAAGTCGCTCTGCCACGTCTGTAGGATGACCAGGGGCATTGCCCAAAAACACCAGGAGGCACTTAAGTTCTAATTTCTTTTCAGTTAGGTAATCTTTCAACTTTGGGGGGCAAATGCATGGTGTAACCAGTTATAGAAAAATTCCCTAGTGACCCATGCCTTACTGTTTGCCCTCCACAGCACACACAAATTATCCTTGAGGACATTCTTTTGCCTGAACGCTCTGGGAGTTTCAGAGTGATACACTAATAAAGGCTTCACTTTGCAATCACCAGTAGAAATTGGGCACACATGAAAGAGTAAGCCTGTCTTTCATAGGCTTATGTCCTGGAGTGCCTTTTCCTCCTGATAATGTAGGTCCTGTTGGCATTTTCTTCCAGAACGGGCCTTTTTCATCACAATTAAACACTTGTTCAGGTTTCAGTCCTTCAGTTTCTATGTACTCCTTGAATTCCTGCACATATTTTCAGCCGCTTTGTGGTCCAACTGGCAGCCTCACCATGCCTTATCACACTATGGATGCCACTACGCTTCTTAAATCTCTCAAACCAACCTTTGCTGGCCTTAAATTCACTCACATCACTAGTTGCAGGCATTTTTTTAATTAAATCCTCATGCAACTTCCTAGCCTTTCACAATATCGCTTGAGAGACGCTATCTCCTGCTATCTGTTTTTCATTTATCCACACCAAAAAGAGTCTCTCAACATCTTCCATCACTTGCGATCTTTGTTTCGAAACACAGTTAAACCTTTGGCAAGAACAGCTTCCTTGATTGTCTTTCTGGTGCCCACAATAGTAGCGATGGTTGTTTGGGGGTTTTCTTGTACAGTTTTGACTGGGTGGGGCTATACGCACTCCACTTTCATACTTACCCATGATCTCTTTCTTCTTTTCTATAGTAATTCTCACCCTTATTGGGTAGGGTTGGCACTAGAAGCTTTCTTGGGCCCATGGTCACTTATTTTCCAGAAACAGCACCGAAAACACTGTAATAATACGAAATATTCCGAGTGTATGCTTGGATGTTACCGCGGAGGCTGGCTGGTAAACAATGGCACGGGCGGCACATGTGAGGCTGGCTGAGGGCGCACATTGGACGCGTCTCGGACGAAAATCGGTGAGCGGGTTTTTAATCGGTATGCGCGGCAAAAATTTTGCGATTAAAGTAAGCGGTATGCGAAATAATCGCTATGTGATGCCATCGTTATGCGGGGTCCACTGTACATTGAATTTTTGTAAAGGTTTAGTCGGAGATGGGGAATGTCGTAGAGATGTTTGTGTCTGGTGTTATGCCTGTGGGTTCTGTCACAACTATCAAGAAAGCGTTTTAGGTCAAGGTTGATATTGGAGTTTAAGGTCCTGTAGATGTAGATTGCACAGTAGTAAGTGTGGATGTACTGAACAGGGAGTAAGTTTAGATCTATGAAGAGTGGGGAGGGGGTGTTGCCAGGGATGGGATTTAGTGAAAATTCTTACTGCACTTTTTTTTGGGGTTATTTTTGGGGCTTTAGGTGTGTTGCTGCAGTTGATCCCCAAGCACAAATAGCATAGGTGAGGTATGGATAAATAAGTGATGGTATAGTGAAAGGGCATTTTGCGGCACGTAGTATCGTACTTGGAGAGGATCCCAACTGTTTGGATACTTTTTTGGTTATGTGTTGGATATGGGTGCTAAAATTTCAGGTTTTTTGTAAAGGTATAGGCTAGGAATTTGCCCTCATTATGTCTGGTAATTAGAGTGTTTCGATCTTAATGTTAAATTTGTGCATCTCCGCTCTCTACCAAACATAATATAGTAGGTTTTGTCAGTGTTAAGCATAAGTTTATTGGCTGTCTCCAAGTCGATATTTTGATCACTCTCGTTAACAATGGTGTTGAGGGTGACAAGATTAGGGTGAGAGATGACATAAGTCGTGCGTCAGCAAAGAGAATGGGTTTCAGGTGTTGGGATACGTTTGGAAGATCTTTGATGTATATGAGGAAGAGCGGGGGACCAAGGACCTTCCCGCGGAACTCCAGTACAAGGGGCTGTGTTGTTGATGCTGTGCCCTTTAATGGCAACATACTGATACCTATTAGTAAGGTAAGATTTGAAATAACAAGCGCATGGCCTCTTATACCGTAATGGTCAATTTTGTGGAGTGGGATGTCGTGGTCTACTGTGTCAAAAGCTTTTCTTAGGTCAATAAAAATTCCTAGTGGATATTCCTTATTTTCCAATCCCTGTGTAAAGCAGATCTAGCATTTTTATGATTGCACATTAGTGCTTTTATTTTTCCTAAATCCAAATTGGGAGGGGTTGAGTATGTTTTTTTGCTGTTAAAATGAATATAGTCTCCTGTGCATGAGTTTCTCAAAGATTTTGGATACAATGGTAAGTTTGATATTGGCCTATAGTTTTTTAAAATCCCGTAGGGTTACCACCTTTTTGTATTGGTGAACCCTTGCCCCTCTTGAGTAGTTTCGGGAAGGGCTAGTTTCTAGTGACTTGTTAAAAAGTAAAGAATAGCATCGAAAAGGGTATGGGCCCCTCGCTTTTACAGTAATGGGGGGACATTAGACAGATTCCCTGATTGTTTTAAGTGACTTTATAATCTCGGTGACTTTTGAGGGCCAGTTGGTGCAAGATAGAAGGAATTTGGGGAAAATTTCCCCTCTAGGTATCCCCGCATGGGCATTTGTATGTGGGATTTTATTGGCAGATAGATCCTATGGTTTTAGAAAAAAGTCGTTTATCTTGTTAGCTGTGTCATGGATGTAGTGGTGTTTCATTAGGTTTAGTTAGGACAATTTCTTGTTTTTTTTTCAGTTTGTGGGTCCCTAAATCTGAGAGAGTGTTTTCCAGGTCTTTTTTATATCTCCTCTAGTGTCTGTGAATCTACTGGAGTAGTATAGTTTGTTTGGCTTTCTTTATTACTTTGGGGAGAACTTTATGAATAGTGTTAAGAATATCTTTGTGTATTAAGCCCTGTCTATATTGCTTTTCATATTGGTGTTTCTTGTCAATGGATTTCAGAATGGTGCTGGTTAGCCATGGGCAACCAAGTCGTTTGTTTGTGATCTGTTTCGTTTTTATAGGACAATGTTTGTTGTATAGTCTAAGTAATTTGTTAAGAAAAATGTCTGTCCAGTCATCAATACCATTGGCCTTGGAGAATTCTGTAGGCCAGTCAACAATCTCTAGGTCAGTTGTGAACTTCCTTATTGAGGCCTCGTCATGGAGTCCTTATTGAGGCCTCGTCATGGAGTCTAAATGAGACTTTGTTGTATTCAAGTGGTGGTTTATTAATGTTTGTCAGGAGGAAGGGAGGTGTGGTCTGTAGTGCTATCGAGAATATCCCTGATTTAAGGGGGGCTAGTATATTGGTCCATATGTGGTCTATTAGGGTTGCACTTGTCTCAGTGAGCCTGGTTGGTTTAGTTATTGTTGGTATGAGAAGTGTGTTGTTCATATTGTTGATGAAATCAGTTACAGGCTGATCATCTAGTAAGCCAAGGTTGATGTTGAAGTCTCCAGCTAAGAGAAGGTGGTGCTTATTCATTTGTCTGTTTGGTTATTTGTGACTTTAATTTCTCACTGAAATTTGCGATGTTTGTGTGAGGTATCCGGTAAATGGCACCAATTGTTATAGGTGTCTTAAGGTTTTTTACAGTAAAATTAGCAAAAATGTGTTCCCCATATTCATCACTAAAGCAAGTGGTGCTAATACAAATAATTGGGTTTGAGTAATAGATTGCAAATACCCACCCCCAACTTTGGTTTGGTCTGCAGTTGTGAAATTTCTGTGTATCCTGGTAGAGGGGAGATATCTATTGTGTCCTGCTTAAGCCAGGTCTCAGTAAGAATAATGCAGGAGAAGGGGGTCTTTAGTGATTCAAGGATGCCAGGAGGTCGTCATAGTGTTTGCTTAAGGACCTGATGTTGTAGTTAAGTACTGATAGCTTTTAGCATTGTTTAGGATAGTGCTGGCTTGTGATGCGTGTAATAAAGGCAGTTACTTTCCAATAGATTTTGATTGGGTGTCAGATTATGGAGGTTTAGATCAGGGTCAAAGTGATCAATCATCTTCTAGGTTTAAATTATGGTTATTTATATCCTGAGTTATGTGTTAGTTCTAGTACTTATATCTGTATGGTGGGAAGCTTGGATAAGTATATAGCTAGATATTTTGTCAATATAGATAATAGTCACTACTACACAAAAATGAAGTTGATGTTTTTCTATGTGTTGTGCTGGGAAAGAACAAGTACAACTAGGTAAAAACTATAAATATAAAAATACAAATTTAAAATAGAACAAGACTCTCACTTGTAATTGCACTAAGGTCTAATTAATGACTTTTGTGGAGTCTATGTTTTGAGCTAGAATGAGCATATACAAATAGATTTAATCTAATAATATAAAAAAACAAATTAAAAATAGCACCAGTCTCTCACTAGTAATTTCAATATGGTCTAATATAATGAATTTGGTATTGACTAAGTAACAACTGAGTTTAATCTAATAATATAAAAAGGCACAAGACTCTCAATTGTAATTGCACAAGGTGTTTTATAATTGTTTACAAGAATTAGATATAACTAGATTTAAATTTACAAGATAAAATATACAATTAAGGTAGCAAAAGAATAAAAAAGTAGAAAAAAAAAAAAAAGATACATGAGGGAGTTGGTACTAGTTAGCAAAAGATAGTTAAGGGCCTTGAACAATACTATAATAAAAAATACACTAATTGCACACACAATATAGTCACTAAGATATGAAAACAATCTTAGAGTAGGAATTATAATATAAACTTATAATAAAAAAAATACAAATTGAAATGGTACTTGCAATTGCACTAGAGTCCGGTATAGGTTGTTGCCCAAAATCAAGAGTATAACTAAAATTTAAATTGACAAAATAAAATTCACAATTAAAGTACCAAAAGAATAATAGTAAAAAAATAACAATGGTAATGTCCTTGGTTTTAATATGATAGTAAGATGGTAGACAGGTACACAGGACAAAGGATAATATAAGGTTGGAGTTGAATATACAAACTTGAAAATTTGGCAACAAAATGTTATGGAAGTATAAAAAATGTTTAATGTACAAAAGTAAAGTTGACTGGTAGTAAAAAATGTGTTTAAAAAAAATTTTAGTAAGTAATAATGATTACAAAAAAAGTGAAAAAGTATTTATTTCATTCAGTATGCACTGGTAGTTATACTAGAGGTTATATGGCAGTACAAGGTAATTAAGAGTACTCTAAGATAGTAAATGTGGTATTTAAAACAGGGAAAGGTAATTTAAAAAGTAATGGTTATTAAATGTCAAAAATGTAAGGTAAATTGAAATTATAGTAAAAATGATAATTATTAATTTTAGTAAGTAATATCAATTGATAGTATTTAAAAAAATATGAGGTAGTATTATGGACAGAGAAAGTATCAATTCAGCTAATTTTTAAGCAAACAATAGTAAATAAGAAAATTACATAAGGTGACTTATGCTTACTAGTAAAATCACAAAATGAGGTAGCTGATTATTTAATTACTAAGAGATTGTACAATGAAATTTGAACAATAATGGAGCAAAACATACACTACACTATGGGATATATAATGAGAAATGCATATAGTATATATTTTGGCTATGCAGTACACTGAGGCATGTCTTGCACTCGGCCTAATGTAAGCAATTATGTATATCTAAGACTGTCATTTCCAGGTTAAATTATATACCCCAACTAAATGTAACATCCTAACCTTAACTGAATATAATATAGCCTTATCTGAACATAACTTAATCTAACGTGGCGTAACCTACCCTAAGCTATTTTTGTTAGTATTTCCCTAACTAACAATTTTCACAAGAAATATTGATGTAGTATAAGTTGTATATACAGTGGACCCCCGCCTTACGATATTAATCCGTTCCTGAGAGCTCATCGTAAGCCAAAATTATCGTTAGCTGAATTAATTTTCCCCATAAGAAATAATGGAAATCAAATTAATCCGTTCCTGGCTAGTCAACTGATACCAGCCCCCACTGTTATATACCTACCAATAAATAGATACCTATGAGTCAGTCAGTTGTTGGGAGGAAATCTAAACTGGATGCCAATGGTAATAAGCCACACTGCTTACCTTTATAAGGTTATCCTAGATGATTAACCTCCAGCATTTATTAATTTGAATAATGTTTTCTTCTGGACATCTTCATGATCAAAAAATAACACTTTAGGTACATAATACAAAATGCACAAACTTAAAATTGCAAAACATAACAAGTGAACATTTGTGTTAGTCTGGGACTGCTCTCATCAGTTGTCACAAAATTCTTAATAAAAAATACTTAATAATATCCTTATTTTTACAAGCACATGTACAAGGTATAGAGGCTGTTACGATATCCCGTGTGTATTTCATCACTTTGATGATACTACCATGCTAGTATCTTCGCTATTAGTCAAAATGAAGCTACTGGATCGTTGTACTATTATCCTATTCATCCCTTATTGTATGTTTGTGTTATTTGATTATTAAAGAAATGAGTATATGTATTCATATGTCTGGTTATGGGCTCATTAATATGTAAAAGTACATAATTATCATTGCACAGTTCAAGCGTATGGCTGGTTAGTGATGTCACAAGTTGGCGTCAAATGTTAAGTAATCGCGTGACCCGACATGACCTATTGTTCACGAGGGTTTGTCTAGGCAGTGTCTGTCTTGACTACATAGGGAGCTTCTATATTCTGGTAGAAGACATCATAGCAGTGTTTATGCTATGAAACTTTAAAGGCTTGTACTTAGCCCATACGTGTGTATAAGGAGCAAACTATACCCATTCAGTTTTGGCTCAGTCTACTATGTATGCCCGAAACTCTCTTTTGAGAAATTAATATTCGCAGTATATTACGTCTTTGATAAGACTGTCTTACATGATACTACAGTGGATCCCTGCCTTACGAACGCATCACGTTACGTTAAATCCGCCATACGAAGCATTTGAATGCAAAAATTTTGCCACGCCTTACGATAAAAAACTCGCCTTACGTGATTCATCCGGGACACGTCCCACGTGTGGCCTCAGCGCCAGTGTTTACAAGCCAGCCAATGTGGTCACATCTACGCATTCATTCGGTACATTTCACATTATCCCAGTGTTTTTAGTGCTTGTAACTGCAAAATAAGTCACCATGGACCCCAAGAAAGCTTCTAGTGCCATCTCTGTAGTAAAAAGGGTGAGAATTAGTATGGAATTGAAAAAAGAGATTTAGGAAATTTGTGCAAAGTGGGTTGAATTGCAAACCTTTACAGATGAAAATCACCCCGACACAGCTGCTGCAAGCCGTGTTGGCAACCTGTACAATGACAATGTTATGGCCCATTTTAGGAAAGTCTTAAAGGAACGGGAGGTACAGAGCTCTATGGACAGATTTTGTTGTGCGACAGAGGTTCAGTGACTCTCAAGCTGGTCCTAGTGGCATTAAAGGAAGGGAAGTAACCCCAGAAAAGGACTTGCTACCTCAAGTCGTAATGGAAGGGGATTCCCCTTCTAAACAATAACTTCTACACCCTCCCCTCCTCCCATCCCATCAGTCATCACTAGATCTTCAATAAAGGTAAGTGTCATGTATTCTATTCTTAGTAGAGTAGTAATTGTGCATGTCTTCTTCAGTTTGTGTGTATTAAAATTAATATTTCATGGGGTAAAAAATTTTTTTTTTCATACTTTGGGGTGTCAGGAATGAATTAATTTGATTTCCATTATTTCTTATGGGGAAAATTAATTCGGCTAACGATAATTTTGGCTTACGATGAGCTCTCAGGAATGGATTAATATCGTAAGGTGGGGGTCCACTGTATATCTGTGTTAGTGGAATTTGTGTATTGTAATGCCTTGCTTACATGTATTTGCATATTTATTAATTATTCACTAAAGCAGATTATGTCGAGTATATGAAAGTAATGTTTTGTATTACTTAAATCTTAGAGGAACCCAAACAGTGCAGCTTTAGTGTGTGTGTGTGTGTGTGTGTGTGTGTGTATATATATATACAGTGGACCCCCGCATACCGTTGGCATCACATAACGTTAAATCCGCATACCAATACATTTTATCACTAAAATTTTGCCTCGCATACCGCTAAAAAACCCGCTCAACACTATTCGTCCGAGACGCGTCTAATGTGCGGCCTGAGCCAGCCTCACATGTTCCGCCGGTGGCATTGTTTACAAGCCAGCCTCTGCGGTAACATCCAAGCATACAATCGAAACATTTTGTATTATTACAGCATTTTTGGTGATTTTATCTGCAAAATAAGTGACCATGGGCCCCAAGAAAGCTTCTAGTGCCAACCCTGTGGTAAAAAGGGTGAGAAATATTATCGAAATACAGTGGACCCCCGCTTAACGATCACCTTCCAATGCGACCAATTATGTAAGTGTATTTATGTAAGTGCGTTTGTACGTGTATGTTTGGGGGTCTGAAATGGACTAATCTACTTCACAATATTCCTTATGGGAACAAATTCGGTCAGTACTGGCACCTGAACATACTTCTGGAATGAAAAAATATCGTTAAACGGGGGTCCACTGTACTGTGGTACCATGGTCAACTGCTGCTGCTGCTGCTGCTGTAGCACTGTCAGCTGCTGCTGCTGCTGTAGCACCATCAGCTGCTGCTGCTGCTGTAGCACTGTCAGCTGCTGCTGCTGCTGTAGCACCATCAGCTGCTGCTGCTGCTGCTGTACCACTGTCAGCTGCTGCTGCTGCTGTAGTACCGTATGCTGCTGCTGTAGCATCGTCTGCTGCTGCTGTAGCACTGTCAGCTGCTGCTACTGCTGTACCACCATCAGCTGCTGCTGCTGCTGTAGTACCATCTGCTGCTGCTGCTGCTGTAGTACCATCTGCTGCTGCTGTAGCATCGTCTGCTGCTGCTGTAGCACTGTCAGCTGCTGCTGCTGCTGTACCACCGTCAGCTCCTGCTGCTGCTGTAGTACCGTCTGCTGCTGCTGTAGCATCGTCTGCTGCTGCTGTAGCATCGTCTGCTGCTGCTGTACCACCGTCAGCTCCTGCTGCTGCTGTAGTACCGTCTGCTGCTGCCGTAGTACCATCTGCTGCTGCTGTAGCATCATCTGCTGCTGCTGTAGCACTGTCAGCTGCTGCTGCTGTACCACCATCAGCTGCTGCTGCTGCTGTAGTACTGTCTGCTGCTGCTGTAGCATCGTCTGCTGCTGCTGTAGCATCGTCTGCTGCTGCTGTAGCACTGTCAGCTGCTGCTGCTGCTGCTGCTGTAGCACCGTTGTTGGTGTGGCTTATTGAGAATACCAAGAAACAATTAACCCCAGATGGTTAGCCACCCAGGATAACCCAAAAAAGTCCTTAATCTTGTCTCCCAGGATGCAACCCACACCAGTCGACTAACACCCAGGTGAACAGGGAAAAACGCCTGGAACTAGTGCTCATATTGGTGAATTTAAAGCCAGCAAAGGTTGGTTTGAGAGATTTAAGAATCGTAGTGGCATACACAGTGTGATAAGGCCTGTTCTAGAAGAAAATGCCAAACAGGACCTACAGTACTCAGGAGGAAAAGGCACTCCCAGGACACAGTGTCTCATCAGTCATTGCTGCATCTTCAATAAAGGTAAGTGTCATTTATTCTTCATTTAGTAGAGTAGTACATCCACAATATATACTGTGCATGTACTACTCTACTATTGTGCATGTATCCTTCTCTTTGTGTGTAGCAAAATGTATATTTCATGTGGTAAAAATTTTTTTTTCATACTTTTGGGTGTCTTGCACGGATTAATTTGATTAACATTATTTCTTATGGGGAAAATTCATTCACATAACGATAATTTTGCATAACAATGAGCTCTCATGAACGGATTAATATCGTTATGCGGGGGTCCACTGTATATATACAGTGGACCCCCGCATAGCGACCTTAATCCGTGCAAGAGGGCTGATTGTTATGCGAAATGTTTGTATGCGAATGAATTTTCCCCATAAGAAATAATGGAAATCAAATTAATCCGTGCAAGACACCCTAAAGTATGAAAAAAATTTTTTACCACATGAAATATACATTTTCCTACACACAAAGAGAAGGATACATGCACAATAGTAGAGTAGTACATGCACAATATATATTGTGCATGTACTACTCTACTAAATGAAGAATAAATGACACCTTTATTGAAGATGCAGCAATGACTGATGAGACACTGTGTCCTGGGAGTGCCTTTTCCTCCTGAGTACTGTAGGTCCTGTTTGGCATTTTCTTCCAGAACAGGCCTTATCACACTGTGTATGCCACTACGATTCTTAAATCTCTCAAACCAACCTTTGCTGGCTTTAAATTCACCAATATGAGCACTAGTTCCAGGCATTTTTCCCTGTTCACCTGGGTGTTAGTCGACTGGTGTGGGTTGCATCCTGGGAGACAAGATTAAGGACCCCAATGGAAATAAGTTAGACAGTCTTCGATGACACTGACTTTTTTGGGTTATCCTGGGTGGCAAATCCTCTGGGGTTAATTGTTTCTTGGTATTCTCAATAAGCCACACCAACAACGGTGCTACAGCAGCAGCAGCAGCTGACAGTGGTACAGCAGCAACAGACGATGCTACAGCAGCAACAGACGATGCTACAGCAGCAGCAGATGATGCTACAGCAGCAACAGACGATGCTACAGCAGCAGCAGACGATGCTACAGCAGCAGCAGACGATGCTACAGCAGCAGCAGACGATGCTACAGCAGCAGCAGACGATGCTACAGCAGCAGCAGACGATGCTACAGCAGCAGCAGACGATGCTACAGCAGCAGCAGCAGCTGACGGTGGTACAGCAGCAGCAGCAGCAGCTGTACCACCAATAGTAGCGATGGTTGACTGGGGTTTATTATACAGCCTGGCCAGCTCGGAGACACGCACTCCACTTTCATACTTATCAATGATCTTTTTCTTCATCTCTATAGTAATTCTCACCCTTATTGCTGTAGGGTTGGCACTAGAAGCTTTCTTGGGGCCCATGGTCACTTATTTTCCAGAAAAAATCACCAAAAACACTGTAATAATACGAAATGTTCCGATTGTATGCTTGGATGTTACTGCGGAGGCTAGCTGGTAAACAATGCCACCAGCGGAACATGTGAGCGTGGCTCAGGCCGCACATTGGACGCGTCTCGGACGAAGGGCGGTGAGCGGGTTTTTGGGCGGTATGCGAGGCAAAATTTTTGCGAAAAAAGCGAGCAGTATGCGGATTGTACGGTATGCGATGCGTGCGGTATGCGGGGGTCCACTGTATATATAATCTCCTAGTTAGTAGGTTGGTAGACAGCAACCACCCAGGGAGGTACTACCGTCCTGCCAAGTGAGTGTAAAACGAAAGCCTGTAGTTGTTTTACATGATGGTAGGATTGCTGGTGTCCTTTTTTCTGCCTCATAAACATGCAAGATTTCAGGTACGTCTTGCTACTTCTACTTACACTTAGGTCACACTACACATACATGTACAAGCATATATATACACACTCCTCCGGATTTTCTGCTATTTTCTTTCTAGTTCTTGGTCTTGTTTATTTCCTCTTATCTCCATGGGGAATTGGAACAGAGTTCTTCCTCCGTAAGCCATGTGTGTTGTAATAGGCGACTAAAATGCCAGGGGCAAGGGTCTAGTAACCCCCTTCTCTTGTATAACTTACTAAATTTAAAAAGGAGAAACTTTCGTTTTTCTTTTTGGGCCACCCTGCTTAGGTGGAATACGGCCGGTTTGTTAAAAAAAAAAATATTTATATATATATATATATACAGTGGACCCCCGCATACCGATGGCATCACATAGCGATTAATCCGCATACCGCTTGCTTTAATCGCCAAAATTTTGCCTCACATACCGCTTAAAAACCCGCTCACCGATTTTCGTCCGAGACGCGTCCAATGTGCGGCCTGAGCCACGCTCACATGTTCCGCCGGTGGCATTGTTTACCAGCCAGCCTCCGCTGTAACATCCAAGCATACAATCGGAATATTTCATATTATTACAGTGTTTTCTGTGCTTTTTTCTGGAAAATAAGTGACCATGGGCCCCAAGAAAGCTTCTAGTGCCAACCCTACAGCAATAACGGTGAGAATTACAATAGAGATGAAGAAAAAGATCATTGATAAGTATGAAAGTGGAGTGCGTGTCTCCGAGCTGGCCAGGTTGTATAATAAACCCCAATCAACCATCGCTACTATTGGTGGTACAGCTGCTGCTGCTGCTGCACTGTCAGCTGCTGCTGCTGCTGCACTGTCAGCTGCTGCTGCTGCTGCACTGTCAGCTGCTGCTGCTGCTGTAGCATCGTCTGCTGCTGCTGTAACATCGTCTGTTGTGCCCGTACCACCGTCAGCTGCTGCTGCTGCTGTAGCATCGTCTGCTGCTGCTGTAACATCGTCTGTTGCTGCTGTAGCATCGTCTGTTGCTGCTGTACCACCGTCAGCTGCTGCTGCTGCTGTAGCATCGTCTGCTGCTGCTGTAACATCGTCTGTTGCTGGTGTAGCATCGTCTGTTGCTGCTGTAACCACCGTCAGCTCTGCTGCTGCTGCTGCGTAGCATCGTCTGCTGCTGCTGTAACATCGTCTGTTGTCTGCTTGTAGCGTCGTCTGTTGCTGCTGTACCACCGTCAGCTGCTGCTGCTGCTGTAGCATCGTCTGCTGCTGCTGTAACATCGTCTGTTGCTGCTGTAGCATCGTCTGTTGCTGCTGTACCACCGTCAGCTGCTGCTGCTGCTGTAGCATCGTCTGCTGCTGCTGTAACATCGTCTGTTGCTGCTGTAGCATCGTCTGCTGCTGCTGTTGTAGCATCGTCTGTTGCTGCTGTACCACCGTCAGCTGCTGCTGCTGCTGTAGCACCGTTGTTGGTGTGGCTTATTGAGAATACCAAGAAACAATTAACCCCAGAGGATTTGCCACCCAGGATAACCCAAAAAAGTCAGTGTCATCGAAGACTGTCTAACTTATTTCCATTGGGGTCCTTAATCTTGTCTCCCAGGATGCAACCCACACAAGTCGACTAACACCCAGGTGAACAGGGAAAAATGCCTGGAACTAGTGCTCATATTGGTGAATGTAAAGCCAGCAAAGGTTGGTTTGAGAGATTTAAGAATCGTAGTGGCATACACAGTGTGATAAGGCCTGTTCTGGAAGAAAATGCCAAACAGGACCTACAGTACTCAGGAGGAAAAGGCACTCCCAGGACACAGAGTCTCATCAGTCATTGCTGCATCTTCAATAAAGGTAAGTGTCATTTATTCTTCATTTAGTAGACTAGTACATGCACAATATATACTGTGCATGTACTACTCTACTATTGTGCATGTATCCTTCTCTTTGTGTGTGGGAAAATGTATATTTCATGTGGTAAAATTTTTTTTTTTTCATACTTTTGGGTGTCTTGCACGGATTAATTTTATTTCCATTATTTCTTATGGGGAAATTCATTCACATACCGATTATTTCGCATAACAATTACCCCTCTTGCATGGATTAAAATCGTTATGCGGGGGTCCACTGTATATATATATATATATATATATATATATATATATATATATATATATATTATATATATATATATATTATATATATACAGTGGACCCCCCCCAATAGCGACCTTAATCCGTGCAAGGGGGCTGGTTGTTATGCGAAATGTTCGGTATGCGAATGAATTTTCCCCATAAGAAATAATGGAAACCAAATTAAATCCTTTGCAAGACACCCAAAAAGTATGAAACAAAATTTTTTTTACCACATGAAATGTTAATTTTAATACACACAAACTGAAAAAGGCATGCACAATTACATGAAACTTACTTTTATTGAAGATCTGGTGATGATTGATGGGATGGGAGGAGGGGGGAGAGAGAGTGTTAGTGTTTTAGAAGGGGAATCCCCTTCCATTAAGACTTGAGGTGTCGAGTCCTTTTTGGGGTTACTTCCCTTCTTCTTTAATGCACTAGGACCAGCTTCAGAGTCACTGGACTTCTTTTGCACAACATATCTGTCCATAGTGGCCTGTACCTCTCATTCCTTTATGACTTCCCTAAAGTGTTTCACAACATTGTCAGTGTACAGGTTGCCAACACGGCTTGCAATAGCTGTGTGAGGGTGATTTTCATCCATGAAGGTTTGCACTTCAAGCCACTTTGCACAGATTTCCTTAATCTTTGTAGTAGGCAACTTCTTCAATTTCTCTCTCCCCTCCTCTGAACCAGTTTCCTCAGGTCTGGCCTCTTGCTGTTGAAGTTGATCTATCAGCTCATCAGTGGTTAGTTCTTCATTGTCCTCTTCCACCAACTCTTCCACATCATCCCCACTAACCTCCAACCCTAAGGACTTTCCCAATGCCACAATGGATTCCTCAACTGGCATAATCCTCTCAGGGTTAGCCTCAAACCCTTCAAAATCCCTTTTGTCTACACATTCTGGCCACAGTTTCTTCCAAGCAGAGTTCAAGGTCTTCTTAGTCACTCCCTCCCAAGCCTTACCTATAAGGTTTACACAATTGAGGATATTAAAGTGATCTCTCCAAAAGTCGCTTAGAGTCAGTTGAGTTTCTGAGGTCACTACAAAGCACCTTTCAAACAGAGCTTTTGTGTACAGTTTTTTGAAGTTTGCAATAACCTGCTGGTCCATGGGCTGCAGGAGAGGAGTGGTATTAGGAGGCAAAAACCATCTTCTTATTGGCTGGAACCTGGTCACTAGTTGAACGACGGGGCCCCATCATCAACTCTCAGCAACCTGGTTCGCTGGTTGGGGAGATAGCCTGTAAATGAGGGTGTGTACATGCTCCGAATAAAGGTTACGTACTCTTTGCATGCCACACTCGTTCATACCTCTCCTCCCTCTACAGATGTTCCTGGTGTCTACTCTATTTCTTGCTCCTCCTGTCCTCTTCAATGCTTCGGAGAAACTGGTCGATCTCTTTCTGACAGACTTAGGGAGCACAAAAATAGTGTTAGGCTTGCTGACACTAACAATGCTCTTTTCTGTCACATCAGAGATCATAGCCATCCTATTGACTGGTCTTCTGCCGTCTAGTTGAATCCTCTCTAATACACAACTTTCCTTGTATGAACCTTAGCCCTGGCTTCGTCTCTGTAGATGCCTTCCTCTCCCACTACATTATAAAATGCTCCAAACTTCAGAACACCCGTGACTTAACCTGACTCTCTCATTTTTTCTTTTTCTTTTTCTTCTTCTCCCTCTTCCCCTTTCCTCTTTCCTTTTCTCCTCTGGGTTGTCTTTCTCTCTTCTGTCTCGTGTTTCTGTTCCTTCTTCATTTGTTTCACCACTTCCCCTTTCACGCACCTCTGTGCGCTTGCTCTCCCTCGGTGGGCACCTAGCTCTCTTGCAGTGCTCCCCTTCCTTTGTATTTACGGGCTCGTCCTCCTTATTTCGCACTTCTACCACTACCACTACTACTACCTCTTCTACTACTACTACAACTACTGATGAAATTAAGACACATATGCAGCGTCTGGTTGTCTTTGTTGTGGACGTTTCGCCATCCAGTGGCTGGCTGGATGGCGAAACGTCTACAATAGGGATGCCCAGGTGTTGCGCATGTGTCTTAATTTCATCTTGTCGGTATTATATACCATTCTTGTACTACTACTACTACTACTACCACCACCTCTTCCTGCCTGTATATAGCCGTCCTGCTCCACTTCTGGTTAGTGTGACTTTGTCAATGGTCCAAGTCGGACCGAAACGTCGTCGTAAGCTTCTCTCTTTTATGTGTGGGTTATTTGTGTATCGTTCCAGTCACGGTATTGTGCCTTTTTTTTGTTATCAGTGGACCCTCGCCTAATGATATTAATCCGTTCCTGAGAGCTCAACGTTAGGCGAAATTATCGTTAGCCAAATTAATTTTCCCCATAAGAAATAATGGAAATCAAATTAATCCGTTCCTGACACTCCAAAGTATGAAAAAAAAAATTTTACCACATGAAATATTAATTTTAATACACACACACTGAAGAAGACATGTACAGTTACATGACACTTACCTTTATTGAATATCTGGTGATGATTGATGGGATGGGAGGAGGGGAGTGTGGATGGTGTTAATGTTTAGATGGGGAATCCCCTTCCATTAGGACTTGAGGTGTCAAGTCCTTTTCCGGGGTTACTTCCCTTCTTTTAATGCCACTAGGACCAGCTTGAGAGTCACTGGACCTCTGTCGCACAACATATCTGTCCTTAGAGGCTTGTACCTCCCGTTCCTTTATGACATTCCTAAAGCGTTTCACAACATTGTCAGTGTAATAGTCACCAGCATGGCTTGCAATAGCTGTGTGAGGGTGATTTTCATCAAAAAAGGTTTGCACCTTAAGCCACATTGCACACACTTCCTTAATCTTTGAAGTAGGCAACTTCCTCAATTTCTCTATCCCCTCCTCCGGAGCAGTTTCCTCAGGTCTGGCCTCGTGCTGTTGAAGATGATCTTGCAGCTCATCAGTGGTTAGTTCTTCATTGTCCTCCTCCACCAACTCTTCCACTTGCTCCCCACTAACCTCCAACCCCAAGGACTTCCCCAATGCCACAATAGATTCCTCAAAACTGGCATAGGATTCCCAGGGTTAGCCTCAAACCCTTCAAAATCCCTTTTGTCTACACATTCTGGCCACAGTTTCTTCCAAGCAGAGTTCAAGGTCCTCTTAGTCACTTCCTCCCAAGCCTTACCTATAATGTTTACACAATTGAGGATGCTAAAGTGATCTCTCCAAAACTCTCTTAGAGTCAGCTGAGTTTCTGAGGTCACTACAAAGCACCTTTCAAACATAGCTTTTGTGTACAGTTTCTTGAAGTTGGAAATGACCTGCTGGTTCATGGGCTGCAGGAGAGGAGTGGTATTAGGAGGCAAAAACTTGACCTTAATGAAGCTCATGTCCCCAGAAAGTCGCTCTGCCACGTCTGAAGGATGACCAGGAGCATTGTCTAATACCAGGAGGCACTTAACCCTTTGAGGGTCGACAGGTTCTCTTGGAGACTCATTCTCAGGGTCGGCCAAATTTCAAAAAAAAAAAAAAATTGTTTTCTTTTGAAATAATAGAGATTTTTTTTTCTAAATATTATAGGCTAAACAAAAAATTTTTACCATCAATACTTACGGAGATATGGAGGCGTGAAGTTGATGAAAAAGGGGGACAATTCAAATTCAAATTCAAACTTTATTCTCTATAAGTATTACAATGCTGAGTTTACAGAATTTGGTTATTGTGTGGTTTACATGTAGTAAAATAATAATTACAGAGTGTACCACTAGAACGCCTAGCAAGGCTAGGCATTTCGGGCAGACTTATATTAAATCTTAGGTTTAAAATGTTACAGAATTATGAGATAAGTTGGTATTATGGCTAAATGACTAAATACTAGTTGTGAATTTAGCAATGTGAATGCTTTTGTTTTGGCACTATACATAGTTTCAGTATTGGAGTATCACAGGCCAACTTTTGACAAGTTAAGATTCATTATTTTGAGATTGAGATTGATATTTCTGTTTATGGTCAAATGGGTGAGTGAGTGTAAGTGTGAACCACCAGGTGGTATTCGTATTATTAGTTGACAGGGTGTATCAGGGAGATAAGATGTTTTCTGATGGTAGTTTTGAAGGTGATGAATGTGTCTGCAGTTTTGGAATTTTCAGGTAGGGTGTTCCAGATTTTAGGGCCTTTGACATACATTGAATTTTTGTAAAGGTTTAGTCGGACACGGGGAATGTCATAGAGATGTTTGTGTCTGGTGTTGTGCCTGTGGGTTCTGTCACAACTATCAAGAAAGCGTTTTAGGTCAAGGTTAATATTGGAATTTAAGGTCCTGTAGATGTAGATTGCACAGTAGTAAGTGTGGATGTACTGAACAGGGAGTAAGTTTAGATCTATGAAGAGTGGGGGGGGGTGTTGCCAGGGATGGGATTTAGTGATTATTCTTACTGCGGCTTTTTGTTGGGTTATTATTGGCTTTAGGTGTGTTGCTGCAGTTAAACCCCACAGATAGCATAGGTGAGGTATGGATATGTAAGTGAATGGTATAGTGTGAGAAGGGCAGTTTGCGGCACGTAGTATCGTATCTTGGAGAGGATCCCAACCGTTTTGGATACTTTTTTTGTTATGTGTTGGATATGGGTGCTGAAGTTCAGGTTGTTGTCGAGGTATAGGCCTAGGAATTTGCCCTCATTATGCCTGGTAATTAGAGTGTTGTCGATCTTAATGTTAATTTGCGCATCTCCTGCTCTGCTACCAAACATAATGTAGTAGGTTTTGTCAACGTTAAGCGTAAGTTTATTGGCTCTCATCCAAGTCGATATTTTGATCAGCTCCACATTAACAATGGTGTTGAGGGTTGCAAGATTAGGGTGAGAGATGACATAAGTCGTGTCGTCAGCAAAGAGAATGGGGTTCAGGTGTCGAGATACGTTTGGAAGATCATTGATGTATATGAGGAAGAGCAGGGGACCAAGGACACTTCCCTGCGGAACTCCAGTATCAAGTGGCTGTGTTGTTGATGCTGTGTCTTTAATGTGGCAACATCGCCGACTGCCGTCTCCCAGTATTCTTTTATTTACTTTCTTAAGTACTATTTTCTATTATTTTTTAAGTTTTCTTTTTCCAAGTAACTTTTATGGCCTGTGAGACCAATATGATCAGTATTTTGTAAGTTTTTTCTTTTTCAATACTACACAATAAGGGCATAAACACTGTTGTCATTGTTTTGTTTATAAAAAATATTTATACAAACAAATGATATGAAATGTTGTTTATTACTATTTTTCCATATTTTATATACACATATACAGTCACAGGGAATGTTTCTAGAAGTTCTGCAGCCTGTGGAAGTCTTTGAAACATGGTGTCATGCACAGTGGTGTTTTACACTCCTCACACATAAAACGAGTGTCTCTGCGTTGTTGTGGGCGTTTTTTTGTATGTGCACAGACGTAGCACCTCTTCTGAGCCTTTTTCTTGAAAGTAGTAGCAGGCAGTTTTACCAGGAAGTGATCACCATGCTTCAGACGAGAAGGTGGTTGTTGATAATTTGGTGGGTGGTCTATTGCAGGTGTTCTTCCTTGGTACTTGAACACTATTTGTCTGATGACAGACAAACAGAATTCGCCGTATTATGGTTTGTTTCTGGTCCTCATCTTATACATATTATAAGCATTGAGCATGGAAATGTCCAGAAGATGGAAAAAGAGTTTTATGTACCACTTATAACTCTTGTGAACACAATCAGCAGACCCAATCTGCATGTCACATTTGTCCACTGAACGCATATTGAAGGTGTAATCAATCAAAGCTGCAGGTTTTAGAATGGGTTCATTGCTGTCTCTATGCTGCCTGCCAGTGTCTGCCATTTCATTAGGGTGAACTGATGACAACAGTGTGACATCTCGTTTGTCATGCCACCGAAATGCCATGATGTCATTGGCAGCAAACGCCTGCACCTCACCTCTATGAGTGCCAGCGTCAAACCTGGGCATATGTTTCCGATTTACACTCACTGTGCCAGACACATCTGTCATGTTCACTCACAAAAAATCACTGAGTGAGGGGCTTGTGCACCAGTTATCAGTATATAATACCCCTTACCAAGGTATGGTTCTATCATTGTTCTAACCACATCACTAGAGATGCCCAATAGCTTCCTGGTATTTTGCAATGTATAACTTCCAGTGTGCACAATAATATCCAATACCAGACCACTGTAACAATCACAAAGCACAAACAACTTTATACCAAAGCGTTTCCTCTTGCTTGGTATGTACTGCTTGAAAGAGAGTCTTCCTTTGAACAGAATCAAAGACTCGTCAACTACAAGCTTCCTGAAGGGATAAAAATACATATTGAATTTCTCTTTCAGATACACAAACACATGTCTAATCTTATATAACCTGTCATTTCTGTCAGGCCTGGTTTTGTCTGAGAAGTGAAGCATACGTAACATTAGCACAAATTGATTCACTGGCATTATATCACTGAAACCTGGGATTGCAATCAGGCGGTTTGTTGACCAGTATGATTTCACTTTGTGCTTATACACATGTGGCATAAGCATTTTGTGGCAAAGAAAAGATACATCTCAGCCACAGTTGCCTCCTTCCACTGGTGTAGACATGATTTTGGTGAAAGTACAGTGGACCCCCGCTTAACGATCACCTCCAAATGCGACCAATTATGTAAGTGTATTTATGTAAGTGCGTTTGTACGTGTATGTTTGGGGGTCTGAAATGGACTAATCTACTTCACAATATTCCTTATGGGAAAAAATTCGGTCAGTACTGGCACCTGAACATACTACTGGAATGAAAAAAGTTCGTTAACCGGGGGTCCACTGTATTGTGTTTGCCATGGCGTACTCGCAGTATGTGTTGCTTTCCATGACAATACTTTCGATCAGGGGTTCGTCAAAGAATAACTCGAAACATTCCAGTTCAGTGGCATTGTTCCCAAGTGTACAAGATGGCCGTATTCCACTTTGGCTGTCATCAAACTGGTGGGCATTTGAAACAAAATTGCTAGCTTCCTGCCAATCCCAGGTGTGGTCTGCTGGTGGGTACTGGACAATGACAGGTGGTTGTGGTTGTGGAGGTTGTGGTTGTGGAGGTTGTGGTTGTGGAGATTGTGGTTGTGGAGGCTGGTGTGGTGGGTGGGTGGGGATGGTGGCCTTTGTTGTAGATCAGCTGAGGCAGTGGCGTGGGTGGCAGCATGGCCCACTGCTGGTGCTTCACGGCCGTCACCACCACTACCACCACCATGCACATTTTCCATCCCAGTTGCAACACTAACATCGTCATTTTCACTGTCTCTTCCTGTTGTACAGCCACGGGATGTACTCCTTCCCCTTGGAATAGCATATGGCACACTACCAGAGCGCATATATTGTCGTATATACTGACTCTTCACTGGGGAATATTGCACTTCACTATCACTGCTGGAACTGTTTTCAAGAGCTTGTAGTTCATAATCACTATCACTATCATCACAAATGCTCACATCTGAGTCTGGGATTTGGGAAAATAGGAGTTTCCTCTTTGATTCTGGTACAACTTAACGTGAACAAGACGGCCCAGCACCAGAGGTGGAAGGCTGAGGGTTGTCTGGGTTTTCCTCACTATTACCGATATTATGGTCATTAGTTTCGGTCAAAACCTCACCAAAACCTTGAAACTCATCTTAACTGGCACTTCCATATGTATTACAACTGTCACTGGGGAACAAAAGTGTCCCAATTCGCCGAGGAGTGAGGAACTTCTTACCGCGAGGCATGGTGGACATTGTGTGCTAAGATGGCATTCCCACAATGCACCACTGGGTCCCAGATTTTTTTTCTACCATGCACACTGACCACACAGACCCATTCTCTCACATCTAGGCCTACCAGCCTTTTCCCGTGAGATTTGATGGCTCTAGAATTTATGCGTACTAGTACGTCAAAAAACCCTGCGCGTAAGCCATACTAGTACGTCCGAAACCCTCAAAGGGTTAAGGTCCAATTTATTTTCCAGGAGGTAATTTTTCACAGTGGGGGCAAATGCATGGTGTAACCAGTCATAGAAAAGGTCTCTAGTGACCCATGCCTTACTGTTTGCCCTCCACATCACGCACAAATTCGCTTCGAGGACATTGTTTTTCCTGAACACTCTGGGAGTTTCAGGGTGATACACCAATAAGGCTTCACTTTGCAATCACCACTAGCATTAGCACATATCAACAGAGTAAGCCTGTCTTTCATAGGCTTACGTCCTGGGAGTGCCTTTTCCTCCTGAGTAATGTAGGTCCTGCTTGGCATTTTCTTGCAAAACAGGCCTGTTTCGTCACAATTAAACACTTGTTCAGGTTTCAATTCTTCACTGTCTATGTACTCCTTGAATTCCTTCACATATTTTTCAGCTGCTTTTTGGTCCGAACTGGCAGCCTCACCATGCCTTATCACACTATGTATGCCACTACGATTCTTAAATCTCTGAAACCAACCGTTGCTGGCCTTAAATTCACTCACATCACCACTAGTTGCAGGCATTTTTCTAATTAAATTATCATGCAACTTCCTAGCCTTTTCACATATGATCGCTTGAGAGATGCTATCTCCTGATATCTGTTTTTTGTTTATCCACACCAATAACAGTCTCTCAACATCTTCTATCACTTGCGATCTCTGTTTCGAAAACAAAGTTGCACCTTTGGCAAGAACGTTTCCTTGATTGCCGTTTTCTTGGCCACAATAGTAGCGATGGTTGATTGGGGTTTTGTGTACAACCTGGCGAGCTCAGAGACACGCACTCCACTTTCATACTTAGCAATGATCTCTTTCTTCATATCCATAGTAATTCTCACCCTTTTTGCTGTAGGGCTGGCACTAGAAGCTTTCTTGGGGCCCATGGTGACTTATTTTGCAGGTGAAATTTCACAAAAAAAACGCTTTTGGATATGTGAAATGTTCCGATTGTATGTTTGGATGCGACCACGGTGGCTGGCTTGTAAACACTGGCACCCACGGAGCAAGTGAGGCGCGCTCAGGCTACACGTGGACGCATCTCGAACGGAACGAATCGCGTTGGGCGAGTTTTTTAGCGCTAGCCGAGGCAAAATTTTTGCTTTAAAATGTATCACTAGGCGGATTTAACGTTATGCGATGCGTTCGTTAGGTGAGGGTCCACTGTATATACATGTACTAATGTAGATTTTAAAAAGGATGTGAAAAACTCTTAGGAATTCTTGTCAGAAGAATCTAAAATCAAGATAACAATGCATAAGTCTTTGCAATAAAGCTAAATGGACTTTTTTTTCTTAATTTCTAAAAGTATAAGAAATATAAGTCCCAAAGTTATTTTTCTTGTATAATAATAATTATGATAGTTGCAAGTCTGTTCTATAACTTATATGTTTTTGGTAAAGTTTTATTAGGTTATGCAGCTCAGTTCTGGTCAGTGGAGGCTCATCAAAAAATAGAATGGGGAGACTGCATGACTGCAAGCCTCATAGAACAGCATAATAAATGTAAACAGACCCATTGCAACTTGGTGTGTGCCGCATTGAATGCAGCTCCTAGCTGCTAGATGTAACACCAATAATACCTATACTATCGTAACGCATCGAACTTCTATTTTTGATAATTTTTTATCTTGTGTCAACAAAAAAAAATAAAAATTTGCTTATAAATACACTGAAAACAACATACAACAGATTTTTACTGTAATATATTTGTCAGTTGCAAATTATTTTAGCGTAAGGTTGATGAAGTCATACATCTGGCAGTGAGCGTCTGGGGGACTGCAGCTCTGCAGCTCCTATGGATGAGCCGCAACTGATTCTGGTTCCCATATTACAGAATGAATACAAATGCTTCAGAAAATGTAGAGAGAAGGATGACAAGATAATCAATGTACCTGAAGCATTTTCTACAGAGATAAGTTGAAATCACTGAACTTGCTCTATCTGGAAAGGCATAGAATTAGGGAATGTCAATGAAGTATATAAATAGAAAAGAGGAGTAAATAAAGGGTATATAAATATTGTAGTGCTAAAATTATATATCCAAGACCAGACTTGCAGCAGTTGATTCTATTTGAATAAATTTAGATTCAGAAAAATTGTAGGAAAGCTGACTCAAGAAATCGTAATGACACGATTGCAAACAAACCATACCCCCAGCCGGGATTGAACCCGCGGTCATAGAGTCTCAAAACTCCAGCCCGTCGCGTTAGCCACTAGACCAGCTAGCCACAATAAGATTCATCCAACTAGGTATATTTCTACACCATAGCTACACGCTAGCTGGAGATTCGTCTGTAAAAACTTGCATATGTGGTCACAGTGGTGCCTGTGCTAACCTTCCTATGGTGTAGAAATATACCTAGTTGGATGAATCTTATTGTGGCTAGCTGGTCTAGTGGCTAACGCGACGGGCTGGAGTTTAGAGACTCTATGACCGCGGGTTCAATCCCGGCCGGGGGTATGGTTTGTAGGAAAGCTGGATAGATACAAATGCAGTGTAATGCAATTCTATATTGATAGTGTTTCACCTACACAGTGGACTTTATCAAGTCACAAACAGATATATTTGTGGCTTTATAAAGCCCACTGTGTGAGTACAACATTTTCAGTAAAAAATTGTATTATAGGACTAACTGTGTGCCTTTATCCATCTTCTTAGTATTTTATAACATTTTTCTCCATTATAGGAAAGTACTGGTGTTATAGTAGTCGACAAATGGAACAAACTGTGAAACAGCATCATTGAAAACTTAGTTTTTTTTTATTTTATTATCACACTGGCCGATTCCCACCAAGGCAGGGTGGCCCGAAAAAGAAAAACTTTCACCATCATTCACTCCATCACTGTCTTGCCAGAAGGGTGCTTTACACTACAGTTTTTAAACTGCAATATTAACACTCCTCCTTCAGAGTGCAGGCACTGTACTTCCCATCTCCAGGACTCAAGTCCAGCCTGCCGGTTTCCCTGAACCCCTTCATAAATGTTACTTTGCTCACACTCCAACAGCACGTCAAGTATTAAAAACCATTTGTCTCCATTCACTCCTACCAAACATGCTCACGCATGCCTGCTGGAAGTCCAAGCCCCTCGCACACAAAACCTCCTTTACCCCCTCCCTCCAACCTTTCCTAGGCCGACCCTACCCCGCCTTCCTTCATTACAGACTGATACACTCTTGAAGTCACTCTGTTTCGCTCCATTCTCTCTACATGTCCGAACCACCTCAACACCCCTTCCTCAGCCCTCTGGACAACAGTTTTGGTAATCCGCACCTCTCCTAACTTCCAAACTACGATTTCTCTGCATTATATTCAACACCACTCATTGCCCTATGTACATGACATTCTCCATGCCTCCAGCCTTCTCCCTCAGTGCTACATTCTTCAACCCATGCTTCACACCCATATAAGAGCATTGGTTAACTATACTCTCATACATTCCATCTTTGCTCAAGGACAAAGTTCTTTGTCTCCACAGACTCCTATGTGCACCACTCACCCTTTTCCCCTCATCATTTCTATGATCACCTCATCTTTCATAGGACCCATACGCCTGACACGGTCCCATCCCAAATATCTGAATACATCACTCCTCCATACTCTTTCCTCCAATCTGATATCCAATCTGTTCATCACCTAATCTTTTTGTTATCCTCATAACCTTACTCTTTCATGTATTTCATTTTAATTTTTCTTCTTTTGCACACCCTTCCAAATTCATCCACCAATCTCTGCAACTTCTCTTCAGAATCTCCCAAGAGCACGTGTCATCAGCAAAGGCAACTGTGACAACTCCATTTATGTGTGTGATTCTTTATCTTTTACTTCACGCTCTTGCCAGTCCCTCACATTTACTTTCTCTTACAAAACCCATCTAATAAATATATTAATCAACCACGGTGGACATCAACATCTTGTCTAAGGGCCTACTTTTATGGGGAAATAATTTCCCTCTTTCCTACATACCTAACTTGAGCCTACTATCCTCGTAATTTAAAACTCTCACTGTTTCAGTAACCTACTCCACCCCATACACCTGCAAACATGCCACATGCCCCCTATCCCCATGTCCTACGCCTTTTCCAAATCCATAAATGCACAAAGACTCTTTAGCCTTATCTAAATGCTGTTCCACTTATTATTGTTCTCTGTAAACACCTGGTCCACACACCCCCTCCCTTTCCTAAAGCTCATTGTTCATCTTGCTATCCTTTTCTCCGTCTTACTCTTAATTCTTTCAATTAATAAACTCTACAATACACTTTACCAGGTTTACTCAACAGACTTATCCCCCTATAATTTTTGCACCTCTTTTGTCCCTTTGCCTTTATACAAAGGAAACTATGCATGCTCTCTGTCAATCCCTAGGTACCTTACCCTCTTCCTACATTTTTATTAAATAATTGCACCAAACCACGCAAAAAACTTATCCCCACCTGCTTTTAAACCAAATCTCTATTTATTCCTATCATTCCCAGCTGCCTTACCCCCTTTCATTTTTACTACTGCCTCAGGAACTTCCCCCTCACTCACAACTGGCTCTTCCTCACTTCCTACAACGATGTTATTCCTTCCTTGCCCTATACACGAAAAAACAGTTTCCCTATCTTCATCAACATGTAACAAATTCCTCAAATATTCCCTCCATCTTCCCAATACCTCTAACTATCCATTTAATAAACTCTCCCTCTCCTATTTTTAACTGATATATCCATTTGTTCTCTAGGATTCCTTAACTTGTTAATCTCACTCCAAAAACTTTTTCTTATTTTCAACAAAATTTGTTGATAACATCTCACCCACTTTCTCATTTGCTCTCTTTTTACATTGCTTCTACCACTCTTTAACCTCTCTCTTTTTCTCCATATTACTCTTCCTCCTTGCATCACTTTTACTTTGTATAAAAACTTTCATTGCTACTTTTTCTCCATTACTACTCTTTACATAAGCATTCCACCAATCGCCTTTCCCTCCCGCATCCACTTTCCTGTAACCACAACTTCTGCTTGAACGCTTACACTACATTTTTAAACCTACCCCATACCTCTTTGACCACATTGCCTATGCTCTATTAGCCCATTATCCTCCAATTAGCTTGTTTATATCTTACCCTAACTGCCTCCTCTTGTAGTTTATAAACCTTCACCTCTCTCTTCCCTGATGCTTCTATTCTCCTTGTATCCCATCTACCTTTTACTCTCAGTGTAGCTACAACTAGAAAGTGATCTGATATATCTGTGGCCCCCCTCCATAAACATGTTAACATCCTGAAGTCTACTCAACAGTATTTTATCTACCAATATATAATCCAACAAACTACTGTCATTTCGCCCTACATCATATCTTGTACACTTATTTATCCTCTTTTTCTTAAAATATGTATTACCTATAACTTAATATCTTGGATAAATAGGGAATGGTTGGATGTTATTAGGACTTGCATAGCATGGGCCAGTTAGCCTACTGCAGTGCTTATCTAGTCTTATGTTCTTATCCTTATGTAAGAATATCCTGTTCATATATTGCCTGCTTTGCTTACCATAGAATAATGAACTACAGTATATATTGAATATAATTTAATGTATGATTTATTACACTTTCAGGTTGCACTTTTAATAATTGCCATAGCCTTTATTGGATTTGGGGTCCCATTTTACTTCTGCCTCCTTGGTGTGCCTGTAGCTATTGTCTTTATTTATGCAGTAATATGGGCAGGACATGTCTTTAAGGTAAGGTTAATAGTATACTCTTAAATATGTATGTATATCATGTTTGGTATAAACTTTGGTAATAAATACCGACAAGTTGGTTTAGAAAGACATGTAAGCAAACACTATGACATATTTATTAGAAAACGTTTCGGTCCTGGGACCTTGATCAAGGTCCCAGGACCGAAACGTTTTCTAATAAATATGTCATAGTGTTTGCTTACATGTCTTTCTAAACCAACATGTCATGTTTACACCTTTATAACAAATATTTTTTTTGTTGAGCAATGTTCTTCAGTTTGAATTTGTTCTTAGCCATACAGTGGATAAGACTAATTATTTTTGTCTTGTATTCTCTTCTACACAATTTCTTGTGTATTTTTTTTTAACATGCTGGCTGTTTCTAACTGAGGTAGGGGGACCCAGAAAAAAAAAAAAAAACACTTTCACCATTCATTCACTCCATCCAGAGGCATGCTGATACTACAGTTCAGATGCCTCTCCAAACTGCAAATATCCCCACCCCTCCTTCAGAGTGCAGACACTGTACTTACCACCTCCAGGACCCAAGTCCAACTAACCAGTTTTCCTAAAATCCTTTCACAAAATGTTATCTTGCTCATACTCCAACAGCTCATCAGTCCCAAAAACCATCTACCTCCACTCACTATTGTGTAACACATTTACACATGCCTGCTGAATGTCCCAAAAAAAAAAAGACCCTGCACACAAAACCTCTTTACCCCTTTCATGCCATCCTTTTCTTGGATGACCCTTCCCCCACCTTCCCTCCACTACAGATTTATACATCCTCCAAATCATCCTATTTTGCTCCACCCTCTCTAAATGACCAAACCACCGCATCAATCCTTCTTCAGCCCTCTGGATAATACTTTTAATAACTCTGCACCTCCTCCTAATCTCCAAGCTATGAATTCTCTGCATAATATTCACATCACACATTATCCTCAGAGATAACATCCCCATTGCTCCCAGTCTCCTCCATGTTGCAGCATTTACAACCCATGCTTCACACTGATAGTGAATGTTGGTACCATTATACTCTCATGCATTTCCCTCTTTGCCTCTATGGATAATGTTCTTTGTCCCCACAAATACCTCAGTGCACCACCCACTTCCCCCCCCCCCTTCATCAGTTCCATGGCTTACCTTGTTTTTCATATACCCATCTGCTGACAAAATCCACTCCCAATAATCTGCACAAATTCACTTCCTCCTTACGCCCTCCTCCATTCTGATATCCGATTTTCATTACCTAACTTGTTTGTTACCGTGATCACCTTGCTCTTTTCTATGTTCATTTTCAACAATAAATTAATACTGCTAGCAGCAAAGTGGTATCACAATATTTATATAAATGTGTCTTTTTTATATTATTAGATTAAACTCAGTTGTACTATAGTCAATACCAAATTCATTATATTAGACCATATTGCAATTACTAGTGAGATACTGGTGCTATTTTTAATTTGTATTGTTATATTATTAGATTAAATCTAGTTGTACTATAGCTCTTTCTAGCTCAAAACATAGACTCCACAAAAGTCATTATATTAGACCTTAGTGCAATTATTTGATTACCACTTTATTGTTCACCACAACTTATATTAGTCCCTTTTATATTATAATTTTATATTATAATTCTAAAAACTTTAAAGGAATTACCTTTAAAGTACTACCTACTTATCTTATTCCCAAGCTCCATTATTTTGATATCACTTTATTTGTTCACACAAATTATTTTAGTCCTTTTATATTGTCCCTTTATTTTTGCTTTTAAACAACTACCTTAGCTCATTTAATTTTTACATTTTGTTTAATAATTCAGGTGCTATTTTTTTAGCTTTAGAATATTTATTTGTTTTATACTTAAATTCTAAACTATAGATCTCACTACAAATTCTTATGCATTACAAAGCATTGATCCTGATACCAACCTCTTTGTTAATGACTTAAATGATTCAAACAGTTACTGTAATTACTACACAGCAGAACAATCAAAGGCCTCTTCTCAGAGCCCAACAACAGCCCATAACTATCTTTAACTACAAATATCAGATCTTTAAGCAAGCAGTACGATGGACCTCCTAGCATTACTAAAATTCCTTGCATGCAATATGTCCATCATTACACTAACGGAAACCATGGCTAAAGCCTGATATACAGATGTCTATGCCATTCCTGGTTACACAGCCATACACAACTGTAGGCCGACCAAACAAGGGGGTGGCACAGCTATATACTACTCAGACAAAACTTGATATGTATCACTAATACTTGCAACAAGGGATGAAATGGGGAATATATAATAGTAAAATTCAAATCCAAATAACTACCAAAAACACCTCTCACTGTTGATAAAACATATACAGAAGTTCCACAATCAAACATTAGCCAGTTTAGTCAAAACTAGGAAGTAAGAATAACTGATTGCACGCATTGAACGAAAAGATCACTTTACTACTCTCAGGTAACTTCAATATAAATCTCCTGCAAGATCCAGGACCCACACATTACTGAATTCACAAACCACAATGAGTAATGCATGTTGCTACCACAGTAACATGGACTACAAGAGTTCGGAGACTATGTTTCCCTACTTGTACCACATCTGGATAAGATCCAAACACCATATCCCCTTTTAATCAGGGCATAATACAGATAATACCACAGACACTACCCTACTTTCCTCATAACAACTCTTGGTAAAATACCCCAAGGACACTACTAAAAGTCACCTTCAGACTTCACAATGAGGCAGCCATTAATAACTTCACAACAGCAGTAACAAACATTGACTGGGCACACTGAGCTAGAAATCTATACAGATATTGACGAATGTTTTTAATAATTTTCTAAAAAGACCCAATACCTCCTATAACAAGCCACTGCCCTAAAAAAAACTAACAGATGACAGTAAGAGACTGAACAGTCCCTGGTAACACCAGCTTCTAAATCCATAAATTACAAACACCGATATGAAAAACAGTACAAGAATGGGTTCACATACCAGAGAAAAACAAAACGGTTACTCATCAATTACTAACCAGCCTGATAAGAAGGGCCAAAAAGGAACTGTATTTGAGAACTGATTATCCAACTTACGAGGTGATATTTTTTAATAAAAAATAAAAAAAAAAAAAGACCTGGAAGGACCCTATCAGGAAATTCTGGGGGAACAAAAAAAAGATTTCACGAAATAGCGAAATAAATTAGCAAAATTAGATGACCCAAACTCCCACCAACAGCAAAACAGCAAAAAACAGACTCAATGATTTTTTCTCCACTATAGGACAAAAAACCTTGCCAATAAAATCCCAAGCTCAGATACACCACCATTGTTCTACCTACTGGCACTACCTGTGAAAACCACACTGTTCCTAGCTACGACTAAACCATCGAAGTCTCCCTTATTATAACACACTAAAAAACATGGCAGGAGAATTTAAATTCTTACCTCCCTTTTTATAACAAAAAAGTGTCACAAGTTACTATCACCAATCATTGAACACTCTTTAACAATCCATTGGAATCTCCTCCTTCCCTCTGCTCTCCAAAAATAGCAAGGGTCACCCCGATTCATAAAGGAGGGGAGACCAAACAAGAGTTGATTACTATAGGCCAGTATCCATTTGACACCCTCTCTCAAAAATCTTCGAAAATTATTCATAAAATCGAAACTACTCCTACCTCATATCCCAATCATCTCAACCCTGCCAATTTGGTTAGGCCTAATAAAAATACTAATGATGCTATTATACACATGCTAGAAACATATTTTTACACTGCAATAGAGGAAAAAAGAAGTCCCTCTGGGAAGCTTCATTGACTTACCGTAAGCTTTTGATACAGTTGACATGACTGCTCACGTAAAATTGTCAACACTATGGTATTAGAGGGGCACATCCCTCAGCTACCTCAGTCATACCTCAGGAGAGAAGCCAATATGTGTATGCAAAGGGGGCATGCTCTTCCGCTCAACCAATTACAGTTGGTTGTACCCACAGGGAAGTGTTCCTGGGGCCCTCTTCTCTTTCTCCTATCTTAAATGACCTACCAAATGCTTGCAATTACCTCAAACCCACACTTTTTTGCAGATGACACTACATACAGTCTTCTCTCACCCGGGCCCAGTCAGCTACCTATACTGATAAACACCGAAATACAGAAATATCTACCGGATGAGGCTAACAAAACTTACCACTACATTGACAAAAACTACTTCTTCAGGTTGGTAACAGAGCTACGATGACCTCTTAACATAACGATATAAACAGATCAAATATCTCAAAGCTAACAGAGGGGAAAATTCTTAGGAATCCACCTTGATAATAGACTCAAATTTCATACCACAAATACAACAAATTTTAAGAAAAATTTCAAGACTGTAGGCATACTACGAAGATACGGTTACTATGTGCCACAGTCAGCCCTCCTGGCCCTATCCACTCTCTTATTTACCCCTATCTCACCTATGGAATTTGTGCTTGGGGCTCAACAAACATTAACCATCTCAGACCACTAATTACCCAAACAAAGGCTGCAGTTAGAATGATAACAACTCTACACTACAGGCAGAACACTCCACCATTTTTCAAACACTCAACTACTCACCATACAATACATCCTACTTATTACTGCATATTACATCCATAGAAAAACTAATATGATATTAACCCTCCCTCAAACATCTCCTTGCCAACCTCAACAGAAACACTTGACCATAAACAAGGCACAGATCACTCTTTGATGTTCCTCGTGTCCATCTCACGCTATGCAAAAACTCAATGCACATAAAAGGCCCTAAAATCTGGAATTCATTACCTGTAAATATAAAAGAAACACTACCTGTTTATAAATTCAAGTCTCTTCTCAAAGATCACTTACTCACTCAAAACCAAATAAATACTGAATAACTGAACCTTATAAATTGTATATCCTATATGTTACTCACAATTATATCACACAAATGTTAAAACCTAGGACCCAATCTAACTTTGTTATTTTTTTAAATACACTACCTAACAGAATACTCCATTCGACTGAATGTACAGCAATGCATGCAACCATATGACCTGTCTTTGTAATACTCATTTGTGCTTTATAGTTATCTGTTTAAAATAATGTTTTATCACTGATTTCATCATTGCTTAGTTAATCTTAAGTTAATTTTAAGCCAGCCCGTAATGCTATGCATATAAGTGGCTTTGGCATGCTGCTCTTACCTGTATTTTTTGTACCTCTGTATGTATGCTTAAATTACTAAATAAATAAATAAATAAATAAATAAATAAATACTTATGAAGGTGTACTTGAAACATCTATAGGATTTTGCTTGTTTCTAAACTGCAGTTTTAGTTGTGCTGCAGTTATATATGTATTTCAACCCTCCACTTCAGGCTATGGAACTTCATGAAGACTTGAACAATATAACACAGACGTACATGCAAGACCCCGTTACTGGGTTTTGGGTGGCTGAAGTACTTGAAGTTAGTGGAGTAAATGAACTCACTACCTTGGTAAATAAAGCTAAGAAGGTAATTCTTTGTAAGTAACACCTTACATAAAAATCAGTGATTCTACAGTAATTTTCAACACTTGTGCCATATAGGACCAAGCATTTTTTTTTTTAATACGTACTTGTCATTGACAGTATTTATGGGTAGGAATAAATTTGCTAGTGTTGCATACAGAGTTATCATGTTTTTGTGTTATTTGTTTGCTTAGGTGGATAAGTACTAATAAAACTACAAAGTAGATAATACAGCAACACATCAGTGATTATCTGCCATATTTGCTGTGACAGGAGCAGATTAAAGAGTATTATTTGCAAACACATTACATGGTTTATTTAGAGAAACATTGGGACTGTATGTACAGGTAGCACATTTTCCACCAAGGCAGTGATCCCAAGAAGGCAAACACATTCATCATTGACAGTTCTCTACTTGTGTTTCCAGAAATGCATGAGAAACACAGTTTAGATAATCCACCGAATCATAACATCCCCACTCATTCATGTTTACCATAACCTACAAATTGGAAACAGAAATTAGAAAATTTTTTGGTTTATCTTGGACCATCATCGAGTCACAAGCAAGTAAAGTGAAAGAATGCCTGAAATCAAGTCAGGGCAGAGGATGGTGAGGAGACATCCAAGGTCAAATCTGTTCTTCAGGTTAAAGCATTTTAAAATATACTGGGAAAGACGAGCATCTGCAGAAATGAAGCTGTGACTAAGATTCATGTTAGGAACGAATGAACGAAGAAGACGACAGAGCTGTCGTGAGATGGGAAGGAAGAAGGATGAGGAAGGATGGAAATACTGGAAAAGGATGGGAAGGAGGGGAAGAGGAGGAAACATGGCAAGTGGCCCAACCACTTTGGGACATGTGGTACATAAGTACTGGAAGCGTAGATGGAGAGGTTTGAATGATGTTGGTACTTGGCTCACTAGGAGAGGATGGCAAAGGCAGTGGCAGGAGCTGGGACTGTCAGAAGGCAGCAAGCAGGATGAGTTGTGTTGGTGGTGGTCGGCTTGAGGCTTGTTAGGCTACTGTCCCATTAAGAAGAGTCTGGAACTTCGGTATTGGCATGTGCATGAGTCTAAATTTGCGGTAAGGGTTGATCTCTGGAGCATTACGGAGACTGATGAGTTCTCTAAGGAAGAGAAAACGTGATGGACTACAGACTTACTTGACTTCTTCGCTCTGGAGGAGGGGGATCAATGTCTGTGCATCCATTTCTTTAGGATACTCAGGAGTAGTGTGGAAAGCGACTCCACATATCTTATTATAATGTTGTTTATCCTTAGAGTGAGAGACAAGTGAAGTTGATGATTGGTCAGTTTTGTTGGTGTTGGAAGACGAGGACACTGCTCGTGTCTTGATAGATGTGGTGGCTGGCGTTGGAGGCGGTTTCTCATTGGTGGAGGAAGGTGGAGGCACGTGAGGCAGTGAGGGCTCTGATTGGTTCTTGGCTGTGGCGGTAGCTGGAGGAGGTGGTGGTCTCTCATTGGTGGATTGCGAAGTAGAGCAGGTGTAACACTGTGGCCCGGTGGCCTGGTGGCTAAAGCTCCTGCTTCACACACGGAGGGCCCGGGTTCGATTCCCGGCGGGTGGAAACATTTCGACACGTTTCCTTACACTATTGTCCTGTTCACCTAGCAGTGAATAGGTACCTGGGTGTTAGTCGACTGGTGTGGGTCGCATCCTGGGGGACAAGATTGAGGACCCCAATGGAAATGAGTTATACAGTCCTCGATGACGCACTGGCTTTCTTGGGTTATCCTGGGTGGCTAACCCTCCGGGGTTAAAAATCCGAATGAAATCTTATCTTATCTTATCTTCTGCAGAAATCAGTTGGTTTAATAAGATAGCATCTGTAATGGCTAGAAGAAGGATGAATAATTTTGTCAAAGGACTAGCTTATCTGATCACTGTTATTGATAGTGTCAGCAAAGTTAACATCTCTGTTGTATTCTTAAGTTTTTTTAGAAAGGAAACTGCCAGTTTCACTACATGTACTGAAAGGGGGCAGTTGAATAGGTAAGAGAATAAACACTTGAAATATTGATGACAGGAGGTGAAGTATAAAGGAAAAGCACATGTAATATTCAGAGGTAAATGAGTATTATTAATATTTTACTAATTAGAAATACTGTAACAGGAAAAGAAGGCACAGGTATAATTTTCTTCACTGCAAAATGCATTTAGGAGAGAATTATTATTACATTTGTTAGAGAGTGCTAGACCTGTAGGGTCATACAGTCCCTGGGGAATCCAGAAGGAGGCAATTAAATTTGATCTATATAAGGGAAAGATAGATCTAGTTTCTTGAATCAAGAGCTTACTGGTTAGGAGTTAGGGTAGAAGAAAGTTGTTTTTAGGAAGATAGTAGGCAATCTCTAGGTAGTAGGTTCGTAGACAGCAACCGCCCAGGGAGGTACTACCGTCCTGCCAAGTGAGTGTAAAACAAAAGCCTGTAATTGTTTTACATGATGGTAGGATTGCTGGTGTCTTTTGTCTGTCTCATAAACATGCAAGATTTCAGGTATGTCTTGCTACCTCTACTTACACTTAGGTCACACTACACATACATGTACAAGCATATAGTATATACACACCCCTCTGGGTTTTCTTCTATTTTCTTACTAGTTCTTGTTCTTGTTTATTTCCTGTTACCTCCATGGGGAAGTGGAAAAGAATTCTTCCTCCGTAAGCCATGGGTGTTGTAAGAGGTGACTAAAATGCCAGGAGCAAGGGGCTAGTAACCCCTTCTTCTGTATATATTACTAAATGTAAAAGGAGAAACTTTCGTTTTTCCTTTTGGGCCACCCTGCCTCGGCGGGATACGGCCGGTGTGTTGAAAGAAAGAAAGAAGAGTAGGCAATGTTTATAAAATTATGAGAATAGCTAAGATGTTAGATTGAACGGATGAGTTGAAGTATCAGAGTAAATAACCTGAGGATCACAGATGCATAGGACACAAAAGAAAAAGTAAACAAGAACACCTCTTTGAACAGATTGTGAAGAATAGGAAAAGTAGTGAATAGTGGTTGGAAAATGAAAAGTCACTTGGAGCAGTTTGAAGAGAGTAAAGTCATAAGGCTAATGAGCCAGAAAAAAAAAGGGTCTTAACCCTTAAACTGTCCTAACGTAGATCTATGTTCACATGTGTAGTGCTCTGATCTTTATTGTCTCCATTTGAAAGCATGTAAAAAAAAAACATAGATCTATGTTCAGAGTGCTACACACATAAATGCAGATCTACGTTTGGACAGTTTAAGGGTTAATAGTAAAGACAGAGAGAAGTATGAATGCCAGTAATGGGAAATAGAACAGTTTCCCAGTACAGTACTGTATTCCATGCTTTGGGGGTAAGGGTTCTTCCTGCTTTAGATTATGTATAAAATAGCGCGTTAGATAGGAGTGAATGGAGGCGAATGATACTTGGGACCTGATGATCTGTTGGAGTGTGAGCAGGGTAATATTTAGTGAAGGGATTCAGGGAAACCAGTTATGTTCATATAGTCGGACTTGAGTCCTGGAAATGGGAAGCACAATGCCTGCACTTTAAAGGAGGGGTTTGGGATATTGGCAGTTTGGAGGGATGTGTTGTGTATCTTTATACGTATATGCTTCTAAGCTGTTGTATTCTGAGCACCTCTGCAAAAGCAGTGATAATGTGTGAGTGTGGTGAAAGTGTTGAATGATGATGAAAGTATTTTCTTTTTGGGGATTTTCTTTCTTTTTTGGGTCACCCTGCCTCGGTGGGAGACAGCCGACTTGTTGAAAAAAAAAAATGTATTGTTTAGACTAGAAAATAATGTGTATTGTTTAGATTATAAAATAATGTATATTGTGAGATATAGTGTGGAATGAAGCAGGGGATACTTCCCTCAGTCACTCTAGTTTGAATTTTATCTGCATTTTAATGTCTACACACTAAATTAAAACTGCATAGTGGAAAGCAGCTCCTCATCCTTTTGAATTTAGGAAACTTTTTTCTAATCTTGTCTATGATTAACTACTGTTGAATCATGAGCAGATAATGCGGTCAGCCACCGGGATAAACTAAAAATTTTCCCATTCAACAGGTGGAGTATGAGTTCCTGACTGAGGAAGAGTTGGATGCCAGAGGCCTCAATTTAATGGGACAAAAACGACAAATTGCTGGTACTGTTGCCATCTCTAAATCGTTACATGGAGGACTCAAGTAAGAAATTTAGTGGTCCATTTAATGTTTCACTGTTTTATATTAATTTTTTAGTTCATCATCCTATTCAGAAACTTGCTTCCTCATAAGAGCACAAAAGTTGAGGAACACTGTAGAAGGCCTACTGGCTCATACCTGGCAGGCCCTTGTTAAATCCAACAATTCTCACACATACATTTGTCCAACCCATTTACAAAGGTACCCAAGGAATTAGGTTCAGTAACCCCTGGTAACAGATGCTAGGCAGGCCCTACTTGAATCCACCTCTTCTTATTCATATATTCGTTTAGGCTAATTTCAAGGCATCAGATTCGGTGACTGTACTGGGCAGATTGTTCTGCTCCTCTATTTTGCCTTTATGCCTGTCTTCCAGTTATATACTTATGTGATATTCCTCATTCTACATCTTTCAGGAGAATGCAGGTTTAGGGCTTTCAGTCCATCTTCATATGGAAGATTCCTAGTGTGTTGGATTAATTGCCATCTCCCTTTTTTGTTATAATAATGTTGCTGCTATACTATTCTATTATTTATCTCTAACTTGTGATTGTCCAGTTATATGCTTACACAAATAACCCGCACATAGAAGAGAGGAGCTTACGACGACATTTCGGTCCGACTTGGACCATTTACAAAGTCACACTAACCAGAAGTGGAGCAGGATGGCTATATAGTGGTGGTAGTAGTGGTGGTAGTAGTGGTGGTAGTAGTGGTGGTAGAAAGTGGTGGTGGTAGTAGTGGGTGGTAGTGGGGTGGTAGTAGTGGTGGTAGTAGTGGTGGTAGTAGTGGTGGTAGTAGTGGTGGTAGTAGTGGTGGTAGTAGTGGTGGTGGTAGTAGTGGTGGTAGTAGTGGTGGTAGTAGTGGTGGTAGTAGTGGTGGTAGTAGTGGTGGTAGTAGTGGTGGTAGTAGTGGTGGTAGTAGTGGTGGTGGTAGTGGTGGTGGTGGGTAGTGGTGGTAGTAGTGGTGGTATAGTGGTGGTAGTAGTAGTGGTAGTAGTAGTGGTAGTAGTAGTAGTAGTAGTAGTAGTAGTAGTAGTAGTAGTAGTGGGGAACTAAGGAGGAGGAGCCAGTCAAATATAAAGGGGAGCACTGCAAGGGAGCTAGGTGCCCATAGAGGGAGAGCAAGTGCACAGAGGTGGGGGGAAGGGGAAGTGATGAAATAAATAATGAAAGAACAGAAACACGTGACAGAAGAAAGACAAAAAAGGAAAGAGGAAAGGGGAAGAGGGAGAAGAAGAAAAAATGAGGAATCATGTTAAGTCACGGGTGTTCTGTGTTCCGTCTCCTACTTCAACAGCTCATTCTTTCTTCTAAGTCATAGGTTGAAGATGCCTTCTTTACTTTCCGTCAGCGTCAACATGCTCTCTTTGCGGCTCTACCACAAGATCTCTGTAACCTTCTCTCTACCATTGCGTTTGACACTGCTCACCTGAATACACAAATTCATTCTTCTAAACTACAGAATAAACTTCAATGTCTCATCTCAGCTAGCACTGACTGTGTTACTAACTTGTCTTCTGTCTCACTCTCTCAGTATGAGCTTGAACTTCTTGGTTTTGGTCTTTCCTTTGCCACTTCGCCTACCCCTCGCGCTGGTATTTCCCTGATTAGCTCTTTTGATTCCTTTCGTCAATCTCGCTCCCATAATCTTCCTGACTTGTCCACTTTTCGTGGCGCTCTCCTTCCTGCTCTTGTTAGTCTGTTTTCTAAGAATCACCACCTTCCGCGCCATTACCAACTTGCCCTTTCTTCTCTTAAATCCAACACTAACATTGTCATACTATCTTCTGACAAAGGTAATTCGGTGGGTATCCTTGATTGCAAGGATTACCTCCGTAAAGCTGATGTCTTGCTCTCTGACTCACGTACCTACGCTCCTCTCGTTTCCAACCCTCTTGATCGCATCAAGAGAACTTTCAACAAGAAACTAAGGACTCTCTCCGACCTCTGTCCTCCTGACTTTGACCTTGTTCAACGGTTTCGTGTCATCTGTCCCTCTCTTCCCTATTTCTGTGGCCTTCCCAAAACTCATAAACCTGATTTTTCCCTTTCGTCCTATCATATCCTCTAGAGGTTCTGTCTCTTATTCTCTTGCTTCTTGGTTGGCCAAAACCCTCACTCCCTTTCTTGGTACTTTTTCTCCTGCCCACCTCTGTCACTCTCAAGACTTCATTGAATGGGTTCGCTCTCTCCCAACCTGTAAGATGCTTAGTCTTGGCGTTGAGTCCCTCTTCACCAATGTCCCTCTTGATGATGTCCTTGATTTCCTTAGAGAGAAGGCCCTTGAAGGGTTTCTACATCTCCCTATACCTATTGAAGTCTTTCTTGATCTTATCCGCCTCTGTGTGGACTCTAATTCCTTTTCCTTCCAAGGGAAATATTATTCTCAAACCTTCGGTGTCGCTATGGGCTCTCCTCTCTCTCCTGTCCTTGCTAATCTTTACATGGAATACTTCGAGACTGTTCTTCCTACCAACGATGTGCAACCTTCACTCTGGCTCCGCTATGTGGATGACATCTTTGCTCTGCGGCTCTATGACTCCAATCTCTTCCAACCTTTTCTTGAAGCTCTTAATAATCTTGCCCCTTCCATTAAGTTGAAAGCTGAATGGGAATCTAATTCCTTGCTTCCTTTCCTTGATGTCCATGTCCATCGCTCAGATACAGGTTTTTCCTTTTCCGTTTACTGAAAACCTATGCACAGTGGCATGTACATTCACTACTTTTTCTATCATGCTTCCCCTGTCAAGAAAAAATGTTTCTTTTCTCCCTCCTTTCTCCGTGCCCTCCGCATCTGTGATCCTCAGTTCCTTCCAGCAGAAATTTCCACTCTTCATAATTCGTTTTCCCGTCTTGGCTACCCTTCCCATTTCATAGACTCTGCCTTCTCACGAGCTAAACGTAATTTCTTCTCTCCCAAACTCTCTACTCCTGGGAACTCTTCTGTCCTCTGCCTTCCCTACATTTCCGGTCTTTCTAATCTCAACAATTCTCTCCGTCCCTTAGACATCAAGCTTACTTTCCGCCAGACTAACACTCTTCGCACTAATCTCGTTCATACCTCTCCTCCCTCTACAGATGTTCCTGGTGTCTACTCTATTTCTTGCTCCTCCTGTCCTCTTGAATACTTTGGAAAAACTGGCTGATCTCTTTCTGACAGACTTAGGAAGCACAAAAATAGTGTTAGGCTTGCCGACACTAACAATGCTCTTTTCTGTCACGTCAGAGATCACAGCCATCCTATAGACTGGTCTTCTGCTAAAACTGTCTTCCCTACTTCCAACTTTAACAGTCGCCGTCTTGTTGAATCCTCTCTAATACACAACTTTCCTTGTATGAATCTTAGTCCTGGCTTCGTCTCTGTAGATGCCTTCCTCTCCCACTACATTGTAAAATGCTCCAAACTTCAGAACACCCATGACTTAACCTGATTCCTCATTTTTTCTTCTTCTCCCTCTTCCCCTTTCCTCTTTCCTTTTTTGTCTTTCTTCTGTCACGTGTTTCTGTTCCTTCATTATTTATTTCATCACTTTCCCTTTCCCCCACCTCTGTGCACTTGCTTTCCCTCTATGGGCACCTAGCTCCCTTGCAGTGCTCCCCTTTCTTTATATTTGACTGGCTCCTCCTCCTTAGTTCCCCACTACTACCACTACTACTGCTGCTGCTGCCGCCGCCACCACTACCACTACTACTACTACTACTACTACTTTTACTACTACCACCACTACCTCTTCCTGCCTATATATAGCCGTCCTGCTCCACTTCTGGTTAGTGTGACTTTGTAAATGGTCCAAGTCAGACCGAAACGTCGTCGTAAGCTCCTCTCTTCTATGTGCAGGTTATTTGTGTATCATTCCAGTCACGGTATTGTGCCTGTTTTTATTTATAAGCTTGCTTCCTTTAACCGTCTAACTGTCCAAACGTAGATCTATGTACGCTTGTGAAGCGCTCCGAACGTAGATCTACTTTTCTTTTTTTTTAAATTTTTTTCTTAGGGAGAAAATCAAGGTTGGAGAGCAATGCGTGCAAACGTAGCTCTATGTTTGGACAGTTTAAGGGTTAACCCTTTCATTGTCGAGACCCCTGCTCACAGACTTGCTCTCAGTGTCAATGATTTTTCAAAAAAAAATAAAAAAAAAAAAATCTTATAAAATGAGAGAGAATCTTTTCCCAATAGTAATGACACCAAAAGTATGAGATTTGACGGAAAACTTACAGAATTACGCTCTTGCGAAGTTAGTGGTCTTGGCGATGTTCACGCATCAGTGATTTTTGTCCACTTTGAGCCCTATTTTTGGCCAGTTCCATTATTCCAGTCAACCAAACTCATAGCTATTTTGCTAGAACTTCATTAGTTCTATTGACTGACTACAAGAAACGGGCCATTTACCAATTTCAACTACCTAATAAAGTGATCAGAAATTAGTAATTTGGTCAATTTCATACACAATTCGAGTAAGGTCAATTTCAAAATATTGCCCAGAATTAACAATACAAACATTCCTAGAACTTAAATAATGTTTTCTCTGTTCATTAGTCATGTCTCCAGGCCCCAGATTTATTGTTATGCAGACTACTGCATTATGTAAAAATGGTATAAATAATATCATCGCATTTGTGAAAGCATATTAGACCCACCAGTTGACATGTTTTAGAATAATTACATTTTAGAATAATTATGGAGTCTTATTCATAAGTCTAGTTGTAGATTCAATATAAATCTTATATTATTTTACTCAGAAAATCTAGTTTGTAAAGTTACTCTCATCCTATGATTACAGGCATAGATCCTGATGTACACTTTTTACTAAATGAATTACACGAATCAAACAGCAACTGTAATTGTAGTAGCAACTAACCAGTAATATAATTGTACTTAGTGGAGTGGAGTGACTTTCATTAGTTTTTTCTCTTTTTTGAAATACCTGACGTAAACAGTGAAACTCTTATAACCTGTAGTTACCAGCGGTCACGATATTCACAACGAGAAGCAAATATTACTGCAAAAAAAAGCGTCTTTTCACCAATAATTCCACCAGTCAACTATAGTGATAATATAGCATTTGTTGTGGTGGAGCCAGAAAAAAACCTAGAAAAGCTAGATACAGTGATCTATAAACAAGGGTTGAGGCCTCGATCGTTCGTCTTTGTAGGAGCTGCCAGCAATCACCGGTTCTTCAACACGCAAGTTATACAGTGGACCCCCGGTTAACGAAATTTTTTCACTCCAGAAGTATGTTCAGGTGCCAGTACTGACCGAATTTGTTCCCATAAGAAATATTGTGAAGTAGATTAGTCCATTTCAGACCCCCAAACATACACGTACAAACGCACTTACATAAATACACTTACATAATTGGTCGCATTCGGAGGTAATCGTTATGCGGGGGTCCACTGTACTTTTGTATCAATCAAATCACATATTATTCGGTTAGATAATTTCCAGTAGTTCCTTCATGTGATAGCCAAATCACCGACCAGATATGTTTTAAATAAGTGACCCACTGATCAGATCCGACTGGTTCTGAACCTTTGACTGGTCTGAACCCTTGACCGGTTTCAAACGGATTCATTGGACAATAAAGCAGACTGTAAACAGACGGGGTTTTAGGCGCCCTTATCAAACACAAACAATAAATATAAAACAGGAATGTACACCGGTAAGCTGTCCTAATATACAAGTACATGTACAGTGGACCCTCGCATAGCGCTATTAGTCCGTTCCTGAGAGCTCAATGTTATGCGAAATTATCGTTATGCGAATTAATTTTCCCCATAAGAAATAATGGAAATTAAATTAATCCGTGCAATACACCCAAAAGTATGAAATTTTTTTTTTTTACCACATGAAATATTTATTTTAATACACACAAACTGAAGAAGACATGCACAGTTACATGACACTTAACTTTATTGAAGATCTGGTGATGATTGATGGGATGGGAGGAGGGGAGAGTGTTGATGGTCTTAGTGTTTAGAAGGGGAATCCCCTTCCATTAGGAGTTGAGGTGTCAAGTCCTTTTCCTGGGTTACTTCCCTTCTTTTAATGCCACTAGTCAGAGTCACTGGACCTCTGCCGCACAACATATCTGTCCATAGAGGCCTGTACCTCTCGTTCCTTTATGACTTTCCTAAAGTGTTAAACAACATTGTCAGTGTAATAGTCACCAGCACGGCTTGCAATAGCTGTGTGAGGGTGATTTTCATCAAAAAAGGTTTGCACTTTAAGCCACATTGCACACATTTCCTTAATCTTTGAAGCAGGCAACTTCTTCAATTTCTCTATCCCCTCCTCCGGAGCAGTTTCCTCAGGTGTGGCCTCTTACTGTTGAAGATGATCTAGCAGCTCGTCAGTGGTTAGTTCTTCATTGTCCTCCTCCACCAACTCTTCCACATCCTCCCCACTAACCTCACCAATATGAGCACTAGTTCCAGGCATTTTTTCCTGTTCACCTGGGTGTTAGTCAACTGTTGTGGGTCGCATCCTGGGGGACAAGATTAAGGACCCCAATGGAAATAAGTTAGACAGTCCTCGATGATGCACTGACTTTCTTGGGTTATCCTGGATGGCTAACCCTCCCGGGTTAATCGTTTCTCAGTAATTGTTTCATGTTAAGCCACACCAACAACACTCTCTCCACATCTTCGAGTAATACAACTGATGGTGGTGCAGCAACAACAACAGCTGACTGTGGTGCAGCAACAGCTGACCATGGTGCAGCAGCAGCTGTGGTGCAGCAGCAGCTGTGGTGCAGCAACAGCTGACCATGGTGCAGCAGCAGCTGTGGTGCAGCTACAGCTGACCATGGTGCAGCAGCAGCTGTGGTGCAGCAACAGCTGACCATGGTGTAGCAGCAGCTGTGGTGCAGCAGCAGCTGTGGTGCAGCAGCAGCTGTGGTGCAGCAACAGCTGACCATGGTGCAGCAGCAGCTGTGTGTGCAGCAACAGCTGACCATGGTGCAGCAGCAGCTGTGGTGCAGCAACAGCTGACCATGGTGCAGCAGCAGCTGTGGTGCAGCTACAGCTGACCATGGTGCAGCAACAGCTGTGGTGCAGCAACAGCTGACCATGGTGTAGCAGCAGCTGTGGTGCAGCAGCAGCTGTGGTGCAGCAACAACTGACCATGGTGCAGCAGCAGATGTGGTGCAGCAACAGCTGACCATGGTGCAGCAGCAGCTGTGGTGCAGCAACAGCTGACTGGTCCAATAACAGCTGACCGTGGTGCAGCAGCAGCTGACTGTGGTACGATAGTATTTATCACCCTTTTTACCACAGGATTGGCACTAGAAGCTTTCTTTGGGCCCATGGTGGCTTATTTAACAGTTACAAGCACTATAAATAATGGAATAATACAAAATGTATCGAATGTATGTATGCAACCAGCCACCCTGGCTTGTAAACAATGACAGCTCAGGCTGGACAAACAGGTTCGGGACGAGTCATGTTCAGAAACAGCTGATGGTGGTGCAACAGCAGCTGACCGTGGTGCAGCAGCAGCTGACTGATCCAGCAACAGCTGACTGGTCCAACAACAGCTGACTGATCCAGCAACAGCTGACTGGTCCAGCAACACCTGACTGATCCAGCAACAGCTGACTGGTCCAGCAACAGCTGAACATGGTGCAGCAGCAGCTGACTGATCCAGCAACAGCTGACTTGTCCAGCAACAGCTGATTGTGGTGCAGCAGCAGCTGACTGATCTAGCAACAGCTGACTGGTCCAGCAACAGCTGATTGTGGTGCAGCAGCAGCTGACTGATCCAGCAACAGCTGACTGGTCCAGCAACAGCTGACCGTGGTGCAGCAGCAGCTGACTGTGGTATGATAGTATTTCCCACCCTTTTTACCACAGGGTTAGCACTAGAAGCTTTCTTGGGGCCCATGGTCACTTATTTTGCAGATGAAATCACCAAAAATGCTGTAATAATACGAAATGTTCTGATTGTATGCTTGGATGTTACCGCGGAGGCTGGCTTGTAAACAATGCCACCGGCAGAACATGTGAGGCTGGCTCAGGCCGCACATTAGACGCGTCTCAGACGAATAGCGTTAAGCGAGTTTTTTAGCAGTATGCGAGGCAAAATTTTAGTGATAAAATGTATCGGTATGCGAATTTAACGTTATGTGATGCCAACAGTATGCGAGGGTCCACTGTACAGTTAGAAATAGAAATACAAATAGAGCTTCATTTTAAGGAGGTTATTAGTAGAATATTCAAGAGGTTACTTGTAGAATTACAGTAAATCGACCATTCAAATCACATTATGAAGCTCTGTGTAGTCTGCAGTACATCAAACAAACAGGCTTCCACATGGATAAATTGCTATTTTTGTGGAAATTGGTGTCACGCCCCTTGTGCAGATATCCAAGAGCTATCTACAAGCAGTATTAAATCAGGGAAGTGTTTTTGGGTATGCCCAAATGAGAGCAATCTGTGGGCTAAAATCACATTGGTATTAAAAGAGGATAACATCAAAGTAGCCTTCATAGAAAACCTGGAAGCATTCTATAACAGATGGGAAAATAAAAAGTCTGGGCTGGATGGTATCGCCCTTGGTGTTGGCCATGTAGTCAGAAACTATAAGGCTGGAGGTGCTGCCCCGGTAGTCAGTAAATGTGGGGCAGATTTATGTCCTGGTAGACAGTAATGGTGAAGCTGGAGGTGCTGTCCTGGGAGACAGTAATGGTGAGGATGGAGGTGCTATCCAGGTAGTCAGTAAATGTACGCAGGAGGGAATGCATATAAATGACCTCGAGGGAGACAGGAGCTGTAGTGGGGAAACAAGTGTAGTCAAGGAGAAGATAAAACCAATATTACAAACTAGTAATACCACAGGAGATAGCAAACAAGGGGACTCCACTAGCATTAGTGAGGATACATTACCAAAAACAACTGGTGAGAGCCCCATTGTTAGTGCTAGTGAGGATAGAAAAGAGACAGGTAAACATGCACCAACAGGGAATACAGTCGCAGAAACCCAAGGCAAATGAAAACCAAGCCTGTGCACTTACTATGCACTTGGTATCTGCAGGCATGGGAAATCTGGAAAAACAGATGGAACGTGCAACTTTGACCACCCTAGAAAATGCTGTGCCCATATGACAACAGGAAAATGCAAACTCCCTTCCTGTAAGCTTTTTCACCCTGAAATGTGTCCCTCTTCAGTACAGGAAAGACTGTGCTATAACTTAAATTGCCAGGCACACCATCTAAAGGGGACAAAACGATACAAAACGTCCAGACCATGGGAAAACCTGGGTAGCCACAGCCACTCAAGAGGGAGAGGTTTTTTAGTGCCAGGAAGGACAAAAAACTGGCAGGAATGGCAGAAATCGTACACCAAATCCAGCCATTCCTGGAGTGAAACCACAGTCGATGGCCTCCACTCCAAACCAACAGATACTAATGCCGGAAAAAAAAGTCCCCCCCAGTACCACCAATACCACCAGTCCGATGACATTCTTCTTTGCAAATATACAGGGTCTAAAGCCAGCAACGAACAACAAAATACCTTTCATGTGTGGACTGCTTGCAGAGGCAAATGCAATGTTCGCGGATTCCACAGAGACCCATATAAAAGATCACTTGGACAACGAAATATGGATCCCAGGTTACAACCTATACAGATGCGACAGAGTGAACAGGCAAAAGGGGGGGAAGGGGGGTTGGCCTGTATATCGCAGAGTCACTTGTTTGCACAGAACTGCTTAATGCCTCAAATGATGTAGTGGAAGTTTTAGCAGTAAAGATCGAGAACCAAAACCTAGTCATTGTGGTAGTCTTCAAGCCTCCAGATGCAATGTCCCAGCAATTCCAGGAACAGCTGTTAAAAATTGACAACTGTCTGGAAAATCTTCCAGCTCCTGCCCCCAACATCTTGCTCCTGGGGGATTTCAACTTAAGGCACCTAAAATGGAGGAATATAGCAAATAATGTTGTTGCAGTGATAACACCAGGAGGCAGCAATCTCTGCACAAAATTCAACTTAAACCAGCAAATAATAGAGCCTACTAGACTGGAGAATACACTAGACCCTCATCTTCACTAACAGTGATGGTCTGATACGAAATGTCACCATATCAAAAACAATATACACCTACCATCCGACTTACGACCAAGCTTGGTTCTGACCAACTGGTCGTGAGTCAAAATGGACGTAAGTCGAATCTTTGAAAATTGCCGACATACTGGGTAGGGCCTAATGTCAAACTTTTCCTATATAAACTACCTACATAGTACTGTAATATAATGTACAATCATTATTTCATTCTTTTTACCATAATTTACTTCTATTGTTATATTTTAATTATTTATCTACTGTATATACAGTGGACCCCCGCATACCGTTGGCCTTACATAACGTTAAATCCGCATACCGCTACATTTTATCGCTAAAATTTTGCCTCGCATACCGCTAAAAAACCCGCTCAACGCTGTTCGTCCGAGACGCGTCTATGTGTGGCCTGAGCCACGCTCACATGTTCCGCCAGTGGCATTGTTTACCAGCCAGCCTCCGCGGTAACATCCAAGCATACAATCGGAACATTTCGTATTATTACAGTGTTTTTGGTGATTTTATCTGCAAAATAAGTGACCATGGGCCCCAAGAAAGCTTCTAGTGCCAACCCTACAGCAATAAGGGTGAGAATTACTATAGAGATGTAGAAAAAGATCATTGATAAGTATGAAAGTGGAGTGTGTGTCTCCGAGCTGGCCAGGTTGTATAATAAACCCCAATCAACCATCGCTGCTATTGGTGGCACAGCTGCTGCTCCTGCTGTACCACCGTCAGCTGCTGCTGCTGCTGTAGTACCGTCTGCTGCTGCTGTAGCATCGTCTGCTGCTGCTGTAGCACTGTCAGCTGCTGCTGCTGTTGTACCACCGTCAGCTGCTGCTGCTGCTGTTGTAGTACCGTCTGCTGCTGCTGTAGTACCATCTGCTGCTGCTGTAGCATCGTCTGCTGCTGCTGTAGCATCGTCTGCTGCTGCTGTAGCACTGTCAGCTGCTGCTGCTGCTGTACCACCGTCAGCTGCTGCTGCTCCTGTAGTACCGTCTGCTGCTGCTGTAGCATTGTCTGCTGCTGCTGTAGCACTGTCAGCTGCTGCTGCTGCTGTAGCACTGTCAGCTGCTGCTGCTGCTGCTGCTGTAGCACTGTCAGCTGCTGCTGCTGCTGCTGCTGCTGTAGCACCGTTGTTGGTGTGGCTTATTGAGAATACCAAGAAACAATTAACCCCAGAGAATTTGCCACTCAGGATAACCCAAAAAAGTCAGTGTCATCGAAGACTGTCTAACTTATTTCCATTGGGGTCCTTAATCTTGTCTCCCAGGATGCAACCCACACCAGTCAACTAACACCCAGGTGAACAGGGAAAAATGCCTGGAACTAGTGCTCATATTGGTGAATTTAAAGCCAGCAAAGTTGGTTTGAGAGATTTAAGAATTGTAGTGGCATCACAGTGGATAAGCCCTTTC
>NC_069427.1:44297103-44307103 GCF_026875155.1 Cherax quadricarinatus
TTGGAGGGGGGATATTTGTGTATCTTTATACGTATATGCTTCTAAACTGTTGTATTCTGAGCACCTCTGCAAAAGCAATGATAATGTGTGAGTGTGGTGAAAGTGTTGAATGATGATGAAAGTATTTTCTTTTTGGGGATTTTCTTTCTTTTTTTTGGGTCACCCTGCCTCGGTGGGAGACGACCGACTTGTTGGAAAAAAAAAAAAAAAAAACTTGCAAATTCAATACGGATGATGACAATATCTTCTTGTCTTCCAGAATCTATTAGGTGGTTAGAATTTTAACCCTTTCAGGGTCCAGAGGCCAAAATTTCAAAGTGCGCACCAGTGTCCAAGAATTTTCAAAAAATAATTTTGTTATTTTTTCTTATGAAATGGTAGAGAATCTTTTTCTGAAGGTATTAGGTAGATGGCAAGAATATTTTGAGGAACTTTTAAATGTTGAGGAAGAAAGGGAGGTGGTAATTTCATGCACTGGGCAGGGAGGTATACCATCTTTTAGGAGTGAAGAAGAGCAAAATGTAAGTGTGGTGGAGGTACGTGAGGCATTACGTAGAATGAAAGGGGGTAAAGCAGCTGGAACTGATGGATCATGACAGAAATGTTAAAAGCAGGGGGGGATATAGTGTTGGAGTGGTTGGTACTTTTGTTTAATAAATGTATGAAAGAGGGGAAGGTACCTAGGGATTGGCGGAGAACATGTATAGTCCCTTTATATAAAGGGAAAGGGGACAAAAGAGATTGTAAAAATTATAGAGGAATAAGTTTACTGAGTATACAGGAAAAGTATAACGGTAGGGTTATAATTGAAAGAATTAGAGGTAAACAGAATGTAGAATTCGGATGAGCAAGGAGGCTTCAGAGTGGGTAGGGGATGTGTAGATCAAGTGTTTACATTGAAGCATATATGTGAACAGTATTTAGATAAAGGTAGGGAAGTTTTTATTGCATTTATGGATTTAGAAAAGGCATATGATAGAGTGGATAGAGGAGCAATGTGGCAGATGTTGCAAGTTTATGGAATAGGTGGTAAGTTACTAAATGCTGTAAAGAGCTTTTATGAGGATAGTGAGGCTTCAGGTTTAGGGTGTGTAGAAGAGAGGGAGAATACTTCCCGGTAAAAGTAGGTGTTAGATAGGGATGTGTAATGTCACCATGGTTGTTTAATATATTTATAGATGGGGTTGTAAAAGAAGTAAATGCTAGGGTGTTCGGGAGAGGGTAGGATTAAATTATGGGGAATCAAATTCAAAATGGGAATTGACACAGTTACTTTTTGCTGATGATACTGTGCTTAGGGGAGATTCTAAAGAAAAATTGCAAAGGTTAGTGGATGAGTTTGAGAATGTGTGTAAAGGTAGAAAGTTGAAAGTGAACATAGAAAAGAGTAAGGTGATGAGGGTATCAAATGATTTAGATAAAGAAAAATTGGATATAAAATTGGGGAGGAGGAGTATGGAATAAGTGAATGTTTTCAGATACGTGTACTTGGGAGTTGAAGTGTCGGCGGATAGATTTATGAAGGATGAGGTTAATCATAGAATTGATGAGAGAAAAAAGGTGAGTGGTGCGTTGAGGTATATGTGGAGTCAAAAAACGTTATCTATGGAGGCAAAGAAGGGAATGTATGAAAGATAGTAGTACCAACACTCTTATATGGATGTGAAGCTTGGGTGGTAAATGCAGCAGCGAGGAGACGGTTGGAGGCAGTGGAGATGTCCTGTCTAAGGGCAATGTGTGGTGTAAATATTATGCAGAAAATTCGGAGTGTGGAAATTAGGAGAAGGTATGGAGTTAATAAAAGCATTAGTCAGAGGGCAGAAGAGGGGTTGTTGAGGTGGTTTGGTCATTTAGAGAGAATGGATCAAAGTAGAATGACATGGAAAGCATATAAATCTATAGGGGAAGGAAAGAGGGGTAGGGGTCGTCCTCGAAAGGGTTGAAAGAGGGGGTAAAGGAGGTTTTGTGGGCGAGGGGCTTGGACTTCCAGCAAGCGTGCATGAGCGTGTTAGATAGGAGTGAATGGAGACGAATGATACTTGGGACCTGACGATCTGTTGGAGTGTGAGCAGGTAATATTTAGTGAAGGGATTCAGGGAAACCGGTTATTTTCATATAGTCGGGACTTGAGTCCTGGAAATGGGAAGTACAATGCCTGCACTTTAAAGGAGTGGTTTGGGATATTGGCAGTTTGGAGGGATATGTTGTGTATCTTTATACGTATATGCTTCTAAACTGTTGTATTCTGGGCACCTCTGCAAAAGCAGTGATAATGTGTGAGTGTGGTGAAAGTGTTGAATGATGATGAAAGTATTTTCTTTTTGAGGATTTTCTTTCTTTTTTGGGTCACCCTGCCTCGGTGGGAGACGACCGACTTGTTGAAAAAAAAAAATGAAAGAAGTATGAAATTTGATAGAAAATTGACGAAATTATGCTCTTGCGAATTTTGATGTGTTAGCAATATTTATGCATCGGTGATTTTGCTGACTTTGACTCCCATTTTAGGCCAATTATATTATCCCAGTCAACCAAATTCTTAGCTGTTTCACTAGTGTTACTTCTATTCTATCAATTGAGCTCAAGAAATCGCCAAGTCAACTGTTTCAACTACAAAATAAAGTGATCGGAAATTGGTAATTTGGCCAATTTAGTGCAAAGTTCAAAATATTGCAATTTCAAAATAGTGTCCAGAATAAACAATGCAGGCATTCCTGGCACTAAACTAACATTTCCTCTGTTCATTAGTTATGTTTTCAGGCTTTACAAATGAATTCCATTTTGATTTTTAATTCACATAATGAATTTTTATTCAAACCAAAAAAAAAAAAAAGATTTACTGTCTTGCAATATTGTAATAATTGTATAAATAATATCAGCACACTTTTTTTTTTTCAACAAGTCGGCCATCTCCCACCAAGGCAGGGTGACCCAAAAAGAAAGAAAATCCCCAAAAAGAAAATACTTTCATCATCATTCAACACTTTCACCTCACTCACACATAATCACTGTTTTTGCAGAGGTGCTCAGAACACAACAGTTTAGAAGCATATACGTATAAAGATACACAACATATCCCTCCAAAATGCTAATATCCCAAAACCCCTCCTTTAGAGTGCAGGCATTGTACTTCCCATTTCCAGGACTCAAGTCCGGCTATATAAAAATAACCGGTTTCCCTGAATCCCTTCACTAAATATTACCCTGCTCACACTCCAACAGATCGTCAGGTCCCAAATACCATTCGTCTCCATTCACTCCTATTGAACACGCTCATGCATGCCTGCTGGAAGTCCAAGCCCCTCGCCCACAAAACCTCCCTCACCCCTTCCTTCCAATCTTTTCGAGGACGACCCCTACCCTGCCTTCCTTCTCCTACAGATTTAAATGCTCTCCATGTCATTCTACTTTGATCCATTCTCTCTAAATGACCAAACCACCTCAACAACCCCTCTTCAGCCCTCTGACTAATACTTTTATTAACTCCACACCTCCTAATTTCCACACTCCGAATTTTCTGCATAATATTTACACCACACATTGCCCTTAGACAGGACATCTCTACTGCCTCCAACCGCCTCCTCGCTGCTGCATTCACAACCCAAGCTTCATACCCATATAAGAGTGTTGGTACTACTATACTTTCATACATTCCCTTCTTTGCCTCCATATTATTATTATTATCAAAAAGAAGCGCTAAGCCACAAGGGCTATACAGCGCTGCTTTGCCTCCATAGATAACGTTTTTTGACTCCGCATGTACCTCAACGCACCACTCACCTTTTTTCCTTCATGAATTCTATGATTAACCTCATCCTTCATAAATCCATCCGCCAACACGTCAACTCCCAAGTATCTGAAAACATTCACTTCTTCCATACTCCTCCTCCCAAATTTGATATCCAATTTTTCTTTTTTTTTTTTATTATCACACTGGCTGATTCCCACCAGGGCAGGGTAGCCCGAAAAAGAAAAACTTTCACCATCATTCACTCCATCACTGTCTTGCCAGAAGGGTGCATTACACTACAGTTTTTAAACTGCAACATTAACACCCCTCCTTCAGAGTGCAGGCACTGTACTTCCCATCTCCAGGACTCAAGTCCGGCCTGCCGGTTTCTTTATCTAAGTCATTTGATATCCTCATCACCTTACTCTTTTCTATGTTCACTTTCAACTTTCTACCTTTACACACACTCCCAAACTCATCCACTGACCTTTGCAATTTTTCTTTAGAATCTCCCATAAGCTTTAGAATCTCCCATAAGCACAGTATCATCAGCAAAAAGTAACTGTGTCAATTCCCATTTTGTATTTGATTCCCCATAATTTAATCCCACCCCTCTCCCGAGCACCCTAGCATTTACTTCTTTTACGACCCCATCTATAAATATATTAAACAACCATGGTGACATTACACATCCCTGTCTAAGACCTACTTTTACTGGGAAGTAGTCTCCCTCTCTTCTACACACCCTAACCTGAGCCTCACTATCCTCATGAAAACTCTTTACAGCATTTAGTCACTTACCACCTATTCTATATACTTGCAACATCTGCCACATTGCTCCCCTATCCACTCTATCATATGCCTTTTCTAAATCCATAGATGCAATAAAAACTTCCCTACCTTTATCTAAATACTGTTCACATATATGCTTCAATGTAAACACTTGATCTACACATCCCCTACCCGCTCTGAAACCTCCTTGCTCATCCGCAATCCTACATTCTGTCTTACCTCTAAGTCTTTCAATAATAACCCTACCGTACACTTTTCCTGGTATACGCAGTAAACTTATTCCTCTGTAATTTTTACAGTCTCTCTTGTTCCCCTTCCCTTTATATAAAGGGACTATACATGCTCTCTGCCAATCCCTAGGTACCTTCCCCTCTTTCATACATTTATTAAACAAAAGTACCAACCACTCCAACACTATATCCCCCCCTGCTTTTAACATTTCTCTCATGATCCCATCAGTTCCAGCTGCTTTACCCCCTTTCATTCTCCGTAATGCCTCACGTACCTCCCCCATACTTACATTCTGCTCTTCACTCCTAAAAGATGGTATACCTCCCTGGCCAGTGCATGAAATTACCACCTCCCTTTCTTCCTCAGCATTTAAAAGTTCCTCAAAATATTCTCGCCATCTACCTAATACCTCCCTCTCCCCATTTACTAACTCCCCTACTCTGTTTTTAACTGACAAATCCATACGTTCCCTAGGCTTTGTTAACTTGTTTAACTCCAAAATTTTTTCGTATTTTCATTAAAATTTCTTGACAGTGCCTCTCCCACTCTATCATCTGCTCTCCTTTTGCACTCTCTCACCACTCTCTTCACCTTTCTTTTACTCTCTATATACTCTGCTCTTCTTATAACACTTTTGCTTTGTAAAAAGCTCTCATAAGCTAACTTTTTCTCTCTTATCACACCCTTTACTTCATCATTCCACCAATCACTCCTCTTTCGTCCTGCCCCCACCCTCCTCTAACCACACACTACTGCCCCACATTCTAATACTGCATTTTTAAAACTCATCCAACCCTCTTCAACCCCCCCCCTTCCCCACTACTCATCTTTGCACTAGCCCACCTTTCTGCCAATAGTTGCTTATATCTCACCTGAACTTCTTCCTCCCTTAGTTCATACGCTTTCACTTCCCTCCTACTTGTTGTTGCCACCTTCCTCTTGTCCCATCTACCTCTTACTCTAACTGTAGCTATAACTAAATAATGATCCGATATATCAGTTGCCCCTCTATAAACATGTACATCCTGGAGCCTACCCATTAACCTTTTATCCACCAATACATAATCTAACAAACTGCTTTCATTACGTGCTACATCATACCTTGTATATTTATTTATCCTCTTTTTCATAAAATATATATTACTTATTACCAAATCTCTTTCTACACATAGCTCAATTAAAGACTTCCCATTTACATTTACCCCTGACACTCCAGATTTACCTACTACTCCCTCCACATTTTTACCCACTTTAGCATTGAAATCCCCAACGACAAGTACTCTCACACTTGGTTCAAAACTCCCCATGCATTCACTCAACATTTCCCAAAATCTCTCTCTCTCCTCTACACTTCTCTTCTCCAGGTGCATATACACTTAATATAACCCACTTTTCACATCCAACCTTTATTTTACTCCACATAATCCTTTAATTAATACATTTATAGTCCCTCTTTTCCTGCCATATCTTATCCTTCAACATTATTGCTACTCCTTCTTTAGCTCTAACTCTGTTTGAAACCCCTGACCTAATCCCATTTATTCCTCTCCTGAAACTCTCCCACCCCCTTCAGCTTTGTTTCACTTAAAGCCAGGACATCCAGCTTCTTCTCATTCATAACATCCACAATCATCTCTTTCTTATCATTTGCACAACATCCATGCACATTCAGACTTCCCACTTTGACAATTTTCTTCTTCTTATTCTTTTTAGTAATCTTTACAGGAAAAGGGGTTACTAGCCCATTGTTCCCGGCATTTTATTTGACTTTTACAACACGCATGGCTTACGGAGGAAAGATTCTTATTCCACTTCCCCATGGATATAAAAGGAAAAGTAATAAGACCAAAAACTATTAAGATAAAATCAAAGAAAACTCAGATGAGTGTGTATAAGTAAACGTGTACATGTATGTGTAGTGTGACTTAAGTGTAAGTAGAAGTAGCAAGACATACGTGTAATCTTGCATATTTATGAGACAGACAAAAAACACCAGCAATCCTACCATCATGTAAAACAATTACAGGCTTTTGTTTTACATTCACTTGGCAGGATGGTAGTACCTCCCTGGGTGGTTGCTGTCTACCAACCCACCAGCTGGCATGTATTAGACGTGTGAGGTCATTTGTTTACTCATGAACATCGGCTGAAATTTAACATTTCTGCTACCTTGAGCTTAGTTTCAAGCCATTTTCAGTACTAAAATCAATCAGAATCATCTCTACTTCTGAAACATATCTTTCATTCTATCAAATGAGACCAAGAAATCGCAAATACAACTATAAAAAACATACGAAAAAACACTGCAAAGTCGCTGTTTTAACCCCTTGACTGTCGCAACCCCCAATCCTGAGGTGTCTCCTGGTGTCGCAAAATTTCCAGAAAAAAAAAAAAAAATTTCTTGTGAAATGGTAGAGAATCTTTTTCCGATTGTAATAACACCAAAAGAACTAAATTTGATGGAAAACTGACGGAATTATGCTCTCGTGAAGTTAGCAACCTTGGTGATATGTACGAATCCGCGATTTCGCCCACTTTGAGCCCTATTTTCACCTAATTTCATTGTTCCATTCGACCAAATTCATAGCTATTTCTTTAGAACTCCATTTTTTCTAATGACTGAGTACAAGAAACTGCCCATTTACCAATTTCAACTACCCAATAATGTAGTCAGAAATTTGCAATTTGGCCAATTTCACGAAAATTAAAAAATATGACAATTTCAAAATAGGGTCCAGAATGAACAATGCAGACATTCCTGGATCTAAAATAACATTTTCTTTGTTCATCAGTCACATCTCCTGGGCCCTCTGATATTACTCTTGCTTTCTATTTTGAATTTTTATTCAAACAAAAAATAGAAGATTTACTGTTATGCAGAGTATTGCAATATTGTAATAATTGTATAAATAATGTCAACCCATTCATGACTGCATATTAGAATGGTTACTTGAACATTTATTGGAAAATGACATCATTTGTTTACTTTTGAACATCGGCAAAAATCAAACATTTCCCCTACTTTGAGCTCCATTTCAAAATCACCTCTATTTCTATAATATGTTTTCCATTCTATCAAATGAGACCACGAAAACGAGAATACAACCATAAATACTATACGAAAATAGACCACAAAGTCGGCATTTTAATTAAAAAAAAAGGTCGAAGTTTTTTTTTTCTTCTTGTTATGCACTGTGTGATGCAGGATTTTCTTTATATGGTGCACACTGACCACACAGACCCATTCTCTCACATGTGGGCCTACCAGCTTTCTCCAGCTTGATTTGAAGACGCTAGAATTTATGAGTATATACGTATACGTCAAACACAGTGGCTCGTAAGACGTATATACAGTGGACCCCCGGTTAACGATATTTTTTCACTCCAGAAGTATGTTCAGGTGCCAGTACTGACCGAATTTGTTCCCATAAGAAATATTGTGAAGTAGATTAGTCCATTTCAGACCCCCAAACATACACGTACAAACGCACTTACATAAATACACTTACATAATTGGTCGCATTCGGAGGTAATCGTTATGCGGGGGTCCACTGTATACGACTGAAGCAGTCAAAGGGTTAATCAAAAATTATGGTCTTAGTTTTTTTTATCTCATTATGCAGTGTGTGCTGCAGGATTTGTTTTATGAGATGCGCACATACCACATAGATGTATTCTCTCATATCTAGGCCCAAATTTACTGCTCACAGCTTATCAGACGTAGATCTACAGTTTGAACCCTCAACGTAAAGCTGTAGATCTACTGCATGTACCATGAAAGAGTTAAATACTCTAGTTTATTCAGGTCTGAAGTCCTTGTTTAGTCACTTTTATTTTGTAGTTCTGAATTTTGTGCCCCTGTTGTTTTCAACAGATACTGCCCCTGCAGTACTGAGGATTAGGAGACTCGTCTGATGAATCAGCTTTTTATTTGTCTTATGTAATGATATTCCAGTGGTTTAAAAAACAAACTACCCTTGAGGTACTAGGGGTATAATATTTTTTTTTAAATTGTTACCAGTCTTTCATAGGAGAAACAGAAATTTAAATACTAGAGTAACTGAAGACTAGAGTCTGTCAGATATGCACAAGATTGTTCAGCAGTTTTCTAAAATGCTTAAAACTATAATCACTTTTTTTTTTTAAACAAGTCAGCCATCTCCCACCAAGGCAGGATGACCCAAAAAGAAAGAAAATCCTCAAAAAGAAAATACTTTCATCATCATCCAATACTTTCACCTCACTCATACATAATCAGTCTTCGCAGAGGTCCCCAGATAAAACGGTTTAGAAGCATATATAAAGATATATAACATATCCCTCCAAACTGCCAATATCACAAACCCCTCCTTTAAAGTGCAGGGATCGTACTTACCATTTCCAGTACTCAAGTCTGGGTATAAAAATAACCGGTTTCCCTGAATCCCTTCACTAAATATTACCCTGCTCACACTCCAAGAGCTCGTCAGGTCCCAAAAACCATTCGTCTCCATTCACTCCTATCTAATATGCTCACGCATGCTTGCTGGAAGTCCAAGCCCCTCGCCCGCAAAACCTCCTTTACTCCCTCCCTCCAACCTTTCCAAGGATGACCCCTATCCCACCTTCCCTTCCCTACAGATTTATACACTCCATGTGATTCTACTTTGATCCATTCTCTCTAAATGACCAAACCACCTCAACAACCCCTCTTCAGCCATCTGACCAATACTTTTATTCACTCCACACCTTCTCCTAATTTCCACACTCGGAATTCTCCGAATAATATTTACACCACATATTGCCCTTAGACAGGACATCTCCACTGCCTCCAACTGCCTCCTCGCTGCAGCATTTACAACCCAAGCTTCACACTCATATAAGAGTATTGATACATTCCCTTCTTTGCCTCCATAGATAACATTTTTTGTCTCCACATATACCTCAACGCACCACTCACCGTTTTTCCTTCATCAATTCTATGGTTAACCTCATCCTTCTAAACCCATCTGCTGACACGTCGACTCCCAAATATTTGAAAACATTCACTTCTTCCATTCTCCCTCTCTCCAATGTGATATCCAATTTTTCTTTATCTAAATCATTTGATACCCTCAGCACCTTACTCTTATCTATGTTCACTTTCAACTTTCTACCTTTACACACCCTCCCAAACTCGCCCACTAACCTTTGCAACTTTTCTTCAGAATCTCCCATAAACACAGTATCATCAGCAAAAAGTAACTGTAAACTCCCATTTTGTATTGGATT
>NC_069427.1:44312103-44410721 GCF_026875155.1 Cherax quadricarinatus
AGTAGAGAGAGACTTAGTGATTTTAATGTGTACCTACATGCCAACATAGTGTCTAAGTATATTTAGGTACAGGTACATATAAGTATAATTATCAGAGTACATATAAAATAGGCAATAACTTTAAAACACTTCAAATTTTGAAAAGTTTCCAGACAGAGAAAGATGTGCTTACGGAGAATGTAAACAAACTGGGTGGGGCACACCGTATTAGAAAGACCGGGAGTCGTATAGCAAGTTTTGGTTATAATTTGAAATCGCCATATTAGAGGAATGCCGTAAAGCAGGGCCCTACTGGACTAATATGTATGTATTGGTATATGTGTTAATTTATGTGTGTATCTGTATGTATGATTTTTTTTTTAACATGCTGGCCATCTCTCACTGAGGTAGGGTGATCTGAAGAAGAGTTTTCACTATAGATATGACAGTTTAAGTGTCCTTCCAAACAGCAAATATCCCAAACCCCTCCTTTAGAGTGTAGGCACTGTACTGCCAACCTCCAGGACTTTAGTTTGGCTAACCAGTTTTCCTGAATCCATTCACAAAATATTACCTTGCTCATACTCCAACAGCTTGTCAGACCTCAAAAACCATTTGTCTCCACTCAGTCCTATCTAACACATTCACACATAAATGCTGCATGTTCAAGCCCCTCCCCCACAAATCCTCCTTTACCCCCTCCCTCCAGCCTTACCTAGGATGACCCTAACCCCTCTTTCCTTCCAATATGGATTTATACATCCTATTTTGCTCCAACCTCTCTAAATGACTAAATCACCTCAAGAACCCCTCAGCCCTCTGGATACTGTAATACCGCACCTCCTCCTAATCTCCAAACTATGAATTTTCTGCATAATATTTACACCACACTTAACCTTCAGACACATTTCCACTGCCTCCACCCTCCTCCTTGCTGCAACATTTACAACCCATGCTTCAAGCTCATATAAGAGTGTTGGTACCACTCCCATCCACTCTTCAGCCCTCTGAAGTATATCTTGGTTATCACATACTTCCTTCTAATTTTTGTGTTCCAAATTCTCTGCATGATACACCACACATTGCTCTCAAACGTGACATTTCTGCTGCCGCTGGCCTCCTTGCTGCAGCATTCAAAACTCATGCCTCGCTCCCATATAGAAGTCTTGACACCATTATACTCTGGTACATTCCCATTTTTAGTTTTCATTGATAAGCTTTCTTTCTACAGATACTTTAATACACCACCCACCTTTTCTCGTATATTTTGTAGTTTACCTCATCTCTCATAGACCTCTTTGCTGACATGTCTACTCCCAAATACGTTAATACTGTACATCTACTTCCTCCATACTCACTCCCTTCCTCCAATCTGATATTCATTCTAGTGTTGCCTAGATTTTTAAATACCTTTGCTGCCTTTCTCTTTTTTATGTTTACTTTTAATTTCCTTTCTTTTACATACCCTTCCACATTCATCCATCAACCTTTGGAGACATCATGTATCCTTGCCTAAGGCCTGCTTACACTGAGAAATAGTCCCTTTCCTCTTACATACACTAACCTCTCTATCCTGCTTGCTTTCTGCATAAAAACTCTTCAACTGCATTTTTAGTAACCTACCTACCTCTTCTAAACATTTGCAGCATCTACTACATCACTCCACTTCCCTACCCATCCTGTCATATGCCTCTTCTAAATCCATAAATACAAGAATCTGCTCTTTACCCTTATATAAGTACTTTTCACTTACATGCTTCAATATAAACACTTGGTCTACACTTCCTAAATCCTCCCTGCAATCTTACTTTGTCTTATCCCCTAACTCTGCCAATAATTCTAATGTAAACATTATCTGGCATGCTCAACAGGTTTATCCCCCTATGTGTAATTCTCATAGTTTCTGGTCCCCTTTTCTCTTATACAAGGGAACTTTGCATACTCACTGCCAGCCTTTTGGTGCTTTCCCTTACATACATATACTGAACAACCACACCAACACTGTATCCCCACTGTACTCCAGCACTGTATCCCCACCTGCTTTCAACATTTATCCTAATTCCATCTGCTTTACATACTTAAATTTTACTCTCTGTCATATGCATTTTCCTTGGCATCCATCTTGGGCTCCTCTTCACTCCTATAAATTATCCCTCCCTGCCCAGTGTATGAGATCTCCCCTTCATCATTGATATGGGTGTGCCAAAGTATTGGTATCTAAATTTTGATAGTATCAGTATTGGCCTAAAATAATATTGGAATTGGTGGGTATTGGCCAATTTTGTTGGTATCAGCACTGGTATGGGCAAAAATTTTGGTATCATCCCATCACTAATCATTAACATTCAGCAGCTCATCAGTATAACCTCTCCATCTTTCCAGTACCTCTGCCTTCACATGTAACATCTTCCCTGTGTTTTTTTAATTACTAGGTCCATTTTCTCTTCAGGCTTCTTCACATTTTTGAGCTCTCTCCAAAACAGCATATTATTCTTAGCAAACTTTGTTGATAAAGACTTGCCTTTTCTCTTGTAAATAATGTATATGTATGTATGTAACATGTATGTATGTATGTCTATTTGTATGAATCTAATCAACATATGATATCTAGTATTCACAAAAAATTGCTATACTCTAAATTCTGTGAAATATACCATATTTGTACGTTTTTTTTTTTTTCAACAAGTCGGCCGTCTCCCACCGAGGGAGGGTGACTTGTACATGTACAGTATAAAAAAATAGTAGGGAGACTTAGACTATTTCTCATGATTTATGCATCAGTGAAGTTGTTCTTGATAGCAGGTAGATGTTACATATTACAAGTGGCTTTACCTACAGCAATGGGTCAAAATCTAATTGTCAAGCAAGACCCTACACATTATTTGTGTTTGCTCAAGTATATTCCATATTCTTGCATTTCATTAGGTAGTAGTGTCCTTTTTAACTTGCTGCATTTTATTCCTCCAATTTTTAAATAAGGATTATACAATTATCAATACCTTGAATATAAAATGCCTCAAAATTGTTAACCTTTAAACTTCATTCAGCATTTATAGGATAGTGCACTCTCTCCTTGAATGAAATTTAGTATTGTAAGTTATTTTCTAATTTCTTACAAAAATCATCTAACATAACCAGTGAAAAACACCCATGTTCAGACAAATTCTTGTGACCTATTTTAATTTTCTATATTTATTAAATGAGTGTTAACCACTTAAAGTAGTATAAAAGTATAACATACACATCTATAATTATTCTCAGAATGCTGGCATTGTCTCAATATGTTGTAAATATTGTAGTTTAAACAAATTTTGTATATGATTTAATATTTTTTATGCCCATGAAGGGAATTATATTATACCATTCTTGGTAATTTCCTGACTTATTATTTATATAATTTATTAAATTATTGTACTGGAAATACACAAATAAAATGAGGGTAACAAACATTTATTTAATATTTAATTTGACCATTTACATGTAAATCTAAATAATATTGGTTGTAAAAACATGTTACTGATCATGAGTTGTAAAACTTGCACAGATCATTAAACAAAGTAAAAGCTACATAGACAAAAACAGTGACTAAAACATGCAACATATTAATATCAATGGAACTTTTTTAGTTAGCATAACTACTGCTACTGTTAGTTACAAAAATATTAAACTGTTGTGGATCTTGCATCTTTGTACTGTATAACATAAGCCCAAGATACTTTTTAAAGAAATATAAGATACACATTGGGGTCATACAGTGCCTGAGAAATGAGAGGCAATACAGTCCAAGGAGGGGGCCCTCTCAAGGGAGGTTTCTTGATGTGGTGAGGGACTCCTGATGTAATTGGACCTGGGCCCCAATTTCTTGAATAGTCTAAATGCCTTTCACTCCTCCAAGGTGCTGTATGACCCCTAGTGGTTTAGCTCTCCTCCTTGAATGTAATAATAACCAAGGCAAGGGTAGATACATCTAGTTACTTGGATTTAGAGCTCCTCACCAGCATCAAGTTACCCCCTTGAGGAGTCCTTCCATATAAATCTCACTGGGCCATTCCTGGATCCTGTCAAGCAATCCAGCATGTTATCAGATTAGCCTAAACTGCTAATTGCTTATCTCTTGCTCTATTGCTAACATGTTCAACTTTTTGAGTGCTGATTTAATACAGTGGGTATAGTCTCTGGTGAACCACTGACTGTGTGTTCTTTGATGTCAGTGAGGAGCTCTTGATCCAAGGAATTGGACCCTCCCCTTGAATTAAACCTGAATGCCTCCATTCCTCAAGGTACTGTATGAGTACATTCAGATTTAGTGCTCCTCCATGAACATAATAATATTGAAGACTATGCCCAATATTGGTCATGGGTGTACTATGCTTAACAATGTTGAGCCACATCACTGCAAGCTTGTATTTCACATACCCAAGGATGGTGCCTAGCATCTCTGCACTTCATGGTAGGTTTCTTGTGAGGGTTCAGGTTTCAGTAATATATACTTTAGACTGTGATAGCCAGTTACTGCATAATGATTCTTACAATCTTTAGGCTAACCATACCACGGGCAGGGATAGAACCCGCGATCAGAGAGTCTCAAAACTCCAGACAGTCGCGTTAGCCACTGGGCTAATGCGACGGTCTGGAGTTTTGAAACTCTCTGATTGCGGGTTCTATCCCCACCCGTGGTATGGTTTGTTTGCAATCGTGTCATTACGATTTTGTGAGTCAGTAATCTTTAAGTTGTTGTGCTTTGTCTGATTTATAATCAAGTTTATTATTGCCCAGTCTATAACTGTGATAAGTGAGAATGGGTCATACTGCATATATAGCATGGTCCTCATGAATAAAAATAATATACAGTAGGACCCCATTTGTACAGCTCTAAGGTTTGTGGCCCTATATGATAAGCGAAAATTGCTGGCAGGTGGAAAAAGAGCCATTTTTTCATTATTGGATGCATCTAACACACCAGAAAAATGTGTTTACACTACTGTATATTAAGTGCTCAATACAGCTAGGCATAAAAGAAGATAAAAAAGTAAAATAAATACATAGCACATAAAATATTTACTTCACAACACAGAGCCAGCCACCCTTCAGTTACACGTAATACAAAAATAGCGATAATGGCGGGAAAGCAGTAAAAGCACCAAATATATTAAACAATAGCTCAGTTGAAAGCCAGTGAAAATGTGGAATGCCAAAAAGAGCGTTCTGTATATGCGGGGCCCTCCTGTGATCAAGTGAAATGCAAAATGCAGAAGGGTTATACAGTGTTCATGAATAATAAAATTCTAATTTTCAGAGAAGTCAACTCTTCACATCAAAGAGTGTTGCCTATGCTACTTTAGGGTTTTATGTTTTGTAGTTTGTCTTGGGAAATATTCTTGGTCGAGTGTTTCAGCTGAAAGTAATGAGTATTTTTATTACATAATAAAGCTAAATTTGTACAAGTCATTCAATGCTGCTCCAGCTGGAAGAACATCTAGAAAATGGCACTGATTTTCCTAGGTATTTTTTTTAATTAAACTGTATATAATCATTTTTTGATAAAGCCATTATAACATGCCATTTGTATTTTTATTTTTGTGATTGATACGTTACATGGTAATTATATTAATGCAAATCATATTGTCTGATTATACCCTAATATGATGTGGACCAGTAGAATTTTTATTATATTTGTGAGGAAGCATTAAACCCATAGGGATGTCGTACATCATCTGAGGAGAGAGGCAGTCAGGTTTGATCCATGACAAGGAAGGAAGGATAGGTTTGGATCGAGAGCCCCTCATCAGCATCAAGGCACCTCCCTTGAGGGGTGGACTATTACAAATTGATAACCTTGTTGAATAGTTATGATTATCAGGTACAGGTTGGCCATCAGTAATCCGGCACAAATTTCAGCTAGCATAATTTCAAATTTCATCATTATACTGACTCAAATTTCATCATTATACTGACTCAGAAATTGTGCAGATGGTTGTAAATCCACAGCAGCAAGCCAGTGGAGGAGAAAGCAGTGATGAAAATGAAGAAGATGTAGCAGAGTCTCTATTGATAGGTTAATTAAGTGTATTCTAACCTAGCCATTCTGTAATCCGGCAAACTCACTAATCCGGCACACTACAGGTCCCAATGATGCTGGATTAGTGATGGCCAACCTGTAGAGTATTGTACTATTAAGTATTGCATTATTATCATGAAGCACTAAATCATTATTATTATTATAATCAAAAAGAAGCGCTAAGCCACAAGGACTATACAGCAGCACTAAATCAGCAAGGTGATTCATCCTTTGTTAAGCATTATTATTATGAAAACAGCAGCTGTATGACTTGTAAGTGTAGTGCTTGGTTTTGATTATAATAATATTAAAAAAGCAATAAATGCTGGATATTTTGATTTTGATTGAATTTGGTCTAAAGCTATTACGTTTTTTCTGATCCACATGGGTTTGGTACTTCATGAAACACAATGCACAATACTTCAGTGTGTTAGCATTGTGTCTACCCTTCAGTCTAACAATCCCACTTTCATTGCAGATTATCTACATGATTTTTTTTTAACTGAATCTGAGTTATTGATAGGACACTCCTTGTGCTCACCCTCGACACATTTACCACTTCCTGTACCATCCACTTCATCCTTGTAGGCAAATGCAAAATAATTCACACAGGCTAAGCTGTGTGTATATAATCTAGGTGAATAAATGCTGAACTACACCTTTCTTAAATTTAACCCTTTCAGGGTTTCGGCCATACTAGTGCGGCTTACGCACCAGGGTTTTTGACGTACTAGTACGCCTAAATTCTAGTGCCCTCAAATCTAGTGAGAGAAAGCTGGTAGGCCTACATATGAAAGAATGGGTCTATGTGGTCAGTGTGTGTGGTATAAAAAAAAATCCTGCAGCACATAGCGCGTAATGAAAAAAAAAAACTGACCGTGTTTTTGAATTAAAACAGCAACTTTGCACTGTATTTTCGTATGGTATTTATGAGGATAACAAAAAGATTAGGTGATGAAAGATTGAATATCAGATTGGAGGGAGAGAGTATGGAGGAGGTGAACGTATTCAGATATTTGGGAGTGGACGTGTCAGCGGATGGGTCTGTGAAAGATGAGGTGAATCATAGAATTGATGAGGGAAAAAGAGTGAGTGGTGCACTTAGGAGTCTGTGGAGACAAAGAACTTTGTCCTTGGAGGCAAAGAGGGGAATGTATGAGAGTATAGTTTTACCAACGCTCTTATATGGGTGTGAAGCGTGGGTGATGAATGTTGCAGCGAGGAGAAGGCTGGAGGCAGTGGAGATGTCATGTCTGAGGGCAATGTGTGGTGTGAATATAATGCAGAGAATTCGTAGTTTGGAAGTTAGGAGGAGGTGCGGGATTACCAAAACTGTTGTCCAGAGGGCTGAGGAAGGGTTGTTGAGGTGGTTCGGACATGTAGAGAGAATGGAGCGAAACAGAATGACTTCAAGAGTGTATCAGTCTGTAGTGGAAGGAAGGCGGGGTAGGGGTCGGCCTAGGAAGGGTTGGAGGGAGGGGGTAAAGGAGGTTTTGTGTGCGAGGGGCTTGGACTTCCAGCAGGCATGCGTGAGCGTGTTTGATAGGAGTGAATGGAGACAAATGGTTTTTAATACTTGACGTGCTGTTGGAGTGTGAGCAAAGTAACATTTATGAAGGGATTCAGGGAAACCGGCAGGCCGGACTTGAGTCCTGGAGATGGGAAGTACAGTGCCTGCACTCTGAAGGAGGGGTGTTAATGTTGCAGTTTAAAAACTGTAGTGTAAAGCACCCTTCTGGCAAGACAGTGATGGAGTGAATGATGGTGAAAGTTTTTCTTTTTCGGGCCACCCTGCCTTGGTGGGAATCGGCCGGTGTGATAATAAAAAATAAAAATATTTATTGTTGTATTCTAGTTTTCCTGGTCTCATTTTATAGAATGGAAGACATATTACAGAAATTGATATGATTTTGACTGGTTTTACAAAGAAAAGTACCTTGAAACTGCACCCAAAGTAGCAGAAATGTTCGATTTTTACCAAAGTTCAAAAGTAAACAAATCATGCTATGCATCCAATACACATCAACTGGTGAGTCTAATATTCTTTCACAAGTACGCTGATAATATTTATACCATTTCTACACCAATGCAGTAGTCTGCGTAACAGTAAATCTTCTATTTTTTTGTGAGAATAAAAATTCAAAGTGGAAAGCAAAAGAATGTAGGCAGGGCATGGGGAGGTGACTAATGAACAGAGGAAATGTTATTTTAGTGCCAGGAATGTCTTGTTTATTCTGGACCCTATTTGGAAATTGGCATCTTTTGAAATTTGTGTGAAATTGGCAAAATTGCTAAATTCTGACCACTGTATTGGATAGCTGAAATCGGTAAATGGGTGGTTTCTTGTTCTCATTCGATGGAAAAAATGGAGTTCTAGCGAAATACATAGTTATGATTTTTGTCGACAAGTACACTGGAATTGGCCGAAAATAGGGCTCAAAGTGGACAAAATCGTCGAGACTGCTAACTTCGCGAGAGCATAATTCCGTAAGTTTTCCATCAAATTTCATACTTTTGGTGTCACTATGATCGGGAAAAGATTCTCTATCTTTTCATAAGAAAAAAATTTTTTTTTTTTTTTTGGAAATTTGGCCGACCCTTAGAACAAGTCTCTGAGAGGGCCTGTCGACCCTGAAAGGGTTAAATAGTTATACATCTTATTTTCATTGATTTTATAAACTTTCATGTTTTTTATAAATACATTGCTAAAAAAAATTTAAAACTATATGCAGTGTCAAATTTACTAGCATCCATTTAGGGTCCTGAATACTGAGGGGCCCACAAAATGTTAACTATTTGTTGCTTAGCCCTTTGTGAGTTGTGCCCCTATGTGTAATGTTCGATGGTTTGTGGTTCATAAATATTTATTTGAATATTATGCAAACTATTTCAATTAAGAAATCAAAACACTATTTTTTAAGTTATGCTTTGTTAAATATTTAGTTTTAAAAAATCAATTTAAATGATTTGTTGGCAGCAGGCCAGTGGCAATAATACAGTCAATTTAACATCTGATTCTAATGTTAAAATTTAATTTCCACTAGCTGATAATGGTGATGAGCCCCTTAACTATTGTTTCATTTAGGGCCCCTGAATCTGTAAATCCATCAGTGATTATATATTAAGAAACTGCAATGCATTTTGTAGACAAACATTCAAAATAAGTACCAAACCAATTTTACAGATATTAATTACTTCTTTATTACACATTTCCATTACAAAAATATAAGGATTGTTCTTTGGAGAAAATTATGCCTCCAGCATCTCAAAGTTTAACTCTAAACCTAAATAATTTACCAAAAAAAAAAAAAAATACTATAAAACATATCACAATATGTTATGCTGATAACTCTGAATATTAATCTATGATGAAGCAATACAGTGGACCCCCGGTTAACGATATTTTTTCACTCCAGAAGTATGTTCAGGTGCCAGTACTGACCGAATTTGTTCCCATAAGGAATATTGTGAAGTAGATTAGTCCATTTCAGACCCCCAAACATACACGTACAAACGCACTTACATAAATACACTTACATAATTGGTCGCATTCGGAGGTGATCGTTATGCGGGGGTCCACTGTATCTGAAAGATCTACTTTTGGCGATATTAACTTATGATGAAGCAATTTCTGAAAGTTCAGCTTTTGGTGGTTTTAATGAGAGTCTGAAGAGATACATAGGTTGTTGCACATTGAAGTAGTATTTGAAGTAGGTATGTTGAGCCTCAAAACCTCTCTTGTAATACAGTTCCCTAGCCTGAAATATAGTAATGCATTAAGAAATTTGTAATTTTATCAGTCATACAACAGTAAAAACAGTTTCTTCAAAAGAGAGTAAAGGGCTCTTGGTCCAAGAAACTGAAGATACCCTTGCACTCCTTAGATCAAACCTGATTATCTCCCATTCCTCTCATACCGTATAACATTTACAAGTTTAGCATTTCCCTGTGAATATAATAACTTAAAAATATTTAAGCATGTGTGTCTGGCTATCATGTGTTACTATAGGTAGGAGATGGCCTGCCTGCAGGCACATCACACATCATCCCTGTCTAAGGCATACCTTCACTGGAAAATAATACCCCTCTTTCCTACATACCCTGACCTGAGCCTCACTATCCACAAAAGTCTTTACAACTTTTAATACCCTTCCACTTATTTCATTAATCTGAAGTATCTGCTGCATGGTTCTCCTATCCACCCTATCATATGTCTTTTCTAAATAAACAAAATGCAACAAAAAACTCTTTACCCTTATCTAAGTACAACTCACTTATCTGATTCATTGTAAATATACTTGGTCTACACATCCCCTACCCTTCCTAATTCCTCCCTGCTCTTCTGTTATCCAACTTTCTGTCTTGGGGTGGGACAAAGCACCGGTATTTGTAAGTTTTTTTTTTCTTATAATTAGTACAGTGGACCCCCGGTATTCGATATTAATCCGTTCCTGAGCTCATCGAATACTGAAAATATCGAAAACCGAATCAATTTTCCCCATAAAAAAATAATGGAAATCAAATTAATCCGTGCAAGACACTCAAAAGTATGAAAAAAAAAATTTTACCAAATGAAATATTAAGTTTAATACGATAGAATAATTACAATAACAACAATAACAATAGAATAATTGACACTTACCTTGAATGAAGATCTTGTGATGATTGATGGGATGGGAGGAGGGGAGAGTGTCGAAGTTGTTACTGTGTATGCCACTACGATTCTTAAAACTTTCAAACCAACCTTTGCTGGCCTTAAATTCACTCACATCAGCACTAGTTGCAGGCAATTTCTTTACCAAATCATCATGCAACTGCCTAGCCTTTTCACAAATGATCGCTTGAGAGATGCTATCTCCTGCTATCTATTTTTCATTTATCCACACCAATAACAGTCTCTCAACATCTTCTAACACTTGAGGTCACTGTTTCGTAATCACAGTTGCACCTTTTGCAAGAACAGCTTCCTTGATTGCCATTTTCCTGGTCACTATAGTAGAGATGGTTGATTGGGGTTTACTATACAACCTGGCCAGCTCCGGCACATGCACTCCACTTCCGTACTTTGCAATTACATATCTCTTTCTTCATTTCAACAGTCATTAGCACCCTTTTTCTCAAAGGGTTGGCACTAGAAGCTTTCTTGGGGCCCATGGTGACTTATTTTGCAGAAACAAGCACCAAAAAGAGTGATAATATGGAATGTACCGAATGTATCCTTAGATGCGCGCACACTGCCTGGCTTGTAAACACTGGCACACACGGGGCAGTTCAGACCACACGTGGACACGTCTTGTACGATTCGCATCGAATACCGGGTTTTTGATCGGATACCGAGGCAAAATTTTTGCGTTAAAATGCATCGAATACCGGGGGTCCACTGTATTACTGTTATAAAGAAAGCACTAAACTGACAAGGCTCATACAGTGCTGTGGGGCAGAAAAGAGTGATGAGGCTATAAACGGCTAGGTGGAGAGGGGATCGGGTGAGGGAAGAAATGGGTTGGCAGGGACGCTAAGGGCTGTGTGTCAAAGTGTATAGTAAAGCAGTTGTTGACAAAAAGTCAAAAAGTGATCGTATGTCAAAGGCAGGGCCATCTGCAGGAAGGGAAGATAAGAGCGGTAGGGCGGCAGCATTGGAGGTAAATCCTGTGCGCTCGCTGGTAAACCGGACAACTGACAAGAAAGTGAAGAACCGAAATAGGGACCCAACAAACCTCACAGAGAGGAATAGGGCGTCATTCCATGAGATACCCATGGGTAAGGCAAGTATGGCCAATGCAGAGCTGGGAGAGCACAGTCTCCTGAGAATGGCAATGGTGGTAAGAAGATGGCCACAAACCTAAAAGCGGTTTAACCCTTTAAGATCGAGGGTCTCAACAGTGAAAGTGTCTCCCTGTGTCAATTCAATTCAATTCAAGTTTATTCTCTATAATGGTTACAGTGTGGGGCTTACAGATTTTGGGTATTTTGTGGTTTACATGTTATAAAATACTAATTACAGAGGGGGCCACTAGGACACCTAGCATGGCTAGGCATTTCGAGCAGACTTAGATTAATTCTTAACATTAAGTACTTACAGATTATATTATTAAGGCTAAGTGACTACATCATAATTTTGAGTTTAGCAATGTGAATGCTTTTGTTTTGGCACAATACAAGGTGTCTATATTTGAGTATCATAGGCAAACTTATGACTAGTTAGGATTTATTATTTTAAGATTAAGATTAGTATTTCTGGGTTTATAGTCAGTGGGTGAGTGAGTGTAATTTTGAACCACCAGGTGGTTATCATGTAGTTAGTTGTCGGGGTGGATCAGGGAGATAAGATGTTTTCTAACTGTACTTTTGAAAGTGATAAATGTGTCTTCAGTTCTAGAGTTTTCAGGAAGAGTGTTCCAGATTTTAGGTCCTTTGAAATACATTGAATTTTTGTATAGATTTAGTCAGACACGGGGAATGTCATAGAGATGTTTGTGTCTGGTGTTATGCCTGTAGATCCTGTCATAACTATCAAGAAAGCGTTTTAGGTCAAGGTTAATATTGGAATTTAAGGTCCTGTAGATATAGATTGCACAGTAGTAAGTGTGAATGTTCTGGACAGGGAGTAAGTTTAGATCTATGAAGAGTGGGGGGGGTGTGTTGCCAGGGATGGGATTTAGTGATTATTCTTACTGCGGCTTTTTGTTGGGTTATTATTGGCTTCAGGTGTGTTGCTGCAGTTGAACCCCCAAGCACAGATAGCATAGTTGAGGTATGGATATATAAGTGAATGGTATAGTGTGAGAAGGGCAGTTTGCAGTACGTAGTATTGTATCTTGGAGAGGATCCCCACCGTTTTGGATACTTTTTTTGTCATGTGTTGGATCTGGGTGCTGAAATTTAGGTTGTTGTCAAGGTATAGGCCAAGGAATTTGCCCTCATTATGTCTGGCAATTAGTGTTTTGTCGATCTTAATGTTAAGTTGCACAACACCTGCTCTGCTACCAAACATAATTTAGTAGGTTTTGCCAGTGTTAAGTGTAAGTTTATTGGCTGTCATCCAAGTCGATATTTTGAGCAGCTCCTCGTTAACAATGGTGCCGAGGGTGGCAAGATTAGGGTGGGAGATGACATAAGTCGTGTCGTCAGCAAAGAGAATGGGTTTCAGGTGTTGGGATATGTTTGGAAGATCATTAATGTAAATGAGGAAGAGCAGGGGTCCAAGGAGATTTCCTGCGGAACTCCAGTATCAAGTGGCCCTATTGATGAGGCTGTGTCTTTAATGGTGACATACTGATACCTATTAGAAAGGTAGGATTTAAAATATGCAAGTGCATGGCCTCTTATACCATAATGGTCAAGTTTGTGGAGTAGGATGCCGTGGTCTACTGTGTCAAATGCTTTTCTTAGGTCAATAAAAATTCCTAGTGGATATTCCTTATTTTCCAATGCTTTGTAAAGCAGGTCTAGCATTTTTATAATTGCATCATTAGTGCGTTTATTTTTCCTAAATCCAAATTGGCAGGGGTTGAGTATGTTTTGTGATGTTATAAATGAATATAGTCTCCTGTGCATGAGTTTCTCGAAGATTTTGGATAACAATGGTAAGTCTGATATTGGCCTATAGTTGTTTATGTCTGTAGGGTCACCACCTTTATGTATTGGTGTAACCCTTGCTGTCTTGAGTAGTGTTGGGAAAGTGCTAGTTTCTAGTGACTTGTTAAAAAGTAATGTAATAGCATGCGAAAAGACATGGGCTGCTCGCTTGTACAATAATGGTGGGATGTTAGACAGATTTCCCGAGTTATTTTTAAGTGACTTTATGATCGCAGTGACTTCCATGGGCCCAGTTGGTACAAGATAGAAGGAATTTGGGAAATTCCCATCTGGGTAGTCCCCGGCACGGGCATTGGTACGTGGGATTTTACTGGCGAGATTAGATCCTATGTTTGAGAAGTCGTCGTTTATCTTGTTAGCTGTGTCAGTGGGATGCAGTGGTGTTTCATGAGCTTTAGTTAGAACAATATTTTTTTTTTTTTCAGTTTGTGGGTCCCCAGAATCTGGGAAAGTGTTTTCCAGGTCTTTTTTATATCTCCTCTTGTGTCAGTGAATCTGCTGGAGTAGTACAGTTGTTTGGCTTTCTTTATTAATTTGGTGAGAACTGTTGAATATTGTTTAAGAATATCTTTGTGTATTAAGCCCTGTCTGTGTTGCTTTTCATATTGGTGTTTCTTATCAATGGATTTCAGAATGCTGCTGGTTAGCCATGGGTAACCAAGCCGTTTATTCGTGATCTGTTTCGTTTTTATAGGACAATGTTTGTTGTTTAGTCTAAGTATTTTGTTAAGAAAAATGTCTGTCCAATCGTCAATACCACTGGCATTGGAGAATTCTGTAGGCCAGTCAACAGTCTCTAGGTCAGCTGTGAACTTCCTTATTGAGGCCTCATCATGGAGTCTAAATGAAACTTTGTTGTATTCAAGTGGTGGTTTACTAATGTTTGTTAAGAGGAAGGTTGGGTAGTGGTCAGCAGTGCTGTCCCTGATTTAAGGGGGGCTAGTATATTGGTCCATATGTGGTCTATTATGGTTGCACTTGTCTAAGTCAACCTGGTTGGTTTAGTTATTGTTGGTATGAGAAGTGCATTGTTCATACTGTTGATGAAATCAGTTACAGTCTGATCATCTGGTAGGCCAAGGTTGATATTGAAGTCTCCAGCTAAGAGAAGGTGGTGCTTGTTCATTTGTCTGTTTGTTATTAGTGACTTTAGATTACTGTTTTCTTACATAAATGTTAGGAATAATTAGGCGAGTGTTTTAAAACAAACAAAAAAAAATTACAATCAGTACTTACCGAGATATAGAGGCATAAAGTTGGCAGAAAATAAGCCGAGTATGGCAACAGCGGCGAATGCCAGTCACCCAGTAATCTTATATTTACTCCCATTTGAAGGTTTCTTGTATTTTTCAATACATGTAATTTTTTTTCCAAGTAATTTATGTGGCATGTGAGACCAACATAAGATGTACTGTACAGATATAAACTCATTGTATGCAACACAATAACCGCACAAACATTATCATCATTATAGTGTTTACACAAACCAACAATAATTTCCTTTTTTTATTACTACTGTTCAATAATATATATACACATGTACAGTGTTGGTGTCTTTTGTCTGTCTCATAAATATGCAAGATTACAGGTACAGTGGACCCCCGGTTTGCGATATTAATCCGTTCCTGAGAGCTCATTGTAAACCAAAATTATCGAAAAGCGAATCAATTGCGATATTAATCCGTTCCTGAGAGCTCATCGTAAACCAAACTTATCGAAAAGCAAATCAATTTTCCCCATAAGAAATAATGGAAATCAAATTAATCCGTGCAAGACACCCAAAAGTATGAAAAAAAAAATTTTACCACATGAAATATTAAGTTTAATGCACACAAACTGAAGAAGACATGCACAGTTTGTAGTACTCTACTAACAATAGAATACATGACATTACCTTTAATGAAGATCTGGTGATGATTGATGGGATGGGAGGAGGGGAGAGTATCGAACTTATTGTTTAGAAGGGGAATCCCCTTCTATTAGGACTTGAGGTAGCAAGTCCTTTTCCAAGGTTACTTCCCTTCTTCTTTTAATGCCACTAGGACCAGCTTGAGAGTCACTGGACTTCTGTCGCACAACATATCTGTCCATAGAGGCCTGTACCTCTCTTTCCTTTATGACTTTCCTAAAGTGGTTCACAGCATTGTCATGCAACTGCCTAGCCTTTTCACAAATGATCGCTTGAGAGATGCTATCTCCTGCTATCTGTTTTTCATTTATCCACACCAATAACACTCTCTCAACATCTAACACTTGCGGTCGCTGTTTCGTAATCACAGTTTCACCTTTGGAACAACAGCATCCTTGATCGCCATTTTCTTGGTCACTATAGTAGCGATGGTTGACTGGGGTTTTGTATACAACCTGGCCAGCTCCGACACACGCACTCCACTTTTGTACTTTGCAATTATCTCTTTCTTCATTTCAATAGTCATTAGCACCCTTTTTCTCAAAGGGTTGGCACTAGAAGCTTGGCCCTTGGTGACTTATTTTGCAGAAACAAGCACCAAAAACACTGCGATAATATGGAATATACCGAATGTATCCTTAGATGCGAGCACACTGGCTGGCTTGTAAACACTGGCACACACGGGGCAGTTCAGGCTGCATGTGGACACGTCTTGGACAAACTGCGTATACCGGGTTTTTTAACGGGAACAGAGGCAAAATTTTTTGCGTTAAAATGTATCAAATACCGATGCCGTCGCCTCTCCTCCCTCTGTCTTTCCTGAGGATTTGATATCCGGATGGGAAGATTGCATCTGTTATTATTCTGTTGAGTTTTGTCTCTGTGAGTGCTATTATGTCTGGGGATGTTTCCTTGATTCTTTCATGCCACTCCTCACACTTATTTGTTACTCCATCTGCATTTGTATACCACACCTTCAACTTCTTTTCTAAGACTGTGGTCTGGGAGGTATATTGGGGTTGAGGAAGTGGGAGACCTGATAAGGAACTATGGGTGGTTGCTGTGGGGGTGAAGTTTGTAATGCAGTGGGTGGGGGCATTGGATATGGCATGGGTGTTTTGGTTTAGAATGTTTGGTTGCACTGGGGTTGACCTGGTTGGGAGGCTTCTATAGGAAGTTGTGAGGGAGGCTGTATTTGATCTTCTTCCTGGGTCTGGGATCTCCTGTCTCCTCCATCCCCTCTCTTTCCTCCTTTCGCCTTTGTACCATCTCTCTCAGTTTCTACCTTTCTTCTCATGTTCTGTCGCGGTCGAGATACACCTTCCTGTATGCCGGCATGTCCCTTAATCTTGCTTTCTCCTGTAGGATCCTGTTCCGAGTCGATTCTGCCTTGAAAGTCACTTTTATTGGCCGGTTCTTCTTGCAAACCCCCCTATTCTCCGAAAATTTTCCAGCTGGGTCATGTCATCTTCTCCTATTGCTTTTATGATGCATTCAATTGCTTTTTTTTTCCCCTTGTTTTCTTGCTTCATATGTTTCCCCTTCAACTTCCTGGAGCCCATACACAAAGACTGACCTCTCCCTTTCATTCTCCCACCGCATATCCTTGTGTATCCACACATTCAATTTAATTTCCTCCATTGCAGCTTTCCTTTCTTCAGTTTCACTATCTATTGTACTTGGGCTCTGTGGCCTGTCATTTTCGCTTTCCCTGGGCTCTGCTGTGGATTGTTAGGGCCTCCACATATAGCTTAGCTCTTTCATTTACTACAGTCCCCTCTGACAGAGCTTCTACATGCAGTTTTGCTCCTTCTTTCTCTACAGTCCCCTTATTTGTGACTGAGGTAGCAGTCTCTGATGTCATTCCCAAAATGTTCTTTAGTTCTTTAGGCTGTTTCAGATTTTTCAGTTCCTCTTCTGTCTGTATCCTAGCCTCTGCTGCTATGACTTGCATCTCCCACTTCCTGCTTTCCATATCCTGGTGCCACACGATGCTTCCCACCGCCAACACCACCGCCTGCTGTCCCACACACATTATGCATCCCCACTGTCACAATATCATTGTCATCTTCACTATCAGTTCCTGTTGTAGGGCCACAGGATGTACTCTGAGATTTACTTCTTCCCCTTGGAATGGCATATGGCACACTACCAGAGTGCATGCTGCATCATACATACTGCCACTTCACTGGAGAATAATCCCCCTCACTGTCGGAACTCGAATTGCATCACTATCACTATCATTTACACTGCTCACATCTGAGTCCTGTACACAGGGAAATAGTTTCCTCCTTCGGCGTGGTACAGGCGAATGTGAATGAGATGACCCAGCACCAGAGGTGGAAGGTTGTGGGTAATCTGGGTTTTCATCACTAATTACAGTGGACCCCCTGTTCACGATATTAATCCGTTCCTGAGAGCTCATCGTAAACCAAAATTATCGGAAAGCGAATCAATTTTCCCCATAAGAAATAATGGAAATCAAATTAATCCATGCAAGACACCCAGAAGTATGAAAAAAAAAACTTTTACCACATGAAATATTAAGTTTAATGCAATATAATAATTACAATAACAATAATAACAATAGAATAATCACAACTGAATAATTGACACTTACCTTTAATGAAGATCTGGTGATGATCGATGGGATGGGAGGAGGGGAGAGTGTCGAAGCTTTTAATGTTTAGAAGGGGAATCCCCCTCCATTAGGACTTGAGGTAGCAAGTCCTTTTCTGGGGTTACTTCCCTTCTTCTTTTAATGCCACTAGGACCAACTTGAGAGTCACTGGACTTCTGTCACACGACATATCTGTCCATAGAGGCCTGTACCTCTCGTTCCTTTATAACTTTCCTAAAGTGGTTCACAACATTGTCAGTGTACAGGTTGCCAACATGGCTTACAGTAGCTGTGTCAGGGTGATTTTCATCATACTATGTATGCCACTACAATTCTTAACCCTTTGACTGTCGCGGTCGTATATATACGTCATAGGAGATACCGTGTTTGACGTATCTATACACATAAATTCTAGCGGCTTCAAATCAAGCAGGAGAAAGCTGGTAGGCCCACATGTGAGAGAATGGGTCTCCACGGCCAGTGTGCACCATATAAAAAAATCGGGGAGCCAGTGGTGCATTGTGGGAATACCATTTCAGTCCTTTTTCAGCATGTCTAGTGGTAAGAAATATGTGACTCCCCAGCAAATCTGGGACTCTTCTCTTCCCAAGTGATGCTCTAACACAGATTGAAGTGTCATTGAAGATCAATTTCATGATTTCGAGGAGTTTGAGACCAAAAGCAATGGAGGAGGAGGAGGAGGAGGAGGAAGAAGAGGAGGAGGAGGAAGAAGAGGAGGAGGAGGAAGAGGAGGAGGAGGAAGGAAGGAGGAAGAGGAAGGAAGGAGGAAGAGGAAGGAAGGAGGGAGGAGGAGGAAGGAGGGAGGAGGAGGAAGGAGGGGAGGAGGGAGGAAGAAGGAGGGGGAGGAGGAGGAAGGAGGGAGGGGAGGAAGGAGGGAGGTGGAGGAAGGAGGGAGGAGGAGGAAGGAGGAAGAAGAAGGAAGGAGGAGGAGGAAGAAGAGGAGGAGGAGGAAGAAGAGGAGGAGGAGGAAGAAGAGGAGGAGGAGGAAGGAAGGAGGAAGAGGAAGGAAGGAGGAAGAGGAGGGAAGGAGGAAGAAGGAGGGAAGGAGGAGAAGGAGGGAGGGAGGAGGTGGAAGGAGGGAGGGAGGAGGTGGAAGGAGGGAGGGAGGAGGAGGAAGGGAGGGAGGGAGGAGGAGGAAGGGGGAGGGAGGAGGAGGAAGGAGGGAGGGAGGAGGAGGAGGAGGGAGGAGGAGGAAGGAGGGAGGTGGAGGAAGGAGGGAGGTGGAGGGAGGAGGAGGAGAAGGAGGAAGAGGAAGGAGGAGGAGGAGGAGGAAGGAGGAGGAGGAGGAGAGGAGGAGGAGGAGGAGAGGAGGAGGAGGAGGAGAGGGAGGAGGAGGAGGAGAGGAGAGGAGGAGGAGGGAGGAGGGGGAGGAGGGAGGAGGAGGAGGGAGGAGGAGGAGGGGGAGGAGGAGGAGGAGGAGGAGGAGGGAGGAGGAGGAGGGGAGGAGGAGGAGGAGGAGGAGGGGAGGAGGGAGGAGGAGGAGGAGGAGGATGGAGAGAGAGAGAGAAGAGAGAAAGCAGAAGAAGAAGAAGAAGAAGAAGAAGACTCAGAGAAGAGAAGAAGAGAAGAAGAAGAAGCAAGAGAAGAAAGAAGAAGAAGTAAAGAGAGGAGGATGAGGAGGAGGAGGGGAGGAGGAGTATATAATCATAAATAATAATAAATGTAATAATACGTTCCCTTGAGGCATGAAACAGTTCACCCCATGACAGTGACAAGATAAGGGGAGATAACATCTGATAGAGCTGACCCTTTGATGAGCGTAAACGGGGTGGAGGGACGGGGGCAGCTGTCCATCTGTCAGAGCAAGGAGGAGGAGGAGAAGGAGAAGGAGGAGGAGGAGGAGGAGAGGGGGAGAAGGAGAAGAAGGTGGAGGAGAAGGAGAAGAAGGAAGCGGAGAAGGAGAAGTGGAGGGGAGAGGAGAGAAGGAGGGGAGAAGGAGAAGGAGGCGGAGAAGGAGAAGGAGGAGGAGAATGGAAGGAGGAGAGGAGGACGAGGAGGCAGGAGGAGAAGGAGGAGGAGAAGGAGGAGGAGGAGAAGGAGAAGAAGGAGGAGAAGGAGAAGGAGGAGGAAGAGGAGAAGGAGGAGGAGGAGGAGGAGGAGAAGACGACGACGAACAAACATTTGTCTGTCTGTCTATTTGTCTGTCTGCCAAGCTCCCTGTCTATCCGTCTAGCTCTGTCTCAGAGAGAGCCACAAGACTGTATCATCACGTTTACTCACATCTTCAAGCAGAGTATAGCAGTTTGTCTGCATTTTTTGAGTTATCCTAGGTAATTTACACTATGTATACTTGTATTTATGTGTACCTGTGAGACAGAGATAGACAGACAGAGAGAAAGAGAGAGACAGATTGAAAGAGATAGAATGAGGGAGAAAGATAATTAGATAGAATGGAGGGGGAAGCTTTTGGCATGTGCACCCAGTCATTATGTTTCTTTGTACAACTATGTATCATGTCCAAATAAAAAATAAACAAATAAATAAATAAAAATAAATAAAGCAGCATCCGACCCCATTGTTTTGACAGGCGGGAGGGGGAGTGAGTAATGAGACAATATGTCATTTTGACAGCTGCCGACTCCTGACTCAAAACAATTATAAGCCACACACTCGCACCCAAGACAAGCTTGCTGAATGGTGATAATAGCAGCTTTATGAAAGTATCTAGTGACTATATATGTGTATATATATTATAGAAACCAGAAGAAAGAAGGGAAGGCAGGAATGAAGGAAGGACTCGATGAAAGGAAGGAAAAAAGTAAGGAAGGACAGATGAAGGAATGTAGGAAGAGAGGTGGAATGCCCTCCAGGTAGGAAAGGAATGAAGGAAATTAGGAAGGAAGGAATGATGACACACGACCATTTACCTAGGATAACTACATAACACAACTGCCTGCTAATACTGCTCAGACGAGGTGTTTTGTCTTTGTACATAAAAAAAAAACTTCCACAAAAATGCACACACTGATTTTGTGTGTGAAGAATGTAAAACACCATTGTGTATGACACCATGTTTTATGTGTGAGGAGTGTAAAACACCATTGTGTATGACACCATGTTTTATGTGTGAGTGTGTAAAACACCATTGTGTATGACACCATGTTTTATGTGTGAGGAGTGTAAAACACCACTGTGTATGACACCATGTTTTATGTGTGAGAGTGTAAAACACCATTGTGTATGACACCATGTTTTATGTGTGAGGAGTGTAAAACACCACTGTGTATGACACCATGTTTTATGTGTGAGAGTGTAAAACACCACTGTGTATGACACCATGTTTTATGTGTGAGGAGTGTAAAACACCACTGTGTATGACACCATGTTTTATGTGTGAGAGTGTAAAACACCATTGTGTATGACACCATGTTTTGTGTGTGAGGAGTGTAAAACACCACTGTGTATGACACCATGTTTTATGTGTGAGAGTGTAAAACACCATTGTGTATGACACCATGTTTTTATGTGTGAGGAGTAAAACACCTCTGTATATGACACCATGTTTTATGTGTGAGAGTGTAAAACACCACTGTGTATGACACCAAGTTTCAGAGAGTTCCAAAAGCTGCAGAACTTCTAGGAGTATGTTCAGTGACTGTATATTGGTATATATATTATAGAACAATAGTAATAAAAAATTTTTTGTATTGTTTGTTTTTGTAAACAAGTTTTGTAAACAATATATTGATAATTATGTTTGTGTGCTTATTGTGTTGTATACAAAGAGTGTATATATGTACACTGCACCTTACTTTGGTCTCACAGGCCACATAAGTTTTGTGAAAAAATAAAATAGTGAAAAAAACAACAAACCTTCAAATACAAGTAAACTAAAGTTTACCGGGTGAGCGGCAGTCGCCGCTGTTGCCATATGCGGCTCATTTTCTGCAAACTTCATGCCTCTATATCTGGGTAAGTACTGATGGGAAAAATTTTTTTTGGGGACTAAAACAATCAGAAAAATAATCTTAACATTTTCATAAGAAAAAATATTTTTTTTTTTTTCGAATATTTTGCGACACCAGGAGACACTTCAGGATTGGGCCTTTCGACAGTCAAAGGGTTAAATCTTTCAAACCAACCTCTGCTGGCCTTAAATTCACTCACATCACCACTAGTTGCAGGCATTTTTCTAATTAAATCCTCATGCAACTGCCTAGCCTTTTCACAAATGATCGCTTGAGAGATGCTGTCTGTTTTTCTCTTTCTTCATTTCAATAGTCATTAGCACCCTTGGTCTCGATGGGTTGGCACTAGAAGCTTTCTTGGGGCCCATGGTGACTTATTTTGCAGAAACAAGCACCAAAAACAGTGATAATATGGAATGTACCGAATGTATCCTTAGATGTGCGCACACTGGCTGGCTTGTAAACACTGGCACACACGGGGCAGTTCAAGCCACACGTGGACACGTCTCGTATGAATCATATCGCATACCAGGTTTTGTAACGGGAACCGAGGCAAATTTTTTGCGATACACCTACCATCCGACTTACGACCGAGTTTGGTTCCGAGAAACCGGTCGTAAGTCGAAATGGTCGTAAGTCGAACTTTACTACTGAATATCAACAAAACATTTTTGTAATGACTTTATTTTATTGTTTTATTTTGGTATTTCATGTTTTACTTTACTTTTTATGTTGTTAGTACTGTATTTTATACTGTAAGGTTTAGGATAAACACTGTGTACAACACAAATAGTTGTTTATTTCCCAGAAATTTGGCACAAAAAACACGGTCGTAAGTCAAGTGGTCGTAAGTCGAGCAGGTCGTAAGTCGGATGGTAGGTGTATAATGCTTCGGATACCGATGGCTTCGCGAACCGGGGGTCCACTGTATGTTATCCTGGGCGCTGCTTTCGGTCACACCTTCCTCAAAACCATGAAATTCACCTTCAATGGCACTTCCATCAGTGTTTGAACTATCACTTGGGAACAGAAGACCTCCAATTCACTGGGGAGTAAGGTACTTCTTACCGCGACACACAATGAACAAGGTCTACTGACATGGCATTCCCACAGTGCACCACTGAATCCCTGATTTTTTTCATACTGCGCATACCCCTCACGCAAACCCATTCTCTCATATGTGGGCCTACCAGCTTTCTCCCGCTTGATTTGAAGCCGCTAGAATTTTGGCATATTAATACGTCACCAACACTGGCTCATAAAATGTATATATACGACACCGCCAGTGAAAGGGTTAATAGAGTGCAATTTGTTATGGTGCATGAGCAACCACCGTTGTTGCCAATGGCTGCGAAGATGGGCTGAGATGACTGGAAAATAATCTCTGAATGGAATACCTCTAGAGGAAACCAGAAGACCATGCACCACTGCCCTGCACATCAACGTGTCCAGGGACCCAACAGAAAACGGCATCTTTGTTTTTGCTAGCCACACGGCACAACCATAGATGAATACAAAGGATTAATGGATGAAGGGAATCAAATTGTTTAATGGCATGTAAAGCACTTAGGAAATCTGAAATGATCACAAACGTCGAATGGGACATATATAGTATGTAATATGACGAAACACTATGAAACACTATGTCATCAATGAATGCTCTAAACTAATATAATGACTCCAACAACATGCTCATTGGAGAAGTCAGGTATAGATACTCAAAAATCAGGGACAAAGGAATTAATGTACAGTTGCTACGGATCCCATCACACATTGGATTACTCCTTCATGATAAAGTTGATATGTTAGCCAAGAAGAGTACCCAGAAGGAGAATGTAGAATATAACCTTGGTATATCTGTGTCTAGCATTAGGAATAATATTAGGAGAGAAGCAAATAATGAAAATGATTGTTATAGGAATGCAGTTAGAAGCCTGAGTAGATCTATAACCCACTATGATAACATGAACATGGATAAGTATGTTTATGGAGCAATTTGCAGTGTGAAGAGACTGACTGATGTTGTAGTGGCCAGACTTAGGCTTGGTTACAAGTACTTCTGGCCGTTTAGGTTACTGATTACTGGTTACTGAAAGCAGTGAAGAGTTTTTACGAGGATAGTGAGGCTCAAGTTAGAGTATGTAGGAAAGAGGGAAATTATTTCCCAGTAAAAGTAGGCCTTAGACAAGGATGTGTGATGTCACCGTGGTTGTTTAATATATTTATAGATGGGGTTGTAAGAGAAGTAAATGCGAGGGTCTTGGCAAGAGGCATGGAGTTAAAAGATAAAGAATCACACACAAAGTGGGAGTTGTCACAGCTGCTCTTTGCTGATGACACTGTGCTCTTGGGAGATTCTGAAGAGAAGTTGCAGAGATTGGTGGATGAATTTGGTAGGGTGTGCAAAAGAAGAAAATTAAAGGTGAATACAGGAAAGAGTAAGGTTATGAGGATAACAAAAAGATTAGGTGATGAAAGATTGAATATCAGATTGGAGGGAGAGAGTATGGAGGAGGTGAATGTATTCAGATATTTGGGAGTGGACGTGTCAGCGGATGGGTCTATGAAAGATGAGGTGAATCATAGAATTGATGAGAGTAAAGGAGTGAGTGGTGCACTTAGGAGTCTGTGGAGACAAAGAACTTTGTCCTTGGAGGCAAAGAGAGGAATGTATGAGAGTATAGTTTTACCAATGCTATTATATGGGTGTGAAGCATGGGTGATGAATGTTGCAGCGAGGAGAAGGCTGGAGGCAGTGGAGATGTCATGTCTGAGGGCAATGTGTGGTGTGAATATAATGCAGAGAATTCGTAGTTTGGAAGTTAGGAGGAGGTGCGAGATTACCAAAACTGTTGTCCAGAGGGCTGAGGAAGGGTTGTTGAGGTGGTTCGGACATGTAGAGAGAATGGAGCGAAACAGAATGACTTCAAGAGTGTATCAGTCTGTAGTGGAAGGAAGGTGGGGTAGGGGTCGGCCTAGGAAAGGTTGGAGAGAGGGGGTAAAGGAGGTTTTGTGTGCGAGGGGCTTGGACTTCCAGCAGGCATGCATGAGCGTGTTTGATAGGAGTGAATGGAGACAAATGGTTTTTAATACTTGACGTGCTGTTGGAGTGTGAGCAAAGTAACATTTATGAAGGGGTTCAGGGAAACCGGCAGGCCGGACTTGAGTCCTGGAGATAAGAAGTACAGTGCCTGCACTCTGAAGGAGGGGTGTTAATGTTGCAGTTTAAAAACTGTAGTGTAAAGCACCCTTCTGGCAAGACAGTGATGGAGTGAATGATGGTGAAAGTTTTTCTTTTTCGGGCCACCCTGCCTTGGTGGGAATCGGCCGGTGTGATAATAAAAAAAAAAATAGATGATGATCAAACTAAAGGTAAATTATGTGAACAGGCCTATGGTAATTGTCTTTAACACTATGTGCTTAATTATCCACTTATTGAGGAATACAGAGATAGACAGTATAATAACCTATGTGACATGTCAACATATCTTATTAATGAAAATAAGATACCAGATATACAAAGCAAATTTCCTAAATTTGCTTGTAGCAGATAAGTGAACTATAGATATGTAGATATAAATCCATAAGTTTGCCTATGATACTCCAATATAGACACTATGTATTGTGCCAAAACAAAAGCATTCACATTGCTAAACTCACAAACTATAATATAGTCACTTAGCCTTAATACCATAATCTGTAATAATTTAAAGTTAAGAATTAATCTAAGTCTGCCCGAAATGCCTAGCCATGTTAGGTGTCCTAGTGGCCCCCTCTGTAATTAGTATTTTAAATCATGTAAACCACACAATATCCAAAATCTGTAAACCCCGCATTGTAATCCTTATAGAGAATAAACTTGATTGATTGAATGATTGATATATATTCCTGTTAACCCTTTGGGGCCTAGTTCCTAGGCCTTTTGTGTATCCATATGCTCTTGTGCTACCATCCACAGGATGGATATAGGGTGCACAATAAACTAGCCACTTCGGTGGCAAAATCTATCTAATCCCTACAAAGAAAACAATGAGACATGCATAATAAATGCATAAATAAATACTAAAATGACACTTACCTTTATTGAAGACTTTATTGAACACTCTGGGATTTTCAGAGTGATACACGAGTAAAGGCTTCACTTTGCAATTCCCATTAGCATTACAACAAAACATGAGAGTTAGCATGTCTTTCATAGGCTTGTGCCCTGGGAGTGCCTTTTCCTCCTGAGTAATGTAGGTCCTGTTTGGCATTTTCTTCCAGAACAGGCCTGTTTCGTCACAAATGAACACTTGTTGGGGTTGGAATTTTTCAGCTTCGCCATGCCTTATCACACTGTATATGCCACTACAATTCTTAAATCTCTCAAACCAACCTTTGCTGGCCTTAAGTTCACCAATATGAGCACAAGTTCCAGGCATTTTTTTCCTCTTCACCTGGGTGTTAGTTGACTGGTGTGGGTCGCATTCAGGGGGACAAGATTAAGGACCCCAATGGAAATAAGTTAGACAGTCCTCAATGACGCACTGACTTTCTTGGGTTATCCTGGGTGGCTAACCCTCTGGGGATAATTGTTTCTCGTTAAGCCACGCCAACAACACTCTCTCCACATCTTCAAGTAGAACAGCTGACGGTGGTGCAGCAGCAGCAGCTGACCGTGGTACAGCAGCAGCTGATGGTGGTGCAGCAGGAGCAGCAGGTGACCATGGTACAGCAGCAGCTGACAGCAGTGCAGCAGCAGCTGACCATGGTACAGCAGCTGCTGACGGTGGTGCAGCAACAGCTGACCGTGGTACGATAGTATTTCGATAGTATTTCTCACCCTTTTTATTTATTTTTTATTTATTTATTTTTATTTATTATTATTTGGACATGATACATAGTTGTACAAAAGAAATACAGTGGTTGAGTGTACATGTCAAAAGCCCCTTGTATGCAGAGCATTGTGGGCAGGCTTAAAATTAACTTAAGATTAACTAAGCAATGATATATTCAGTGGTAAAAATTACAGTAAACAAATTACAACATGAAGTACAAATGAATATCTGAAATAAGAAGCTTTATAGTTTTACAAATTTGTAGCACAATTTATATAATATAATACCACAGGGTTGGCACTAGCTTTCTTTCAGCCCATGGTGGCTTATTTAGCAGTAACAAGCACTAAAAACAATGGAATAATACAAAATATATCACATGTATGCGTGAAACTGTCCGCCCTGGCTTGTAAACAATGGCACACTAGCTGAAGGCAGGGGAGCTGAGGCACTCAGGCTGGACGGACAGGCAGATGCGTTCGGGATGAATGTCCTTACCTGAGTTTTTCATCGTTGGTCAAGCCAATATTTTTATGCAAAAACGCATCGTTGCCAGATTTTATTGTTAGTCAATACGTACCATCGTTGGTCGAGGGTCCACTGTACTAGCTGAGTCCAACAAATGATCTCGGACAACATCGTCAGGGAATACTGCTGTGAACCCAACAGCGTCAAAAGATTTAAAACCATCTGTATAAACAGTGATGGCATGAGCATGTGACCGGAAGTGGTCATGAAAAAGAAAGCGAGAAGCAGTCGTCAGAACATAAGAAGGAACACTGCAACAGGCCTACTGGCCTATGAAGGCAGGTCAAATTCTCCCACCTAGTGAGGTCAGACACGTCACTTAAGGGAGGAGCACAGCATCTGAACTAGTAGCACAAGCTAGTCAGGTCCAACTCACACCCAACCACATCCACTCGTGTATTTATCTGACCTATTTTTAAAACTACACAACGTCTTAGCTTCTATGACGGTACTCGGGAGTTTGTTCCACTCATCCACAACTCTTATTACCAAACCAGTGCTTTCCTATATGCTTCCAGAAACTGAATTTTTCCAATTTAAAACCATCGCTGCGAGTCCTGTCTATGTTAGATAGTTTTAGCACGCTATTTACATTCCCTTTATTAATTCCTGTTTTCCATTTACACACCTCAATCATATCATCCCTAATTCTACGCCTTTCTAGAGAGTGCAGATTCAGGGCCCTCAGTCTAACCTCATAAGGAAGATTTCTGATACATGGGATCAACTTGGTCATCCTTTGTACGTTTGAAGAACAACCTGAGGACTTCTATTATTTATACTTCTTGCTATGAATCCAAGGATTCTATTAGCTTTATTGTGAACACTTATGCACTGTTGTCTTGGTTTCAGATTACTGCTAACCAGAACTCCTAAATCCTTTTCTCAATCCGTAATATTAAGATCTACATTATTTAGTTTATATGTGGCATGGTTATTTTCCTGTCCAACATTTAGAACTTTGCACTTGTATATATTAAATTGCATCTGTCACTTCTCTGACCACTGCATCAGTCTACTCAAATCGTTCCTGGAGTGCTCTAATGTCCTCATTAGAATGAACTGGATGGCCTATTTTGGTGTAATCAGAAAATTTGCTAATGTTGCTATTTATTCCCTCATCTACGTCATTTATGTAGACTATGAACAAGGGGCCGAACACTGACCCCTGTGGAACACTGCTTGTGACATGCCCCATTCTGATTACTCCCCATTTATGCAAACTCTCTGCTGCCTATTTGTCAACCATGCCTCTACAAGGAAAAAATTTCTCCTCCTATTCTGTGTGCCTTAAGTTTCCTCAACAGCCTCTGATGTGGAACTCTATTGAAAGCCTTACTAAAGTCCCTATACACTATATCGTATTCAATACCATGATCTACCTCCTCAAATACCTTAGTGAAAAAAGTTAGTAAATTCGTAAGACAGGAACGCCCGTTTGTAAAACTGTGCTGAGATTCATTAATCAATTTATGCCTTTCAAGATGCCTACGAATTGCTTCGGCATTTATTCATACCATAAATTTTCCCACTATGGAGGTAAGGCTTATTGGTCTATAGTTCAAAGCTAAGGACCTGTCACCTGCCTTGTAAATAGGTACTACATTTGCCATTTTCCAGTTATCAGGCACTATGCCAGTTTGCAGTGATATGTTGAAAAGATTAGCCAAAGGTATGCTAAGTTCCTTTTTATATTCCTTTAACACCCTTACAAATAGTTCATCAGGGTCTGGGGATTTGTTAGGTTTTAATTTCTCTATTTGTTTGAGGACCATATCACTAGTTACTTTAATTGTGCATAGTTATCATTGTCCTGTTCTACATAAGCTATTATTTCAGGAATTTTGCTAGTATTTTCCTGGGTAAAAACTGAGAGGAAGTAAGTATTGAAAATTTCACACATACCCTTATCACTGTCAGTGATCTGACCTGAGTTACTCTTAAGCCTATCTTGTCCTTAATCTTACTTCTGTATACCTGAAGGAACCCTTTTGGGTTAGTCTTCAAATGCCTTTTGACCTTAGCCTCATAATCCCTTTTTGCTTTTCTTATTCCTTTTATTTCTCTTTAATTGAATATACTGATTTCTTAACTGCCCATCCCCTCTTTTGATATGCCTATATATGCCTCTCTTTTGACCAATGAGATGTTTTAATCTATTGTTCATCCATTTGGGATCATTTTGGTTAGATCTAATTTCCCTACTCAGAACAAAAGTTGTCCGGGCAGCTAGAACTATGCTCTGAAAAAGTCACATTGGCGACCAAGACCACCTACCTGACCCATAGTCAGGTCATCCCAATTTAGCACACCCAGGTAATTTCTCAATTCCATGAAATCAGCCAAGCAAAAGTCTGGGACAGAGATTTTATTGCAGTTATCTCGTAATTCCATGATTTATTAAAACTAAGTGATTTGTGATCGCTTTCTCCAAGCTCATCATTAACCTCGAGATTATTAATTAGTGATTCTTTGTTGGCAAAAACCAAGTCAGGCAGATTGTTTCCTCTAGTTGGTTCTGTCACAAACTGTTTTAAGAAGCAATCCTGAACCATATGAAGAAAGTCACCAGATTCAAGATTTCCTGTCACATTGTTCCAATCAATTTGTGTAAAGTTAAAATCTCCCATTAACGCAACATTTTCATATTTAGACGCCTTATGAATTTTATTCCATAACAGCTTACTGCACTCCTTATCAAGGTTTGGGGGCCTATAAATCACACCCAAAATTAATTTGTCACGACCCTCGAGAAACTGTAGCCAAACAGATTCTGCGTCCGATGTTTCTTGTCTTATATCTTGTCTAACACAACAATTTAAATTATCTCTGACATACATCGCCACTCCACCACCCTTCCTGTTGACTCTATCAGTGTGGAATAGTTTATAACCCTGTATGTTGCATTCAGAAGGCATTTCTCTATTTTTCATGTTGAACCATGTCTGTTATAGCAATAATATCTATATTACCTGCAACTACAAGTAATCTTAGCTCATCTATCTTATTTCTTAGATGCCTACTATTTGTACAGTAAACCTTAAGGGAGCTAGTCACTTGTTGCCCTCTATTATCTCTCTCTATTTGTTGATCAATTGCTTTGGCTTTACTAGCAACTTTATTTTGAATATTGCCTTTTAAACATATCCCTGAGGTATCCCAGTAATATCTCCTTTTTCAACCCTAATACTGCAGCCTGACTGTTTCCCACAAACACCCAGACCTCTATAATCTATCAGTTTAAAGTCCTAAACAAGTCATCAATTGCCCTCTCAATCGAATTGGCATGCAACCACTCCAGCCCCAAAGAGATGAACCCCATCCCTTGCATACATATCATGTTTGCCATAGAATTTGTTCCAGTTATCAATGAATGGGATTGCAAGTTCCTTGCAGTACCTGTCTAGCCAGCAATTTATACCAATTGCCCTAGACATCCATTCATTGCCCACTCCCTTTCTAGGCAAGATGCTACATATGATTGGGATCCCTCCCTTACACCTGACTACTTCTATGACCTGCACTTATCCAGTGGCTCCTGTCTCCTGCCCTTCCCAATGTCATTACCCTCAGCACTAAGACAGATAATGGGCTTGTTCCCATTACCTGACATAATATTATCCAACATGCAGGAAAGCTTTGGCGCATGGCATGAGCTGTCGGAACTTCCCAAGGGGGAAGGGAAAAGGCAGACGCTAAATGAACATACAAGGGAGGCAACTGGAGAGAAGACTGGAGTGAGTGAAGACGAAGAGAAGATGGTCAGAGTAGGCAGGAGCACCGAACAAGCAATGGGCTTCTGCTAATGTCTGAGACCAACCTATACATAGAAGATCATAAGCGAGGATAAAGTAACGAAGACAATGAGCATTATGACAATCAGCTATAGAACAAACATTCACCTCTGCATAGAGGCTTTCAACAGGGGATGAATGAAAGGCACCAAGGCATGATGATGAAGGGGTCTAACTTAGAAAGAATTGTAGGAGAAGCCATAGAACAGACTTGGTCGCCATAATCCAGCTTGGACAAGACCAGGGTGGAATGCAAATGGAGGAGAGTTCAGCGATCTGCTCCCCATGAATGATGCACAAGAATTTTAAGGAGATTCAGCCAACCATGGCAAGTTGCCTTCAAAGAAGAAATATGAGGTTTCCATGTCAACCAGCGATTGAAGAGAAGGCCAAGAAACTTGACCATATCACATTCTGGAATATGTGAGCTGTGTAAATACAATGGAATATCTGGGATAAGAGGATGTCTAGTGAAGGTAATGAAACAGGTTTTCGTACTAGAAAATTTAAAGCATAAAAAGTGGTCCAATGACAAACTCGGTCAATTGCATCCTGAAGGGAGGCTGCTACCAGGTGACAGTCAGCACCTGAGTCATCCACATAAAGTGACGACCAAATATGCGATTGAAGAATGGAAGGTAGGTCATTTATAGCTATGAGAAAAAGGGTAGTGCCAAGGACACAACCTTGTGGGACTCCCTCGGCTTGTACAGAGTCTGAGGAAATCAAGGCTCCAACACAGACCTGAAATTGTCTGTCAGATAAGAAAGCAGCAAGGAAGGTTGGTAGATTACCTTGGAGGCCTAAGGAGTGGACTTGGGCTAAAATGTTATACCTCCAAGTGGTGTCATATGCCTTCTCAAGATCAAAAAAGACTGCTAGGACAGAGTGTTTGTTAGCAAAGGCATTTCACACATATGTATCTAAGTGGAGCAAGGGGTCCAAAGTAGAGCGGCCCTTGAAAAAGCCATATTGGCGAGAGGAAAGACTATTGTGAGTCTCCAAGAACCAAATAAGACGTCTAATCACCAATCATTCATCACCTTGCAGACTACACTAGTCAGGGCAATGGGATGAGAGTGAAAGGTATCAAGCCCCGGGGTGCCTGGTTTGTGAAACGGTAGTGCAATGGCAGATTTCCATTGATGAGGGAGAACCCCTCGTGCCAAAATAAGATTGAAAAGACACAAAAGGACTGGAAGGGCTGTAGAATGCAGATGTTGTAGCATACTGATATGAATCAGTAGGCCTAAGGAGTGGACTTGGGCTAAAATGTTATACCTCCAAGTGGTGTCATATGCCTTCTCAAGATCAAAAAAGACTGCTAGGACAGAGTGTTTGTTAGCAAAGGCATTTCACACATATGTATCTAAGTGGAGCAAGGGGTCCAAAGTAGAGCGGCCCTTGAAAAAGCCATATTGGCGAGAGGAAAGACTATTGTGAGTCTCCAAGAACCAAATAAGACGTCTAATCACCAATCATTCATCACCTTGCAGACTACACTAGTCAGGGCAATGGGATGAGAGTGAAAGGTATCAAGCCCCGGGGTGCCTGGTTTGTGAAACGGTAGTGCAATGGCAGATTTCCATTGTTGAGGGAGAACCCCTTGTGCCCAAATAAGATTGAAAAGACACAAAAGGACTGGAAGGGCTGTAGAATGCAGATGTTGTAGCATACTGATATGAATATCATCAGGTCCACCTGCTGATGGCTGGCAAGTGGAAAGCATGGACTATAGCTCTAGGAGAGTGAAAGGTACATTATATGGCTCCATTCCATTAGAAGAGAAATCCAAGGGCAATTGCTCCTTGGCTGACTCAGACACAAGAAATGAGAGATAAAGGTGAAGTCCTTGGGAGACAGATAAGATAGTTCCCGATTTCCGTGGCAACTTCAAGAGGATCTGCAACGCTAACACCAGCAACCCACAAAATGGAAGCTGGGTCCAGAGTGTACTTGCCACACAACTTCCGTACCTTCTTCCAAACTGCACATATAAGGAAAGACGAGGTAATGGCAGACACGTAGTCTTGCCAGCAAGTGTGTTTAGCATCGTGTATGATACCATGCTTAAAATCCAAAATCCTTGCCTGCTTAAAATCCAAAAGATGCTCTGAGGTCCAATTATATTGATAACAGCCCCATGCAGCACATTTCAAACACACTGCACGGACACATGCAGGAGACCACCCAGGTACGTATGTCTGATTTGTTTTTTTAACACAACGGCCATCACCCACTGAGGCAGGGTTACCTAAGCTCGATCACTAGTGCACTCTGCTCACACACTGAGTTCTAGAGATTGAATCCCCGATACAGCTGGAAAACAATAGGATGTGTTTCCTTAAGACACCTGCTGTCCATGTTCACCTGTCAATATGATGGTACCTGGGTGTAAGTTGACTGGTGTGGGTCGCATCCTGGGACAAAATTGACCTACTTTGTCCAAAATGCTCAGCACAACAAATGGTTTTTTATGTAGTAGTATGTCAGCTAGGCTTGTATACCTTGTACATGTACTTATAGAAATAAAGATATTATTATCATTGTTCAACACTTTCAGTATCATTCATACATAACTACTGTCTTTGCAGAGGTGCCCAGATATAACATTTTAGATGTCATTCCAAACAGTTAATATACCAAACCTTTCCTTTAAAGTGCAGGCATTGTACATACTTCCCACCTACAGGACTCAAGTCTGGCTAACCGGTTTCCCTGAATTAGGGATGTATCAGATGTGAAAATTTAGATATCCGCGGATGCGGATGTGTATTTGGATGTCTTATTTTGCGAATGCAGATGCATGTGGGGATATCTGCTTACAGTAAAATGCGGATGCGGATTGCAGATGTCACATCTTGACGTCCTCGCAGATGCAGATGAGGATGCGGATTTTGCAGGATAGTCATACAACACCAGATTTTGTTTTTTTTACCATATGACAAATACTCTTTTGAGTGAGGGATTGAACACATCGATTCCAGGCTGAGGGACTGATTACCTCAATCTCCTCTCCTTATGCCTTCCTGCTTTGTATTGGACTGATGAAGCCACTGTGTGGCGAAACGTTTCTTCAATAAAGATTCCCATATGTTGAGTAAGTGTCTCAATTCTTCAAGTTGCACACACTTAGGCACTGCTGTCTTGGCTTTAGGTTTCTGCTTACCATGACTCCCAAGTCTTTTTCATATTCTGTATGATCAAGCTCTTGTTGATAGCTTCGAGGGTTATTTTCATTACCAAGGACTAGTACCTTACACTTATCCACACTGAACTTCATCTGCCATTTTTCAGACCAAGACATTAATTTGTCCAAATCCTCCTGGAGTTCATTGCTATCCTCCTCAGAATGAATCATACGGCCTATCTTTGTGTCATCAGCAAATTTGCTCATGTCACTTGTAATCTCTTCATCAAGGCCATTAATGTAAATTATGAACAAGAGAAGGCCTAAAACTGATCCTTGTGGAATGCCACTAGTGACTAATCACCATTCAGATTTGACCCCATTAATCAAAACTCTCTGCTTTCTGTTGGTAAGCCATGCCTCTATCCATGCTAGAGCTTTACCTCCTATACCATGAGCTGCCACTTTTCTTAAGAGTCTCTTATAAAGTACTCTATCAAAGGCTTTACTAAAATACAAATAAACAATATCATATTCTTTATCACTGTGTACTGCCTCAAATGTTCTATTGAAGAACGTCAGTAAATTTGTCAGGCAGGAACGACCTCTCGTGAACCCATGCTGAGATTCATTTATCAAGTTATGCTCTTCAAGGTGACTTCTAACAATGTCAGCTATAATTGATTCTAGTAACCTGCCAACTATAGATGTCAAGCTTATTGGACGGTAATTTGAAGGAACGGACTTATCCCCTGATTTGAATATAAGAACCACATTAGCCAGCTTCCACAACTCTGGCACAACACCAGTAAGGATGGACGCATTAACCCTTTCAGGGTTATTGCTGTCCTGAACCTTCTAACTAACTCCTCACTTCTACACTTGCCTATATCATTGCCTCCAGCACTGAGACAGATAATGGGATTAATCCCATTACTGTTCATGATGTTGTCAAGCCGGCTAACAATATCCTCCATCCCAGCCCCAGGAAAGCAAACCCTCTGTCTCCTACTCCTGTCCTTCAAGCAGAAGGCCCTATCCATGTACCTAACCTGGCTATCCCCAACAACAACATTCTTACCTTCCTTGGTGTCGTTCGTCGTGACGTTCCCAGTAGTCGACTCACATTCGTCAGGTAGCACAGAGAATGCATTAGATGTTTCTGCAGCAGTCTCTTTCTTCTTCATTGTTTCTATCTTTCCATTCATCTTCTTGATTGTCAACTTTGTTCCATGCTGTCCAGCCACTGTCCAGTTTCCCTTCTTGACCTGAGGACTCACAACAGGAGGACTACCACGAATCCTCTTGTTTTCCTCATTCAAACGCCGTATCTCCATATTCGCCACCCTCAATTCTTCCTTAAGCTGCTGGTAAAGTTGCTCGATGGAGGACATCTTGGTTCAGTCTGCAGAGAGCACACTCGACACGTCCTCACTGAGCTAAGTATAGGTCACCACTGAGCTAAGTACATGTCACCACTGAGCTAAGCTCAGGTCACCACTAAGTACAGGTCACCACTGTACTAAGTACAGGTCACCACTATATACAGGTCACCAGAGGTCACTTGGGTAGCGTCTATTCTGTTAGTGGGTTGGATTTGTGAAGGACTTGCCTAGTATGTGCCAACAGGCCTACTGCAGTGTTCCTTCTTTTTTATGTTCTTAGTCAGGTCAGGTCACATTCACTTAAGAACATAAGGAAGAAGGAACACTGCATCAAGTCTCTTGGCCCATACTAGGCAGGTCCTTCACAATCCATCCCACTAACAGAACATTTGCCCAACCCAATTTTCAATGCTACCCAAGCAATAAGCTTCGATAATTCTATTTACTCATGTGCAAGTAACACATACAGAGTCTGAAGTAACACATACAGAGTCTGTTTGGATAGAATTTTCGGAGGGGCATGAAAAACTGATTTTAGGAGTGATATACCGTCCCCAAACTTAGATAGGGACCAAGGGAGACTACTATGGGAGGAAATTGTTAAGGCCACAAGGCACGATAATGTAGTAATTCTAGGAGACTTTAACTTTAGTCATATTGATTGGAATTTCTTGACTGGGAATTTAGAATCACACAACTTCTTAGAAGTAGTTCAGGATTGTTTTTTGAAGCAGTTTGTGACAGAACCTACAAGGGGAAATAACCTGCTTGACTTAGTTCTGGCAAAAAATGAATCCCTTGTTAATAATTTAGAAATTTCAGAGGAACTGGGTGCTAGCGACCACAAATCAATTACATTTAGCATTGAATGGAAGTACGTTAGTAGCGATAACTCAGTAACAGTCCCAGATTTTCGCTTAGCAGATTACGATGGGCTTAGAGAACACTTATCATCTGTTGACTGGGGTAACGAAGAGAGCTATCAATATGACAGTTTTCTGAACACTATACATGCTGGAAATATAAACACAAATGCAGTATAATGTGATCCTTTATTGACAACGTTTCACCCACACAGTGGGCTTTCTCAAGTCACACACGGATCCGTGTGTGACTTGAGAAAGCCCACTGTGTGGGTGAAACGTTGTCAATAAAGGATCACATTATACTGCATTTGTGTTTATATTTCCATTGTGTCGGTATTTTATACCATTTATTACCACTATACATGCTGCTCAAAGAACGTTTATCCCATATAAAGAAATTAGATCAAATAGAAATGACCCAAAATGGATGAATAATAGGCTCAAATATCTACTAGGGCATAAGAAAGGAATTTATAGGCGTATCAAAAGAGGCGAGGGTCATCTTATGAATCAGTATATTGACATTAAGAGGGACATTAAAAAGGGGATAAGAAAAGCTAAAAGGGACTATGAAATTAAAGTTGCTAGGGATTCTAAAACTAACCCAAAAAGTTTTTTCCAGGTCTATAGAACAAAAGTTAGAGATAAGATAGGTCCCTCAAAAATAATATGGGCATCTTACTGACAAAGAGAATGAAATGTGCTGATTTTAAATAATTATTTTCTCTCAGTTTTTACACAGGAAGACACTAACAATATTCCAGTAATTAATTTTTATAGTTGGCTAGAAGAAGATAAATTATGTAACATCACAGTCACTAGTGAAATGGTTGTGAAGCAGATAGACAGACTGAAGCAAAATAAGTCGCGGGTCCTGATGAGGTTTTTTCAAGGGTTCTTAAGGAATGCAAAATGGAACTCTGTGAAACCATTAACTAATATTTTTAATTTATCTCTTCAAACAGGTGTAGTGTCTGATATGTTGAAGATGGCTAATGTAATTCCTATTTTTAAAACAGGGGACAAGTCGTTACCGTCAAATTACCGCCCAATAAGCCTGACCTCAATTGTAGGCAAATTACTAGAGTCAATTATAGCTGAGATTATAAGAAGCCATCTCGATAAGCATAGCTTGATTAATGATACTCAGCATGGATTCACAAGAGGCTGGTCTTGTCTAACTAATTTATTAACTTTCTTCAGTAAATCTTTTGAGGCTGTTGACCACGATAAAGAATTTGATATTATTTACTTAGATTTTAGTAAGGCTTTCGATAGAGTTCCGCACCAAAGACTGTTAAAGAAAGTGGCAGCTCATGGCATTGGGGGAAAAGTGCTCTCGTGGATCGAGTCATGGCTCACAGACAGGAAGCAGAGAGTGTCCATAAATGGGGTTAAATCTGAGTGGGGATCTGTAACAAGTGGCGTTCCACAGGGATCAGTCTAGGGCCCATTGTTGTTTATAATATATATCAATGATCTTGATGAGGGAATTACTAGTGATATGAGCAAATTCGCCGATGACACTAAGATAGGTAGGATAATTGATTCAAACGTAGATGCTATGGAACTTCAGGAGAACATAAGAACATAAGAACATAAGAACATAAGAAAGGAGGAACACTGCAGGAGGCCTGTTGGCCCATACTAGGCAGGTCCTTTACAATTCATCCCACTAACAAAACATTTGCCCTACCAAATTTTCAATCCCACCCAAGAAATAAGCTCTGATGTGAAAGTCCCACTCAAATCCAACCCCTCCCACTCATGTACTTATCCAACCTAGATTTGAAACTACCCAAAGTCCCAGCCTCAATAACCCAACTAGGTAGACTGTTCCACTCATCAACTACCCTATTTCCAAACCATTACTTTCCTATGTCCTTTCTAAATCTAAACTTATCTAATTTAAATCCATTACTGCGGGTTCTCTCTTGGAGAGACATCCTCAAGACCTTATTACATAAGAACATAAGAATGTAGGAACACTGCAGAAGGCCTACTGGCCCATACGAGGCAGGTCCTTATCAAAACGACATCTGTAAAGTAAAAGGACACAAGTGCAACTAATGTGACATTTATTGTGGCAACGTTTCGCTCTCCAGGAGCTTTATCAAGCAATACATGGACACAGAGGGTATATAAAGGCTCAGAGTGAGGTGAATACTAGTGAGGTACCATTTTGATGTTCACTAGTGGTAGTAGTAGTAGTAGTGGTAGTGACAAAAGTAATACAATATGGTAGAGCAATTAATTCGTACATGAGTAAAAGGATATAAAAGCTATTACTTGGGTAACATAAAAATAGGTTGGACAAATATAAACTGGAATGAGGCAGCTTGTTTCAGTGTTCACTCTCTGTGCTTTGTGTAGTATAACAGGAGAGACTATGTGGTGGCAGGGTTTACTGTTTTCAGGAGGATTCTTGCTAAGACTTCGGAGATGGTGAAGCTGCCGTTGTTTTGTTTAATTGTATTCGAAACAGCGATCACTGCTGATTCAAGGCACTTGCGTGTGCGGAAATTATTTTCTTTTATCACTAATTGGGCGTCTCTGAATTTCATAAGATGATTGGTGGAATTCGGTGTTGTACACAGGCGTTGTTTAAGTTGTCGTTCTGCATGCGTATATGTGTTCATTGAGGCGGGTGTCGAGGTTTCTTGCTGTTTCACCTACGTAGATCTTGTCACAGCCTCCACAGGGTATAGTGTAAACTCCTGCATTGACTGGTTCGTGGTGCTTGGGTTTTGTCCTGGTTAGATCCTTTATTGAAGTGGTAGAAGCGATGGCGACTCTGGTGTTAGCTTTGAGAAGTACTTTTGAGACGTTTAGTGCAACTGGCTGTTGGGAAGAATTATAACTTTGTTGGGGAGCGGTGTTGATGCGTGGAGAATTGATGATCTGAAGAGCTCTTTTCTTGCAGTCTTTGATGAAAAAAGAAGGAAATTGTAACTCAGTGAATGTTTGGTGAATGTAAGTACATTCCTCATCAAGAAACTCAGGACTACAAATTCGGTATGCTCTTAGGAAAAACCCGATGATGATGCCTCTTTTGGTCTTGGTATCTTGACTGGAATAGAAGTGTGTGAGATCATTTTTATTGGTGGGTTTCCGATAAACTTGAAATCTTAGGTTGTTGTCTACTTTGTGAATGAGGACGTCGAGGAAAGGTAGTTTGTCATTGGACTCTTCTTCTAGTGTAAACTGGATCGCTGGTTCAACTGCGTTGAGCCTTGCCTGAAGATCCCGTACATCAAAACGTTTTGGAGTTATTACGAGGACATCGTCCACGTAACGCAACCAAGTGACGCTTGAAGGGATGATGTTGGCGAAGTGTTTGGACTCTAGGTGTTCCATGTATAAGTTGGCTAGGACGGCACTTATTGGGGACCCCATTCCATGCCGTAGGTTTGTTTGTAGAGCTTGTTATTGAAGGAAAAACAGTTGAAGTTAACACAGAGTTCAATCAAGTCAACAAAATCTCCGGGAGGTAAAGGAAGATTAAGGTCCTGGTTGACTTTACGTCGTAGAACCTCGATGGCTTTTTTGGTAGGTACTTTTGTGAAGAGGGAAGTCACATCCAAACTGTTTAGTTTCTTGTTACGGATGGAGAGGTTACGGATGTGGTTGAAAACGGCATGGGAATGGGGTCCCCAATAAGTGCCGTCCTAGCCGAAAAAGTACTTTCACAAGCTAACACCAGAGTCGCCATCGCTTCTACCACTTCAATAAAGGATCTAACCAGGACAAAACCCAAGCACCACGAACCAGTCAATGCAGGAGTTTACACTATACCCTGTGGAGGCTGTGACAAGATCTACGTAGGTGAAACAGCAAGAAACCTCGACACCCGCCTCAATGAACACATATACGCATGCAGGAACGACAACTTAAACAACGCCTGTGTACAACACCGAAATTCCACCAATCATCTTATGAAATTCAGAGACGCCCAATTAGTGATAAAAGAAAATAATTTCCGCACACGCAAGTGCCTTGAATCAGCAGTGATCGCTGTTTCGAATACAATTAAACAAAACAACGGCAGCTTCCCCCATCTCCGAAGTCTTAGCAAGAATCCTCCTGAAAACAGTAAACCCCTGCCATCACATAGTCTCTCCTGTTATATACACAAAGCACAGAGAGTGAACACTGAAACAAGCTGCCTCATTCCAGTTTATATTTGTCCAACCTATTTTTATGTTCCCCAAGTAATAGCTTTTATATCTTTTACTCATGTACGAATTAATTGCTCTACCATTTGTATTACTTTTGTCACTACACTACTACTACTACTACTTACTATACTACTCCCACTAGTGAACCATCGAAAATGGTACCTCACAAAGATTCACCTCACTCTGAGCCTTTATTACCCTCTGTGTCCATGTATTGTTTGTAATGCTTGATAAAGCTCCTGGAGAGCGAAACGTTGCCAAAATAAATGTCACATTAGTTGCACTTGTGTCCTTTCTTTACATATTGTCGGTAATTCTACCAACTTTATTACAAAAACGACATCTACCTAAAGCTACTCAGAAACAACTCCCGCACCCCCAACCAATCAACCCAAAACCCCCCCCGCTCATATATTTGTCCAGTCTCTTCTTAAGCTACCCAAGGTCCTAAGCCTCTATCCACCCACTGGGAGACTGTTCCACGCATTCTCAACTCTGTTAGAAAAAAAGTACTTGCCTATGTCCTTTTAAATCTAAAAATTTTTCAACTTAAAACCATTATTCCCGGTTTTACCTGGTTCGACACCCCCAGTTACTTTATTAATGTCTCCCTTGTTTTTGCCCGTCATCCACTTATACACTTCAATGATATCTCCCTCATTCTACGCCTTCCAGGAGTGGAGATTTAAGGCTTTAAGTCTATCTTCATACGGGAGGTTCCTTACACAGTAAATCATTTTAGTCATTCTTCTCTGTATGTTCTCTAATGAGTCTAGTCCATCCGTGTAAGGGGACCAAACTGAGCAGCATTTAAACTAAAGAACATAAGAACATAAGAATGTAGGAACACTGCAGAAGGCCTACTGGCCCATACGAGGCAGGTCCTTATCAAAACGACATCTACCTAAAGCTATCAAGAAACAACTCCCGCACCCCCCAACACCAATCAAACCCAGCCCCTCCCACTCATATATTTGTCCAGTCTCTTCTTAAAGCTACCCAAGGTCCTAGCCTCTATCACCCGCTGGGAAGACTGTTCCAACGCTTCTACAACTCTGTTAGAAAACCAGTACTTACCTATGTCCTTTCTAAATCTAAATTTATCCAACTTAAATCCATTATTCTGGTTCTTACTGGTTCGACACCCTCAGTACTTTATTAATGTCTCCCTTGTTTATGCCCGTCATCCACTTATACACTTCAATGATATCTCCCCTCATTCTACGCCTCTCCAGAGAGTGGAGATTTAAGGCTTTAAGTCTATCTTCATACGGGAGGTTCCTTACACAGTAAATCATTTTAGTCATTCTTCTCTGTATGTTCTCTAATGAGTCTATGTCCATCCTGTAGTAAGGGGACCAAAACTGAGCGCATAATCTAAATGAGGCCTCACTAGTGATGTATAGAGCTGTAAAATAACTTTTGGACTTTCTGTTACTTATACTTCTTGAGATAAATCCAAGTAATCTGTTGGCCTTGTTGCGCACACTAAGGCACTGCTGTCTTGGCTTTAGATTTCTGCTTACCATGACTCCCAAGTCTTTTTCACATTCTGTATGACCAAGCTCTACTTCACCTAGATTATAGCTTCGAGGGTTATTTTCATTACCAAGGGCAAGTACCTTACACTTATCCACATTAAACTTCATCTGCCATTTTTCGGACCAAGACATTAATTTGTTCAAATCGTCCTGGAGTTCATTGATATCCTCCTCAGAGTGAATTATTACGGCCTATCTTTGTATCATCAGCAAACTTACTCATGTCACTAGTAATCCCTTCATCAAGGTCATTAATGTAAATTATGAACAAAAGAGGGCCTAAAACTGATCCTTGTGGAACGCCACATAGTGACTAATCCCCATTCAGATTTCACTCCATTAATGGTAACTCTCTGCTTTCTATTGGTAAGCCATGCCTCAATCCATGCTAGAACTTTACCTCCTATACCATGAGCTGCCACTTTTCTTAAGAGTCTCTTGTGAGGTACTCTGTCGAAGGCTTTACTAAAATCAAATAAACAATATCATATTCCTTATCACTGTCAACTGCCTCAAATGTTCTATTGAAGAACGTCAGTAAGTTTGTCAGGCAGGAACGACCTCTCGTGAATCCATGCTGAGATTCATTTATCAAGTTATGCTCTTCAAGGTGACTTCTGATAATGTCAGCTATAATTGATTCTAATAACTTGCCCACTATAGATGTCAGGCTTTTGGACGGTAATTTGAAGGAGTGGACTTATCCCCTGATTTGAATATAGGAACACATTAGCCATCTTCCACATCTCTGGCACAACACTAGTAAGGATGGACACATTGAATACACTCGTTAATGGCTGACTAAGCTCCATCTTGCATTCCTTAAGTACCCTTGAAAACAACTCATCGGGTCCCGGGGACTTATTTTGTTTCAGTTTGTCTATCTGTTTAATAACCATGTCCCTCGTGACAGTATTATTAGTTAACTTAAATTCATCAGGAACTAAATAATTGTTAATTATTGGAATCTCATTTACATTTCCTGTGTAAAAACTGACAAAAAATAGTCATTAAATAAGGAACACATTTCCAGTTCATTATCCGTCAGCTGTCCATTCCCAGATTTCAGAGGTCCTACTTTTTCCTTCACCTTCGTCCTATACACTTGAAAGAACCCTTTGGATTAGTCTTTGATTCATTAGCGACTCTAATTTCATAGTCACGTTTAGCCTTTCTAATCGCCTTTTTTACTTCTCTTTTAAGCTGAACATATTGGTCAGTAAGGTTAACTCTCCTCTTCTAATGTGCCTATAAATTCCCCTTTTCTCCCTAATAGATGCTTTAACCTCCTGTTAACCCATTTGGGATCGTTATTATTAGACCTAATTTCTCTCTGGGGAATGTATATACTCTGGGCACTGTGTACATTATTAAGAAAACAATCATAAAAGCAGATCCCTTCATATTCATAAGTATGATTATCGTCAATAAATCATTAGCTAGATAACCCCAATCAAGATTAGACAGATGTTCCCTAAGTCCATTATAATCGGCAGAACGAAAATCGGGGATTTTTACTGTATTATCATTATTCTTGCATTCCCAATTAATGCTAAAGGTGATGGATTTGTGATCACTTGCGCCAAGCTCTTCAGTGATCTCCAGATTATTCACTAGTGTTTCCTTATTTGACAAGACTAGGTCTAGCAAATTATTACCCCTGGTAGGTTCAGTTACACTCTGTTTCAGAAAACAGTCCTGAACTGTTTCCATGAAGTCACTGGACTCTAGATTACCTGTCAAAGAATTCCAGTCAATTTGGCTAAAGTTAAAGTCCCCTACTATGACTACGAGGACGACTAGGAGGATTTAAACAAACTCTATTCTTGGTCAGAAAAGTGGCAGACGAAGTTCAATGTAGATAAATGCAAGGTTCTAAAGCTCGGGAGTGCCCATAACCCTAGTACTTATAAGTTAAATAATGTAGAACTTAGCCATACAGATTGCGAAAAGGACTTGGGGGTTATGGTGAGCAGCAACCTTAAACCAAGACAGCAATGCCTAAGCGTACGTAATAAGGCAAATAGATTACTGGGATTTATATCAAGAAGTGTAAGCAACAGAAGTCCAGAGGTCATACTGCAGCTTTATACATCATTAGTAAGGCCTCACCTAGATTATGCAGCTCAATTCTGGTCTCCATATTACAGAATGGACATAAATTCGTTAGAAAACATTCAGCGTAGGATGACTAAATTAATACATAGCATTAGAAATCTTCCTTATGAAGAAAGATTGAAGACTCTTAAGTTACATTCACTTGTTAGACGAAGAATGAGGGGAGACCTGATCGAAGTGTATAAGTGGAAGATAGGTATTAATAAGGGGGATATTAATAAGATCTTGAGGATATCTCTCCAAGAGAGAACCCGCAGTAATGGATTTAAATTAGATAAGTTTAGATTTAGAAAGGACATAGGAAAGTATTGGTTTGGAAATAGGGTAGTTGATGAGTGGAACAGTCTACCTAGTTGGGTTATTGAGGCTAGGACTTTGGGTAGTTTCAAATTTAGGTTGGATAAGTACATGAGTGGGAGGGGTTGGATTTGAGTGGGACTTTCACATAGGAACTTATTTCTTGGGTGGCATTGAAAGTTGGGTTGGGTAGATGTTTTGTTAGTGGGATGAATTGTAAAGGACCTGCCTAGTATGGGCCAACAGGCCTCCTGCAGTGTTCCTCCTTTCTTATGTTTTTATGTTCTATCAAATCCAACCCTTCTCACTCATGTGTTTATCCAACCTAATATGTTTATCAAATGCTGTTTACATCAGAAGAGGAGAGGTTAACCTTACTGACCAATATATTCAGCTTAAAAGAGAAGTAAAAAAAGGGGATTAGAAAGGCTAAAAGTGACTATGAAATTAGAGTTGCTAATGAATCAAAGACCAATCCAAAGGGGTTCTTTCAAGTGTCTAGGACGAAGGTGAAGGAAAAAGTAGGACCAATGAAAATTGGGAATGGACAGCTGACGGATAATGAACTGGAAATGTCTTCCATATTTAATGACTATTTTTTGTCAGTTTTTACACAGGAAGACATAAATCAGATCCCAGAAATTATTCAGTTCCTGACAAATTCAAATTGATTAATATTACTGTCACAAGGGACATGGTTATCAAACAGATAGAGAAACTGAAGCAAAATAAGTCCCCAGGGCCCGACAAGTTTTTTCCAGGGTACTTAAGGAATGCAAGATGGAACTTAGTCAGCCATTAACGAGTGTGTTCAATGCGACCATCCTTACTGGTGTTGTGCCAGAGTTGTGGAAGCTGGTTAATGTGGATCCTTGTTACAAAAAACGCGATTCTAAAAGCTTAGAGATCTCCAGTGAATACTAGAAAGGACTGCCCTTCTAGCATCCAGCCTGTTACTGGGTTTTCGTAACAAGTAGTCAGTATCCTTGTCCAATTATCCATTAGAATTCAGTATGATTCAATAGTGCTTCAGGATTACAACTGGTAGGCTACTAACCAGATAAATTAAAATTTAATAAATTTATTAGTCATTAGTTGTCTAGGCGTATATCAAATTAATTAAATTAAATTAAATGCTGGCTAACACCCAGCATTCTCAAATCCATAAATACAAAACACCGATATGAAAAACAGTACAGAATGGGTCACATAACCAGAGACCAAACAAAACGTTACTCGTCAATCCTAACCAGCCTGATAAGAAGGGCAAAAAAATTGTATTATGAGAACAGATTATCCAACTTACGAGGTGATATAAAAAAGACCTGGAAGACCCTATCAGAAATTCTGGGAACAAAAAAGATATCACGACATAGCGAAATAAAATTAGCAAAATCAGATGAACCCCAATTCCCACCAACAGAAACAGCAAACAGACTCAATGATTTCTTCTCCACTATAGGTAAAAAACCTTGCCAATAAAATCCCAAGCTCAGATACCCCACCAAATGATTACCTCACTGGCAACTACCCCAACACACTGTTCCTAGCTCCGACTAACCCATACGAAGTCTCCTTATTATCAACGCACTGAAAAACAAGGCAGGAGATTTAAATACCTTACCACCCTTTATATACAAAAAAGCGTCACAAGTACTATCACCAATCATTGCAACACTCTTTAACAAATCCAATGAATCCTCCACCTTCCCTACAGTACTCAAAATAGCAAGGGTCACCCCGATCCACAAAGGAGGAGACCAAAAAAGAGTTGAATAACTATAGGCCAATATCCAATTTACACCCTCTCTCAAAATCTTTGAAAAATTAATTCATAAACGAATCTACTCCTACCTCATCTCCCAAAACATTCTCAACCCCTGCCAATTTGGATTCAGGCCTAATAAAAATACTTATGATGCTATTATACACATGCTAGAACATATATACACTGCAATAGAGAAAAAAGAAGTCCCACTGGGGATCTTCATTGACTTACGTAAAGCTTTTGATACAGTTGACCATGACTTGCTCCAAGTAAAATTGTCACACTATGGTATTAGAGGGCACTCCCTCAACTACCTCAAGTCTTACCTCAGCAACAGAAGCCAATATGTGTACGCAAATGGGGCAAGCTCTTCCGCACAACCAATTACAGTTGGTGTCCCACAGGGAAGTGTCCTTGGCCCTCTTCTCTTTCTCCTATACATAAATGACCTACCAAATGCTTTGCAATTACTCAACCCCCACTTTTTGCAGATGACACTACATACGTCTTCTCTCACCCGAGCCCAGTCCCCCTAGCCAATACTGTAAACACCGAATTTTCAGAAAATATTACCTGGATGAGGACTAACAAACTTACACTAAACATTGACAAAACATACTTCATTCAGTTTGGTAACAGAGCTACAGATGTACCTCTTAACATAACAATAAACGAATCACCTATCACAAAGCTAACAGAGGGAAAATTCTTAGGAATCCACCTCGATAATAGACTCAAATTTCATACACATATACAACAAATTTCTAAGAAAATTTCCAAGACTGTAGGCATAGTAAACGAAGATACGGTACTATGTTCCACAGTCAGCCCTCCTGGCCCTTTATCACTCTCTTTATTACCCCTATCTCACCTATGGAATTTGTGCATGGGGCTCAACAACAATTAACCATCTCAGACTACTAATTACCCAACAAAAGGCTGCAGTTAGAATGATAACAAATTCTCACTACAGACAACACACTCCACCAATATTCAAAACACTCAACGTACTCACCATACAAAACATCCATACTTACTATTGCACCTATTACATACATAGAACACTTAACTCTGATATTAACCCTCCCTCAAACATCTCCTTGCCAACCTCAACAGAACACATGACCATAACACAAGGCACAGATCACTCTTTGATGTTCCTCGTGTCCATCTCACGCTATGCAAAAACTCAATGCACATAAAAGGCCCTAAAATATGGAATTCATTACCTGTAAATATAAAAGAAACACTACCTGTTTATAAATTCAAGTCTCTTCTCAAAGATCACTTACTCACTCAAAACCAAATAAATACTGAATAACTGAACCTTATAAATTGTATATCCTATATGTTACTCACAATTATATCACACAAATGTTAAACCTAGGACCCAATCTAACTTTATTATTTTTTTAAATACACTACCTAACAAAATACTCCATTCGACTGAATGTACAGTAATGCATGCAACCATATGACCTGTCTTTGTAATACTCATTTGTGCTTTATAGTTATCTGTTTACAATAATGTTTTATCACTGGTTTGATCATTGCTTAGTTAATGTTAAATTAATTTTAAGCCAGCCCATAATGCTATGCATATAAGTGGCTTTGGCATGCTGCTCTTACCTGTATTTTTTGTACCTCTGTATGTATGCTTAAATTACTAAATAAAAATAAAAATAAAAAAATAATATCACTTCTCTCGTATACAATAGTATTGTGCTGAAAGCACATATCACATTTATAATTCTTAAGTACCATCTGGTACGTTAACATTTAATAAGATATTACAAATATGTACAAGTAAGTTTGTGTATGTGTGTAAGTGCTCTAAGTAGTTCGCTATGTCTCAAGACTCGACTAGACTTAAACAAGTGACTGACAAAGTCCTCAAATAAACTAACTTCTTGACCAACTGGCAATCAGAACAGTCTGCTTGAACAAAAAAAGAATGCTAAACCCAATAGCAATATAACAAGCAACTGCAACACAAAATCAGGAACAAGGAGATAATATAACGACACTAAGTAGGGACCATCTGCAGATCCTCCACAAAAGTCACAAAACTCCCATATTACTGAATCTAAGTTCAGCATAAGAAAATCCCCGACTGTGATAATACACAGATACCAGTACAAGTTAGGTCAAGCTACAGCTCAGGACCTGAGTTGCTCAGAGTGTCTATGCGACACACAACCTCAGTACAACGTCGAAAATCACCAAGTCTATACAATGTTTTGTGAACAGAGTTCTACAGAACTAACAAGAATAATGAGACAGACAATCTGTCCAACCACCAAGAGAGTCTAGACCAGTCTGAATACTTCAGGCGAGGTGAGGACACCCCCCCCTCGATCACGTGATAGCTCCGTGGACAGCTGCAGCTCAGAAACAGAAGCCGGCAGTCTAACGAGCCACAAGCGATAATTACAGTAGTTAGACAATCAAGACTTGAACTGAGCACATATGTTACATCCTACCTAACAAAAGGAAGCTAAGTCAAATAACAATACAAAGCAATACATTTACGATTTAGCTATTATCGCAAATACAAGCAATATAAAATTATATGAAAAGGTAATAATTATATATATATATACATATTAATCACTGCAACCCATTGAGGGGTTGCAACACCCCCCCAACACGACAAACGGTCGCACTAGGAGTTGCATTAATGTCTTTCACATTGTGCAAGAATGGTATATAATACCGAGAAGATGAAATTAAGACACATGTGCAACATCTGGGTATCTTTATTGTAGACGTTTCGCCATCCAGTGGCTTTATCAATACAAATTCTAGGACATAGCTTGAAGACAGTAGGACTATATACAGAAGATGAGGTAATCAGTCCCTCAACCTAGGAGTAGGTGCGAAGAGCACCATAGTCGTGGAGATTCGACTATGGTGCTCTTCGCACCTACTCCTAGGTTGAGGGACTGATTACCTCATCTTCTGTATATAGTCCTACTGTCTTCAAGCTATGTCCTAGAATTTGTATTGATAAAGCCACTGGATGGCGAAACGTCTACAATAAAGATACCCAGATGTTGCACATGTGTCTTAATTTCGTCTTTCACATTACTGATGACTCAGGTTACATTACTAACAATATAATATAAACATTAATCAGAGTCACTCTTGTGCCAAGCACTTCTATAATTTCACAGCGTCTATACAATAAGATATGCCCCTAGTACTAGGGCAGTACACAGTATCGTATCTCTGCATTCTCGTGGTTATGTACATTAGTGTAGAGACAGGATAGCATAGACAAGGAGGGCACGTTGAGGCTCGATCATAGTAGTGTAGACAGCATAATAGTCTTGTGCTATAGACAGGAGACAGCATTCCACTCTTAAGTAGTGGTTGTGGAATGCTATGCAGTATGGACATCTGAGTATTAAACAGCTTAAGGTGTGTAGTGAGGGGGGGGGTCTGCGGCAGGACAGTGTTGCGCCGCACACAGTAACATCGCCCACACAACACTACCCACTCATCACTCAGCTTCTGTCTCCTTACACACATATCAATACTGTGAATATATAAATATAATAATTAGACATGAGTATATATAGTTAGTATGGGCTGGAGGGATTAAGTTACTCTACTGAATTTGACATAGCAAGTAACAAAAGGAATTTGGGCATAAAATTACGTTAATTTAATGTAACTGATAATTATTAAGGACGTGACAGAGCGTCATCAATTACATTACAATGACCACTTATATGTTTTATACTAATAGAATAAGGTTGGATTCTGAGGGCCCACCTCATGATCCTAGCATTTTTACTTTTCATAGTGTTAATATAAGTGAGTGGATTGTGGTCTGAAAAAAACGTTAATTTTAAATGGGGAAGTGCCCAAATACACGTCAAAATGTTCCAAGGACACCACAAGAGCTAGAGCCTCTTTCTCAATAGTGGCATAATTTTTCTGGTGTCGTTTTAACTTAGATTAATAGTAACATATAGGATGGAGAATGTCAGTGGATGTTGACTGTTGGAGCAGCACAGCGCCCACTGCATAACCACTCGCATCTATATGTAAAAAGGGAAGATTGAAAGTAGGACTCTTCACAAGAACAGAGGAAAGCAGATGCTTCAACCTTTTGAACGAGTCTGAACAATGTCTAGTCCAGATGAACTGAACTTTGCTACTAATGAACACAGTGAGAGGTGTAGGTGGAGGTGTGTGTGCTGGCTTGCCTGTCACTTGACACACGTGGCAACATCGCACATGATCAGCTACTGTTTCCTTCATCTTTGGCCAAGTAAAATGTTTTGCCAGTTTACTGCGTGTCTTCTTGACACCCAAATGTCCTCCAATGGGACTACTGTGAACAAAATCAATGGCTTGTTCACGAAATGTAACTGGTAACACTACGAGATGCTTGACTGTGGTGGAAACACTATCAGCTGACAACTTACATGTACAGTGGACCCCCGGTTAACGAACTTTTTTCATTCCAGTAGTATGTTCAGGTGCCAGTACTGACCGAATTTTTTCCCATAAGGAATATTGTGAAGTAGATTAGTCCATTTCAGACCCCCAAACATACACGTACAAACGCACTTACATAAATACACTTACATAATTGGTCGCATTTGGAGGTGATCGTTAAGCGGGGGTCCACTGTATTTTTCTCCATCAGTACACCGTTACTATAATAGTAACAATTATCGAGATCCTTTGCTTCACTCTCAGTAACTGCTATATCTCTCAGTCTTTCCAGTGACTGATCAACAAACTGATCCTTGATTAAATCATCATGAGTAAGAAATTTAACGTCAGTTGTGTCCTGACTAGGTTGATTTTACGGGGGAGTTGGTGTTAATGATCCTGGGCGCAGAGCGTCACTAAACAACATATTCAAGCCCAAATCATTGTCATCCACTAACACAACAGGAGACAAGGATGGTTGTTGAATCTTTGACATAGCTCTAGTAATTGCGCTGAGAGGAAATAAAATAGGTTTCTCTCTACAAGCTTCAATGGCATAATTATCATCAGTGTTATTATCAATCACAAGTGGTTCTTTACATATACCAGCATGAAGGATATCGTTCCCTATCAACAAGTCCACTGACCTGATGGGAAATACACCACTGGATATACCCACTGAAATATAACCAGCAAAATAGCTTGTTTCAATGTATACCTTGTGAAGAGGTACTTTTATAACAGCCCCTCCATAGGCTTCTAACAATACATCTATCTTGCAATAGGTATCATCAGTTATGGTCAGTACATCTTTTCTTAATAAGGTGAGATAACTGCCAGTGTCTCTGAAAGTAATTATCTCAGATGTGATTCGTCAAATCCTACTTTACCTCTCGAAAAGTAAGGACTCATCGCTGAACGAATCTTTTCGTCAGATGCACTTTCTGACGCTAGTCATCTGTCCTGAGTAATATTATCTAAAACAGTAGGATCAGAGGTATTACTAGGACTTTGGTGCCTTTGTTGCTCGGAAGAGGATACGACTTGAGTGGGGGCGCCAGCCCCACGACTGCTTCTCGTATCTCTTTCTAACTTATAGCAATACTCTCTAGCATGTCCTTTTCTGTTACAATAGGTACATTTAACTTTCTTCTTCTCGATATCAGATTTCTGTCTAACCACAGAGACAGATTCAGGATTGTGGGTTTTCCTGGTAAAGGTACGAGAAGTTACAGTAGCAGATACATCAGGCCGGCAATGAGCAGCTGATTTAGGTTGCCAACTTCTAGGACAATCTTTAGTTACCTTGTTTCTTTGTGTTTTAGTATGTACAAGTTTGTGAGAAATCTCACAATTGTCTGCTAATGCTGCAGTTTCCAGAATATCCGAGGTAGTATGATCGATCAGATATTCTTGTATGTCAACAGACATACAGTTGTTAAACTCTTCATGTAGTAACAACTGAACAAGGCGTCGTAGTTGTTACACTTGGCCCAGACTACCCATCTCTAAAATTTGCAACTTTTTCTACGAGCAAACTCTACACAATTTGACTTGTTGTCTTTTGTAACGACAAAATGCCTTTGATAACTTACGGGAAACAATTTATATGTCTCTAAAAATTTTTTTTTGCAGCGTCATAATAATGTATTTGGGCAAAGGGGAAAAAGTGCAGTCAAGTTTGAGTCTTCCTGTCAAAGCGTGTGCAACAGGTACCCAGTGTTACGTAGCCAGTTAAAACCCGGGCCCGGGTTCTCAAAACATCAAAATAGGTGTCTAAGCCCTTTTAAAAAAAATTTGGGAACCAGGGATGCAGTTTTCTGCACTTTAAATATGTCCGTGATCTATCAGTCTGTTGTCTTCCCAGATGAACCTTTTCTCCTGGAAATCTTTTTTGTTAAATTTACCTGAGCCTCTAGTGTGCAATCTGCAACATAATGGGGGATTCTAACCTCCCAATGTTCCTGAGAGATAGGACCAGTGGGTAAGGAGGGTAAAAAATTTAACATGTCTTTTGGACTGCCCTTAGTCGGGCCCCTCGTTCAGGCGTCCTAGAAGTCTAGATCGGTCTATGATGTAGATACAGGTGTAGTATCACGTACTTGATAGGCTGAGTCATCCTACCAGCTACACCTTCTATTGTGTCATGAGGGGGGGCATGGCGAAAAAATGAGCTCATAGGCTCGACACTAGGCTTACTTTCCCTTTTGCTCTTTCTTCACTTCATCAAATGATTCCCTTTTCCTAATTGTGACACTGGGCTTTCTGAATCAAATCATAATCAGACATCTCTGTATGAGCAGGAAACAACATACTTTAATTAATGCTCTGACAGTTTTTTGCGGTGTAATTCCGTTATATCCACTGAGATATTTGCTACTTGCCAACACGTCTAATTTTTAATGTACTCAACTCAACAAAGTCAGAGTATAAATTTAAAACTGTTTCACTTTGGCATACATCAAAAAAAATTGTACTACGGAGAGTATTAGGGGGAAACATAACCTGATAGGAATTTTAGTTTTGGTTGTCTTGAGCTAAAAAACTCATAAACAGTTTTTCCATCCCCGGGATCAAGAGACTCTCAGGTACATCATCCCCCTGGTATGTTGTACAAGACAAAACCAAAGTCTTCAGATTGGGAAAAATATCAAAGTTTTTGATCATAGTTTACAGTATGTCAAACTGGAAAATTTCTCCAACCCCTTTGGGATCAAGAGCATCCCGGACGGCCCCCCTATTTGTTAAAAAAAACGCGATTCTAAAACTTAGAGATCTCCATTGAATACTAAAAAGGGACTGCCCTTCTAGCATCCAGCCTGTTACGGGGTTTTCGTAACAAGTATCAGTATCCTTGTCCAATTATCCATTAGAATTCAGTAGATTAAATAGTGCTTGGGATTACAAACTGGTGGGTACTAACAGAAAAATTAAAATTTAATAAATTTTTTAGTCTTAAGTTCCCTAGGCGTATATAAAATTTAAATTTAAAATTTAAATACAGTAATTAAAATATACCCTTCTCCGTATCAATATATTGTGTGAAAACACATATCACTTTTTAATTTTTTAAATACCATCTGGGATGTTAAAATTTTAATAAAATATTCAAAATATGTACAATAAGTTTGTGTATGTGGTAAGTGCTTAAGTATTCGCTATGTCTCAAGACCGACTAGACTTAAACAAATGATGACAAATCCTCAAAAAAAACTAAAATTTTTGACCAATGGCAATCAGAACAGTCTGCTTAACAACAAAAAAGAATGCTAAACCCCCAAAAGCAAAATAAAAAAGCAACGCAACCAAAAAAAACAGGAACAAGGGTAATATAATGACACAAGTAGGGGCCCTCGCGATCCTCCACAAAAAATCACAAAACCCCATATACTAATCTAAGTTTAGCATAAAAAAATCCCCCACTGTGAAATACACAATACCGTACAAGTTAGGTCAGAAGTACAGCTCAGGACCGGTTGCTCGAGTGTCTATGCGACCACAACCTCGTACAACTCGAAAAAACACCAAGTCTATACAATGTTCTGTGAACGAGTTTTCCCGAAAAACAAGAAAAATGAGACAACAATCGCCAACCACCAAGAGAGTCGACCAGACTGAAAAAACTTCAGGGAGGTGAGGACACCCCCCCCCCCCCCATCATGTGTTTGCTCCGGGGCACTACAGCTCAGAAACAGAAGCCGGCATCTAACGAGCCACAAGCGATAATTACATAGTTAGACAATCAAAACTTGAAATGAGCACATATGTTACATCCTACCCCAACAAAAAGGGAAACTAAGTCAAAAAACAATATAAAACAATACCTTTTTGATTTAGTATTATCGCAAATACAACAATATAAAATTTTAGAAAAAGGGAATAATTATTTATAATACATTTAATCATTTCAACCCATTCAGGGGGTTCCAACTCCTATATTAAATCAGGGATAAGTCCGTTCCTTCAAATTCCGTCCAAAAACCTGAAGCTATAGCGGGCAAGTTAAGACTCAATTATAGCTGAGATTATTAGAAGTCACCCTTTAAGAGCTACTTTATAAAGAATCACAGCATGGGTTCAAAGAGGTTTTCCGCCTGACCATTTTTCTGCATTTTCAATAGAAAAATTTAGGGGCATACACAGTGAAAAGAATGGGCATTGTTTATTTTAATTTTAGTAAAGCCTTCGATAGAATACCCCAAAGAGGCTCTTTAAGAAAAGTGGCAGTTCATGGTAAGGGGGGTAAAGTTCTAGCAGGACAGAGCATGGGGTTACCAATAGAAACAGAAGTTTCCATTAATCGGGTCAAATCTGAATGGGGATTAGTCATTAGTGGCGTTCCACAAGGATCAGTTTTAGGCCCTCTCTTGTTCATAATTTACATTAATGACCTTGATGAAGGGATTACGAGTGACATGAGCAAATTTGCTGATGATACAAAGATAGGCCGTATGAGGAGGATACCAATGAACACCAGGAGGATTTGGACAAATTAATGTCTTGATCTGAAAAATGGCAGATGACGTTCAATGTGGATAAGTGTAAGGTACTAGTCCTTGGTAATGAAAATAACTCTCGAAGCTATAAACTAGGTGAAGTAGAGCTTGATCATACAGAATGTGAAAAAGACTTGGGAGTCATGGTAAGCAGAAATCTAAAGCCAAGACAGCAGTGCCTAAGTGTGTGCTACAAGGTTAACAGATTACTTGGATTTATCTCAAGAAGTATAAGTAACAAAAGTCCAAAAGTTATTTTACAGCTCTATACATCATTAGTGAGGCCTCATTTAGATTATGCCGCTCAGTTTTTGTCTCCTTACTACAGGATAGATATAGACTCATTGGAGAACATACAGAGAAGAATGACTAAAACGATTTACTGTGTAAGGAATCTCCCATATGAAGATAGACTTAAAGCCTTAAATCTCCACTCTCTGGAGAGACATAGAATGAGGGGAGATATCACTGAAGTGTATAAGTGGATGACGGGCATAAGCAAAGGAGATAATAAAGTACTGAGGGTGTCGAACCAGGTAAGAACTAGAAATAATGGATTTAAGTTGGATAAATTTAGATTTAAAAAGAACATAGGTAAGTACTGTTTTCTAACAGAGTTGTGGATGCATAGAACAATCTTCCCAGTAGGGTGATAGAGGCTAAGACCTTGGGTAGCTTTAAAAAGAGACTGGAAAAATATATGAGTGGGAGGGGCTGGGTTTGATTGGTGTCATTGGGTACGGGAGTTAATTCTTGGGTAGCGGTCGTTTTGATAAGGACCTGCCTTGTATGGGCCAGTAGGCCTTCTGCAGTGTTCCTCCATTCTTATGTTCTTATGTTCTTGTTTTCCATTTATACACCTCCAGTGGTGACCTGTACTCAGTTCTGTGAAGATCTGCCCAGTGTGTTCTCCGTGAATCTGCACAAGATGTCCTCTCTTGAGCAACTCTACCAGCAGCTAAAAGAGGAGCTTAGGGTTGCTAAGCTTGAGATATGGCAATTGATGGAGGAAAACAAGAGGATTCAAAGTAATCCTCCTGTTGTGAATCCTCAGGTCAAGAGAGGAACCTGGTCAGTGGCAGGCCAACATGGAACGAAGCTGAAAATCAAGAAGACTGTTGGAGTAGCGGAAACAGTGAAGATCCAGAAGACTGCTGTGGAGACTTCCAACCCATTTTCAGTACTACCAGACGAATGTGTGTTGTCTACTGGTAACTTCGCAATGAGTACCAAGGAATCATTGGCAGAGGAGGGTGAGTTGACATCCCTTGAAACCCCAACGAAGACCATCGAAAACATAACTACGAACTCCACCAGTGAAGGTAAGAACATTATTTTAGTTGGGGACAGTGAAGTGAAATTTATGCATAGGGCATTTTGTCTTAGGGACAGGAAGCAGAGGCAGAGGGTATGTTTTCCTGGGGCTGGGATGGGGGGTATTGTTAGCCGTCTGGACGATATCATAAAGGGTAATGGGAGCAATCCTATTATCTGCCTCAGTGTGGGAGGCAATGATGTTGGCAGACGTAGGAGTGGAGACCTGATTAGCAGGTATAGGACAGCAATAGAGATAATTAGGAAGAAGGGTGGGAACCCTGTGATACGTGGCATTTTGCCCAGGAAAGGAGTTGGAAATGAATGGTTGTCCAGGGCAATTGGTGTCAATTGCTGGCTAGACAAACACTGTAAGGAAAATGTAGTAACATTCATAGACAACTGGAACCTTTTCTATGGCAGAAATGACATGTATGCCAGGGATGGGGTTCAGTTATCTAGGTTTGGATTGGGAGCTCTGGCCAATGCAGTGGAGGGAGCTGTTAGGTCTTTAAACTAGAAATAGACGGTGGTATGGGTTTTCATGGAAAAATCAATGTATTCTGAGCTTAGTGATAGTGTGAGGTTTAAGGAAACCAGTTATAGGCAGAATGAGGAAGAGTTATTGGTGAACATAGGGAAGCCAATGGCATTAGGTGATAAGGAGAGTAACAGGCATAGTGGAGAAACAGAAATCAGCAGGAAGAAAAAAGAGAAGGGAGGGTTTCTGAAAATATATTATACTAATAGTCGTAGTGCGAGAAATAAGATGGACAAATTGAGATTAGTTGCAAGTGCGGGTAACATTGATGTTTTTGCCATAACCGAGACGTGGTTTAATATGAAAAATAGGGACATGCCTGCTGAATGTCACATTCAGGGTTTTAAATTGTTCCAAGTAGACAGAAGTATTGGGAAGTTGGGATGGGGTGGCACTCTATGTCCGTGATCGTTTAAATTGTTGCATAAAAACGGGTATAAAGTTTGAAACACATACTGAGTTTGTTTGGGTAGGGCATGAAAAATTGATTTTAGGCATGATATACCGTCCCTCAAACTTGGATAGAGACCAAGGAAGACTACTCTGGGAGGAAATTGTTAAGGCCACAAGGCACGATAACGCTGTAATTCTAGGGGACTTTAACTTTAATAATATTGATTGGAATTTTCTGACTGGGAATTTAGAATCTAATGACTTTTTCGAAGTAGTTCAGGATTGTTTTTTGAAGCAGTTTGTGACAGAACCTACAAGGGAAAATAACCTGCTTGACTTAGTTCTGGCAAACAAGGAATCCCTTGTTAATAATTTAGAAATTTCAGAGGAACTTGGTGCTAGCAACCACAAATCAATTACATTTAGCACTGAATGGAAGTATGATAGTAGGGATAACTCAGCAACAGTCCCAAATTTTCGCCTAGCAGCTTATGATGGGCTTAGAGAATATTTATCATTTGTTGACTGGGGTAACGAAGAGAGCTATCAATATGACAGTTTTCTGAACACTATACATGCTACCCAAAGAACATTTATCCCGTATAAAGAAATTAGATCAAATAGAAATGATCCAAAATGGATGAATAACACTCTCAAATATCTTTTAGGGCATAAGAAAGGAATTTATAGGCATATCAAAAGAGGTGAGGGTCATCTTATGAATCAATTATCGATATTAAGAGGGACGTTAAAAAGGGGATAAGAAAAGCTAAACGGGACTATGAAATTAAAGTCGCTAAGGATTCGAAAACTAACCCAAAAAGGCTTTTCCAGGTGTGTAGAACATACATAACTATGGTCATCTTACTGACAAAGAGAATGAAATGTGCTCGATTTTAAATAATTATTTTCTCTTGGTTTTCACACAGGAAGACACTAAAAAATCCCAGTAATTAATTTTTATAGTGGGCCTGAAGAAGATATATTATGTAACATCACAGTCACTAGTGAAATGGTTACGAAACAAATAGACTGACTGAAGCAAAATAAGTCACCAGGACCTGATGAGCTTTTTCAAGGGTTCTTAAGGAATGCAAAATGGAACTCTTTTTTTTTTTTTTTTTTTTTTTTTTTTTTTTACACAGGGTTTAACAAGGTTGAGGATCCCTAGCTTTATTGACAAGCTATTTACAGGTTAAGGATTCCTAACTTTATTGGCAAGCTAAGAGCTGTTACCTACATCAGCTCATTTGAAAGCATTTTTATTGTTATGAGACATACAAGTAGGGAACAGGATGAAGTTGGAGCCATCTGTGGGCCAGCATTTTCATTTGATCAACTGACTATCTCGTTGACATCATTATGCTGTATGAATGTGTTCCATACTTGAGTCATCCTGGGGATAAATGATCTCAGATAAAGTGATGTTCTGGAGAAGGGTACAGCCAGAGTGAAGTTGCTGCTTTCTGCCCGTCTTGTGGCATAAAAGCTTGTTTCACGCTGTCCTCGAAGTGGATCCAAGTGTGGTACTTTGACAATATTGGCCTTGTACATAACAGTAAGGCCACCCACATCCCTCCTGTATTGAAGGCTCTGCTGAAATGACAGATCTATCTAGGATGGGTCCAGGCGAGAGATGAGACGTCTTGCTCTGTTCTCTACTCTGTCAAGCAGTCACAGATGAGAGGGGGGCAGGCAAACCAAGAAAGTGGAGCATACTCAAGGTGTGAGTGTACTTGTGCCTCGTACAGAATCTTGCAACCCCTACTGTCAAGCATATGCGAGATATGGCAAAGTGCTGTAAGCTTCCTGGCTGCCTTGTTTGCAAGATTTACACGGTTCTTCATGGTCAGTTTGGAGTCAAATTTCACCCCAAGGATATCAACTTCTCCATGTGCCAACACCCTCCCATTCATCCTTACTACTGCACCAGCATTACCCTCATGGTGCCTAGAGACCATCATCATTTGCGTTTTCTCAGGTGCAAATGTTACTTGCCATCTATTTCCCCAAGCTGATATAGCTCTTAGCTGGTGATTGATGTAGCTTAGAGCAGCTGGCATTTCTTCTCTTGGATAAGTGAATGTCAGTGTCCAGTCGTCTGCATATGCATGGGATTCTGGGATGAGATGAAAAAGGTCATTGAAGTAGACATTCCAAAACAATGGTCCCAGCATGCTTCCTTGTGGAACACTTGCCCCAACAGGATGTCTTGCTGATTCCGTTCCACTGAGAACTACCCTTAGAGATCTACAATGAAGGTAATCACTGAGGAGACATAGCGTAGAGCCTGCAATTCCCAGTGCTTGAAGTTTTGCTAAGAGGCCCTGGTGCCACACCCGGTCGAAAGCACCAGCAATATCCATTAACTAATATTTTTAATTTATCTCTTCAAACAGGTGTAGTGTCTGATATGTGGAAGATGGCTAATGTAATTCCTATTTTTAAAGCAGGGGACAAGTCGTTACCATCAAATTACCACCTAATAAGCCTGACCTCAATTGTAGGCAAACTGCTAGAGTCAATTATAGCTGAGATTATAAGAAGCCATCTGGATAAGCATAATCTGATTAATGATACTAAGCATGGATTCACGAGAGGCCATTCTTGTCTAACCAATTTATTAACTTTCTTCAGTAAAGCTTTTGAAGCTGTTGATCATGATAAAGAATTTGATATTATTTACTTTGATTTTAGTAAGGCTTTTGATAGAGTTCCATCCACACCAAAGACTGTTAAGGAAAGTGGCAACTCATGGCATTGAGGGAAAAGTGCTCTCATGGATCGAGTCATGGCTCACAGACAGGAAGCAGAGGGTGTCCATAAATGGGGTTAAATCCGAGTGGGGATCTGTAACAAGTGGCGTTCCACAGGGATCAGCCTTGGGCCTGTTGTTGTTTATAATATATATCAATGATCTTGATGAGGGAATTACTAGTGAAATGAGCAAATTCGCCGATGACACAAAGATAGGTTAGGATAATTGATTCAAACGTAGATATCAGGTAACTTCAGGAGGATTTAGACAAACTCAATTCCTGGTCAGAAAAGTGGCAGATGCAGTTCGGAGCCTGTAGCACATCAACGTATATCTATGTTTGGACAGTTTAAGGGTTAAACTACATTCACTTGTAAGACGAAGAATGAGGGGAGACATGATCGAAGTGTATAAGTGGAAGATGGGTATTAACAAAGGGGATATAAATAAGGTTTTGAGGATATCCCTTCAAGAAAGAACCTGCAATAATGAATTCAAATTAGATAAGTTTAGATTTCGAAAGGATATAGGAAAGTATTGGTTTGGAAATAGGGTAGTTGATGAGTGGAACAGTCTGCCTAGTAGGGTTATTGAAGCTAAAACGTTGGGTAGTTTCAAATTTAGGTTAGATATTGGCAGTTTGGAGGGATATGTTGTGTATCTTTATATGTGTATGCTTCTAAACTGTTGTATTCTGAGCACCTCTGCAAAAACAGTGATAATGTGTGAGTGTGGTGAAAGTGTTGAATGATGATGAAAGTATTTTCTTTTTGGGGATTTTCTATCTTTTTTGGGTCACCCTGCCTCGGTGGGAGACGGCCGACTTGTTGAAAAAAAAAAAAATACATGAGTGAGAGGGGTTGGATTTGAGTGAGACTTGCATAATGAGTAAATAGTATCATCAAAACTTATTTCTTGGGTAGCACTGAAAATTGGGTTGGGCAAATATTTTGTTAGTGGGAAGAACTGTAAAGGACCTACCTAGTATGGGCCAACAGGCCTGCTGCAGTGTTCCTCCTTTCTTATGTTCTTATGTATGAGTGACTGTGTGTGCGAGTCTCACACACACACACAGTCACACATGGCACACTACACAGCCACTCTCTCTGCCCAGTAGGGTTATTGATGCAAGGACCTTGGGTAGTTTCAAATTTAGGTTGGATAAGTACACGAGTGAGAGGGGTTGGATTTGAGTGGGACTTGCATATGAGTGGATAGAGTTATCAGAGCTTATTTCTTGGGTGGCATTCAAAATTTGGTTGGGTAAATGTTTTGTTAGTGGGATGGATTGTAAAGGACCTGCCTAGCATGGGCCAACAGGCCTGCTGCAGTGTTCCTCCTTTCTTATGTTCTTAAGTATGTGGGAAATACACATGCAAGCTCTGTAATTTAATCAAATCAAATCAAATCAAATCAAGTTTATTCTCTATAAGGATTACAATGCTGAGTTTACAGAATTTGGATATTGTGTGGTTTACATGTTTTAAAATACTAATTACAGAGGGGGCCACTAGAACACCTAGCATGGCTAGGCATTTCGGGCAGACTTAGATTAATTCTTAACTTTAAAATATTACAAATTATGAGGTAAGCTGGTATTATGGCTAAGTGACTAAATACTAGTTTGTGAGTTTAGCAATGTGAATGCTTTTGTTTTTGCACAATACATAGTTTCAGTATTGAAGTATCACAGGCCAACTTATGACTAGTTAGGATTCATTATTTTAAGATTAAGATTGATATCTCTGTGTTTATGGTCAAGTGGGTGAGTGAGTGTAAGTGTGAACTACCAGGTGGTATTCATGTAATTAGTTGACGGGGTGTATCAGGGAGATAAGATGTTTTCTAATGGTAGTTTTGAAGGTGATGAATGTGTCTGCAGTTCTAGAGTATTCAGGGAGGGTGTTCCAGATTTTAGGGCCTTTGAAATACAGGTCTCCCTCAACATTCGCGAGGGTTAGGGGATCAAGAGCCTCGCAAATGTTGAAAAAACGTGAATGTTTGGTGCCCCAATATATTGTAGGGAAATATAATACAATACTGCTTCCTTAACTTGTTGAACCATGAACAATCATAAAATATATGAAAACATCGTAAATTGTACTAAATATATACATGTTATGCTTTAATAATATGCATGTTATTAAATACCACAGACTCCACCAATGCCTCCACCACTTCCTCCACCACTGCGAGTCCCTACTACCCTCCCTCCGACCCCCGCAACTGGCAGCCAGCCCTCCCACCACTCAGTGTGGTGAGTGTTTTGTTTGTTCATTTTTTGCTATTAAACTACAGAATAAATAATGTAAACCCATTCATGACTGCATATTGGAATGGCTATTCGGACAGGTATTAGACGGTGACATGTGTTTACTCTTGAACACAGCAAAGGATCAAACATTTCTGCTACTGCTAATAATAACAATAGTAATAATAATAATAATAATAATAATAATAATAATAATAATAATAATACGATATAATTGAAGAAAGAAATTGTACAAAAATACGAGGGAGTGGTTGACACATCGTCAGTATGGCTTTGTTTATGCTGGAGTGAGCATTAGTCTCTGTGCTCTTCCAAACATTTCACAATAATTCAGAGGTTGAGGCAGTGGTATTTAATAACATATATGTTATAAATAATAATAGTACATATTATTAATAACATGTATTATTATTATTAATAACATGTATGTTATTAAATACCACTGCCTCAACAGCTGCCTCACCCACTGCCTCAATCGCTTCCTCAACAGCTGCCTAACCCACTGCCTCAATCGCTGCCTCAACAGCTGCCTCAATCGCAGCCTCAACAGCTGCCTCGCCCACTGCCTCAATCACTGCCTCAACAGCTGCCTCACCCACTGCCTCAATCACTGCCTCAACAGCTGCCTCACCCACTGCCTCAATCGCTGCCTCAACAGCTGCCTCAACCACTGCCTCAATCGCTTCCTCAACAGCTGCCTCACCCACTGCCTCAATCGCTGCCTCAACAGCTGCCTCAATCGCTGCCTCAACAGCTGCCTCAATCGCTGCCTCACCCACTGCCTCAATCGCTGCCTCAACAGCTGCCTCACCCACTGCTTCAATCGCTGCCTCAACAGCTGCCTCACCCACTGCCTCAAACGCTGCCTCAACAGCTGCCTCACCCACTGCCTCAATCGCTGCCTCAACAGCAGCCTCAACAGCTGCCTCACCCACTGCCTCAATCGCTGCCTCAACAGCTGCCTCAACAGCTGCCTCAACCACTGCCTCAATTGCTGCCTCAACAGCTGCCTCACCCACTGCCTCAATCGCTGCCTCAATCGCTGCCTCAACCACTGCCTCTACCACTCCAGTCGAACTCAATCTACAAGCATCAAACACAATGAATTTTTGTGAAATGTTTGGAAGAGCAGGGAGACTAATGTTCACTCCAGCATAAACAAAGCCATACTGACGATGTGTCAACCACTCCCTTGTGTTTTTGTACAACTTCCTTCTTCAATTATATCGTATTTATTATTATTATTATTATTATTATTATTACTATTGTTATTATTAGCAGTAGCAAAAATGTTTGATTCTTTGCTGCGTTCAAGAGTAAACACATGATGTCACCGTCTAATACGGGTCCGAATAGTCATTCCAATATGCAGTCATGAATGGGTTTACATTATTTATACTGTAGTTTAATAGCAAATAATGAACAAACAAAACACTCACCACACTTAGTGGTGGGAGGGCTGGCTGCCAGTTGCGGGGGTCGGTGGGAGGGTAGTAGGGACTCGCAGGTGGCGGGAAACTTAAATATGATTTGGCGGCTGGGAATTTGGTGGCTGGGAATTTGGCGGTTGGGAATTCGCGAATGTGTGAAGCCCGCAAAAGCTTAAAACGTGAATGTTGAGGGGGACCTGTACATTGAATTTTTGTAAAGGTTTAATCAGACATGGGGAATGTCATAGAGATGTTTGTGTCTGGTGTTATGCCTGTGGGTTCTGTCACAACTATCAAGAAAGCATTTTAGGTCAAGGATAATATTGGAATTTAAGGTCCTGTAGATGTAGATTGCACAGTAGTAAGTGTGGATGTACTGAACAGGGAGTAAGTTTAGATCTATGAAGAGTAGGGGGTGTGTTGCCAGGGATGGGATTTAGTGATTATTCTAACTGTGGCTTCTTGTTGGGTTATTATTGGCTTTAGGTGTATTGCTGCAGTTGATCCCCAAGCACAAATAGCATAGGTGAGGTATGAATAAATAAGTGAGTGGTATAGTGTGAGAAGGGCATTTTGCGGCACATAGTATCGTATCTTGGAGAGGATCCCAACCGTTTTGGATACTTTTTTGGTTATGTGTTTTATAAGAGTGCTAAAATTCAGGTTGTTGTCGAGGTATAGGCCTAGGAATTTGCCCTCATTATGTCTGGCAATTAGAGTGTTGTCGATCTTAATGTTAATTTGCGCAACGCCTGCTCTGCTACCAAACATAATACTGTATAGTAGGTTTTGTCAGTGTTAAGCATAAGTTTACTGGCTGTCATCCAAGTCGATATTTTGTGCAGCTCCTCGTTAACAATGGTGTTGAGGGTGGCAAGATTAGGGTGAGAGATGACATAAGTCGTGTCATCAGCAAAGAGAATGGGGTTCAGGTGTTGGAATACGTTTGGAAGATCATTGATGTATATGAGGAAGAGCAGGGGACCTAGGACACTTCCCTGAAGAACTCCAGTATCAACTGGCCATGTTGATGATGCTGTGTCTTTAATGGTGACATACTGATACCTATTAGTAAGGTAGGATTTGAAATATGCAAGTGCAAGGCCTCTTATACCATAATTGTCAAGTTTGTGGAGTAGGATGCCGTGGTCTACTGTGTCAAAAGCTTTTCTTAGGTCAATAAAAATTCCTAGCGGATATTCTACATTTTCCAATGCTGTGTAAAGCAGATCTAGCATTTTTATAATTGCACCATTAAGTGCTTTTATTTTTCCTGAATCCAAATTGGCAGGGGTTGAGTATGTTTTGTGCCGTTATAAATGAATATAGTCTCCTGTGCACGAGTTTCTCAAAGATTTTGGATAGCAATGGTAAGTTTGATATTGGCCTATAGTTGCTTACATCTGTAGGGTCACCACCTTTATGTAGTGGTGTAATATATGCCACATCCTCTTTGTTTGGCACGGATGTGGATGCAGATGTGGATATTTATTTAATCATGATTTCGGATGCGGACGTGGACGCTGATATCTCATTTAGAAAAAATGAGGATGCGGATTTAAGAAATTGTGCGGATGTTCCGCGGATGCGGATACGAATATCCGATACATCCCTACCCTGAATCCCTTCACAAAGTATTACCCTGCTCACACTCCAACAGCTCATCAGGTCCCAAAAACCATTTGTCTCCATTCATTCCTATCTAACATGCTCATGCACACTTGCTGGAAGTCCAAGCCCCTCACCCACAAAACTTCTTTTACCCCCTCCCTCTAACCTTTCCTAGGATGACCCCTACCCCACCTTCCTTCCAATACAGATTTGTAAGTACGTATCAGCCATTTTTATAGTATCATGAAAAAATTGCTGATGCTTTTAACCGATTAATATTACACATGCCTAAAAATAGTAAAATTAACACTACCTCATGAATGTGAGGGTTACTCACACTCACACGCATACGAACACAGTACACACCAACTCCATTACACACGACTGGAGAGAGAGAAAGTGAGTACATATTGAGCTGTTCAAGTTCTTAACTATAATTTTAGTTTTCCAATTTCCAGTTATTACAATAATGTATGCTTTTCAGTTTTCAAAATGTTTTTAAAAGCTTTAAGTGAAGATTATTAAAAGTGTTAGAAGTTTCAGTTTAATGTTTATTATAACTAGAAATCATTCAGTCTTTCATTTTCTTAGCTTACTGATGATTATGTTTTCATGAGATTATTAGATTTTTTAGATAGTCAGAGGTATTATGTTTTCTTTTCTTGAGGGAAGTACCTGTAATTAGTAAAAAGTAATGATAACTAAGAGAAATTAAGAATTTAATATTTAACCTCCCTGGGTTATTAAATATCTATTGAACATAGTTATCATAGTTTTAGCCCTCTTTTATTGTCCAGACCCAAAAAATTAACATTGCTCTCAGGGTCCACATTTAAAACAAAAAAAAGCAGAGAATATTTTTCCAAAGGTAATTACACCAAAAGTATGAAATTTGATCGCGCAAAGTTAGTGGCCCAAGCACAACTTATACATCAGCACTTTTGCACATTTTGAGTCCTATTTTAAGCCAATTACAATACTCCATTTGAGCAAAATCAGTTGAGCACAAGAAACTGCCAATTCAACTATTAGAACTACCCTATAAAGTGCACGTAAGTTGGTAATTTGGCCAATTACAGCAGGGCCCCACTTTACGGCATTTCACTTTACGGCGTTCCGCTAATACGGTCATTTCAAATTATGACCAAAACTCGCTATACGGCTCCCCCCACCTGACTTTCTAATACGGTCACCGCGCCCCACCCTGTTTGTTTACATTCTCCGTGAGCTCAGTAAGCATTAAGTCTCTCCATTTTGTCTGGAAACTCCAAAATTTCAAATGTTTTTAAAAGTTATTTCATATTTTATATATACTCTGATAATTATACTTATGTATACCTGTACCTAAATAAGCTTACATACTGTGCTGGCATGCAGGTACACATTAAAATCAGTAAGAGTGTCTTATGTCTCCAGACGTCATATTAGTAATGATAATAATAATCATCGAGTCTCATTTAAATGTCGTATATTACGTTAATATACACATTTTCATTAATCCATCTATGATATTTTTTCAAAATTATATAATAAACATGATGCATAACATATAAATAAGATAAATACACCCCACAGTAGAATAAATAAACATAAATGTGAGATGTGGTAGCAGACGACTTGCACAAGTGACGCCATATTAGAAATGATAATAATAATAATAATAATCACCGAGTCTCATTAAATGTCGTATATTACGTTAATATACACATTTTCATTAATCCATCCATGATATTTTTTTCAAAATTATATAATAAACACGATACATAACATAAAAAGATGATAAATACAACCCACAATAGAATAAATAAACATAAACATGAGATGTGGTAGCCAGATAACTTGTACAAGTGACGGCAAGAATAACATTTTCTCTAATCTAACATAAGAGAAAATGTGTTACTGTGGGTTACTGTAGAAAATTATTCCTTTCGTATGTAAGTTTATTCAGGTATACACAAATACAGTTACATAGAGTATCATACAATGTGTGTAGAGAACCTAGGATAACCCAAGAAAGTCAGAGTGACTTATTTCCATTGCCTTCACTCAGAGCATTATTTCTTCTCAAAATGATGTTACATGAGAAGGGAGTGTTCTTCTTTATTTATTCTACCATATCAATGTAGAGACAACCTGTACACAATGTAACTTGTACACAAACCAGACGTGTACACTTTGTTTACAAAACTTACCTTCGCCTGGTTTGTTTACATAACTCTGCGCCTGTCCTCTCTCATGCACTCATTCTTTCTCTCTCTCATTTATTCGTTTTATCTCATTTACTTACTCCTGACCCTACATTAAGACTACAAATATTTTAAGGTAAGTAATGAGTGAACTGTATATACATTTTATCGCTCTGGGATGCCCAAATATCATAGAATAGTATGTGTGGGTGGGGTGGCCTGGTAAGGTAGCCTGGCTGACTACCATACATACCACACTTGATTTCTTACAATAAATACTACTTGTCTCACCCTAGATTAAGACTATAAATATTTTAAGGTAAGTAATGAGTGCACTATGTGTGTATTGTACTTTTTTATTGTTTTTTGATGCCTGGTTCTATTGCTAACTTAATATATGTTAGTGTAAACTTGTTTAGTGTAAACTTGTTATCTAGTGTTTGTATGCATTTATAAGTGGAAAAAAAGGGTGTTCCACTTTACGGCGGTTTCCGCTTTATGGCAGTAGCCTGGAACCTAACCTCCCGTATAAGTGGGGCCCTGCTGTATACACAAAATTAAAAAATTCCAGTTTAAAAATAAAATACAAGATAAACGATGTACATAGATATTCCCAACACTAAAATATTTCCTCAGGCCTCTCCTGTAGTAGACTTGCCTTCCATTTTGAATTTGTAATCACACAAAACATACATTTACCCTATTTCTCGGATAATAAAATATTACCAGGAATGATTGGTTCATGGTGTCCCAGTAATTGAATCAGACCTATTAAAAATGTATAAAATAGACTGGGGTTGTAAAAGGCCTTCCCTGTCCTCATGAAAATTGACAAAAATCAAATACTACAGTGGAGCCTCGGGTTACGAATTTAATCCGTTCCATGGACTTGCTCTTATCCTGATTTGTTCATATGCTGGGTCAATTTTCCTCATTTAAATTAATTGAAATGCAATTTATTCGTTCCAGCTGAATTCCTGCTCTCAAGAGGCATGACAAAATAACTCTAATACAGTGGACCCCCGGTTAACGATTTTAATCCGTGCAAGAGGGCTCATCGTTATGCGAAATAATCGTTATGCGAATGAATTTTCCCCATAAGAAATAATGGAAATAAAATTAATCCGTGCAAGACGCCCAAAAGTATGAAAAAAATTTTTTTTTACCACATGAAATGTTAATTTTAATACACACAAACTGAAAAAGGCATGCACAATTACATGACACTTACTTTTATTGAAGATCTGGTGATGATTGATGGGATGGGAGGAGGGGAGAGCATTATCTTCTTACTGTTTAGAAGGGGAATCCCCTTCCATTAGGACTTGAGGTAGCAAGTCCTTTTCTGGGGTTACTTCCCTTCTTCTTTTAATGCCACTAGGACCAGCTTGAGAGTCACTGGACCTCTGTCGCACAACAAATCTGTCCATAGAGCTCTGTACCTCCCGTTCCTTCAAGACTTTCCTAAAATGGGCCATAACATTGTCATTGAAATAGTCACAAGCACGGCTTGCAACAGCTGTGTCAGGGTGATTTTCATCTATAAAGGTTTGCAGTTCAACCCACTCTGCACACATTTCCTTAATCTTTGAAGTAGGCACAATGGATTCCACAACTGGCATAGGCTTCTCAGGGTTAGCCCCAAACCCTTCAAAATCTTTCTTAATTTCCATACTAATTCTCACCCTTTTTACCACAGGGTTGGCACTAGAAGCTTTCTTGGGGCCCATGGTCACTTATTTTCCAGAAACAGCACCGAAAATACTGTAATAATACGAAATATTCCGAGTGTATGCTTGGATGTTACCGCGGAGGCTGGCTGGTAAACAATGGGACGGAGCGGCACATGTGAGGCTGGCTGAGGGCACATTGGACGCGTCTCGGACGAAAATCGGTATGCGGGTTTTTAATCGGTATGCGCGGCAAAAATTTTGCGATAAAAGTAATCGTTATGCGGAAAAATCGCTATGCGATGCCATCGTTATGCGGGGGTCCACTGTATCAACTCTACGGCTTATTTATCTGTCACAATTCATCTAATATGACATAATAAACAATACATGTATTAATAACATAGAAACCTGATATACACTCTAGAATGAATAAAATATGGCATTACATGGACGGCGGAGGGAAGAGGATTGTGGTTGGAAGTGGTCGTGCATTCTCGCTATGAAAACGTCAGAGGTGTTATAAGAGAAAATGGAGTTTGTGAGGCTAACTGAATTAGATCTGGTATACATACAACATTTACATACCTTGGAGAAGAAATGCAGAGTGGCATATTCTGTCAACAACCATGTCAACAGCAGCTTTTCCATCTTTTCACTGACAGAGGTCCACTGCTTAGAAATTACTGTGACGTCCTTTTGCTCGTGCTATAGCCTTTATAGACTCCTGCTTTAGTATTGTACACATAGTAGAGGGGCTACGCTTGTACCCAACTCGCTAAGTCCTCAACCCTAGTACCCAGTCTGTGTTTATTAACCATTTCTTGCTTTAATTCCAAGCAAATCATCCTCTTTTTCTTCTCAGCACTGTCCATTGCACTTGCTTTCTTAGGACCCATGGTCAGAAGAAAGAAATATGGTGAATTAACTGCACAAAACATAAGGAAATCATGAGAATTCCTTGCAACACGAGGGTAGCTCCATAAGCACATGTGAACTGGTGACCATTGTTTTGACTGACACTGCTATCTGGTGGTGGTGTTGTCAAACTAAATTATACACAGTACGTACATACATGTACAGGAGGGCCCCGCTTTACGGCGTTTCACTTTACGGTGTTCCGCTAATACGGTCATTTCAAATTATGACCAAAACTCGCTATACGGCTCCCCCCACCTGACTTTCTAATACGGTCACCGCGCCCCACCCTGTTTGTTTACATTCTCCGTGAGCTCAGTAAGCATTGAGTCTCTCCATTTTGTCTGGAAACTCCAAAATTTCAAATGTTTTTAAAAGTTATTTCATATTTTATACATACTCTGATAATTATACTTATGTATACCTGTACTTAAATAAACTTACATACTGTGCTGGCATGCAGGTACACATTAAAATCAGTAAGAGTGTCTTATGTCTCCAGACGTCATATTAGTAATGATAATAATAATCATCGAGTCTCATTTAAATGTCGTATATTACGTTAAATACACATTTTCATTAATCCATCTATGATATTTTTTCAAAATTATATAATAAACACGATACATAACATAAAAAGATGATAAATACACCCCACAATAGAATAAATAAACATAAATATGAGATGTGGTAGCAGACGACTTGCACAAGTGACGCCATATTAGAAATGATAATAATAATAATAATCACCGAGTCTCATTAAATGTTGTATATTACGTTAATATACACACTTTTATTAATCCATCCATGATATTTTTTTCAAAATTATATAATAAACACGATACATAACATAAAAATATGATAAATACACCCCACAATAGAATAAATAAACATAAATATGAGATGTGGTAGCCAGATAACTTGTACAAGTGATGCCAAGAATAACATTTTCTCTAATCTAACATAAGAGAAAATGTGTTACTGGGGGTAACTGTAGAAAATTATTCCTTTCGTATGTATGTAAGTTTATTCAGGTATACACAAATACAGTTACATAGATTATCATACATAACAACATACTGTATGTGTAGAGAACCTAGGATAACCCAAAAAAGTCAGAGTGACTTATTTCCACTGCCTTCAATCAGAGCATCATTTCTTCTCAAAATGATGTTACATGAGAATGGGAGTGTTCTTCTTTATTTATTCTACCGTATCAATGTAGAGACAACCTGTACACAATGTAACTTGTACACAAACCAGATGTGTACACTTTGTTTACAAAACTTACCTTCGCCTGGTTTGTTTACATAACTCTGCGCCTGTACTCTCTCATGCACTCATTCTTTCTCTCTCTCATTTATTCGTTTTATCTCATTTACTTACTCCTGACCCTACATTAGGACTACAAATATTTTAAGGTAAGTAATGAGTGAACTGTATATACATTTTATTGCTCTGGGATGCTTAACCCCTTCAGGGTCCAAGGCCAAAATCTGAAGTGGTGCCCCAGTGTCCAAGAATTTAAAAAAAAAAATTTATTTTTTCTCTTGAAATGGTAGAGAATCTTTTTGAGAAGGTAATAAAACAAAAAGTACGAAATTTGATGGAAAATTGACGAAATTATGCTCTCGCGAATTTTAATATGTCAGCGATTTTGCTGACTGACTCCCATTTTAGGCCAAATTCTTAGCTATTTCACTAGTATTACTTCTATTCTATTGATTGAGCACAAGAAATCGCCAAGTCAACTGTTTCAACTACAAAATAAAGTGATCGGAAATTGGCAATTTGGCCAATTTAACACAAAGTTCAAAATATTCCAATTTCAAAATAGGGTCCAGAATAAACAATGTAGGTATTCCTGGAACTAAACTAACATTTCCTCTGTTCATTAGTTATGTTTTGAGGCTTTACAAATAAATTCCATTTTGATTTTTTATTCACACCAAAAAATAGAAGATTTACTGTTATGCAATATTGTAATAATTGTATAAATATCATCATCACATTTGTGAATGTATATTAGACCCACCAGCTGGCATGTATTAGACGTGTGAGGTCGTTTGTTTACTCTTGAACATCGGCAAAAATTTAACATTTCCGCTATTTTGAGCTCAGTTTCAAGCCATTTCCAGTTCTAAAACCAATCAAAATCATTTCTATTTCTGTAATATGTCTTTCATTCTATCAAATGAGACCAAGAAATCACAAATACAACTATAAAAATCATACGAAAAAACACTGCAAAGTTGCTGTTTTGATCGAAAATCATTGTCTCAGTTTTTTTATTATCTCATTATACACAGTGTGCTGCAGGATTTGTTTTATGTGGTGCACACATACCACATAGATGTATTCTCTCATGTCTAGGCCCAAATGTACCACTCACAGTTTATCAGAGTGAGCTGAGCTCATGGCGTAGATTTACGGTTTGGACCCTGAACGTAAAGCCGTAGATCTACGGGACGGACCCTGAAAGGGTTAAATGTAATAGAATATTATGTGTAGGTGGGTTGGCCTGGTATGGTAGCCTGGCTGACTACCATACATACCACACTTGATTTTTTACAATAAATACTACTCATCTCACCCTATATTTTAAGGTAAGTAATGAGTGAACTGTATATACATTTTATCGCTCTGGGATGCTTAAATATCATAGAATTGTATGTGTGGGTGGGGTGGCCTGGTATGGTAGCCTGGCTGACTACCATACATACCACACTTGATTTCTTACAATAAATACTACTTGTCTCACCCTAGATTAAGACTATAAATATTTTAAGGTAAGTAATGAGTGCACTATGTGTGTATTGTACTTTTTTATTGTTTTTTGATGCCTGGTTCTATTGCTAACTTAATATATGTTAGTGTAAACTTGTTATCTAGTGTTTGTATGCATTTGTAAGTGGAAAAAAAGGGTGTTCCACTTTACGGCGGTTTCCGCTTTACGGCGGTAGCCTGGAACCTAACCAGCCGTATAAGTGGGGCCCTACTGTACTATTATTATTATAATTATTATTGTACTATGATGTATTATTATATTATATAGTTATTATATAGTATTATATTATTATTATATTATACATAATTATTATTATGTACAGTGGACCCCAGGTTAACGATATTTTTTTACTCCAGAAGTATGTTCAGGTGCCAGTACTGACCGAATTTGTTCCCATAAGAAATATTGTGAAGTAGATTAGTCCATTTCAGACCCCCAAACATACACGTACAAACGCACTTACATAAATACACTTACATAATTGGTCGCATTCGGAGGTAATCATTATGCGGGGGTCCACTGTACATGTATTATCATTATTATTAGCATGTATTATAATACAAAAAAATAATAATAATTATTATTATTATTATTATTATTAATTTAGAGGCCTGGAGTACAGATCCAATTCCCTAGATCAAGAGCCCCTCACCACATATGTACGTACGTACTACTACTACTACTACTACTACTACTACTACTACTACTACTACTACTAATAATAATAATAATAATAATAATAATAATAATAACAATAATAATAATACAATATAATAGTAATAATAACAGTAAGGAGAAACTTCAAAAGGCTACCAGTAGTTGATGCCACTATCAGCAAAATATTGGTAACCACTACTAATATACTTTTCACCTGTCTAGACTTAAGTAGTCTTAAGCAGGCATTTCTGCCTGAAATACCTAGGCATGATAGTGGCTTTCTTTGCTCCAATCATATTATGATATGTAACCACACATTGTAACCTTTGCAAAGAAATATATACAGTGGAACCTCAAATTTCGAACTTAATCCGTTCCAGGAGCTAGTTCTAAATTCGAAAAGTCTGAAATTCGAAGCAATATTTCCCATAAGAAATAATGGAAATACAATTAATCCGTTCCAGAAACCCAAAAATATTCACAAAAAAAATACATTTTATAGAGATTAATTACAGTTTTACATACACACAACAAATGCTATAGTCTTTAATTATGTATAGTAATATAAAATAACATTTTTACTTACCTTTATTGAAGATTGGTGATGGCATCTGGAAGATAGGGAGGAGGAGAGAGGGAGCTGGGGTTATTGTTTGGAAGGAGAATCCCCTTCCATGAGGACTTCCAGTGGGGTTGCTTCCCTTCTCTGTATTTTAATGCCACTAGGACCAGCTTGAGAGTCATTGGACCCCTGTCTCACAAAATAACTGTCTACAGTCGTCTGTTTCTGTCTCACAAAATAACTGTCTACAGTCGTCTGTTTCTGTCTCACAAAATAACTATCCACAGTCGTCTGTTTCTGTCTCACAAAATAACTGTCCACAATCGTCTGTTTGTCTCACAAAATAACTCCACAGTCGTCTGTTTCTGTCTCACAAAATAACTCCACAGTCGTCTGTTTCTGTCTCACAAAATAACTGTCCACAATCGTCTGTTTGTCTCACAAAATAACTCCACAGTCGTCTGTTTCTGTCTCACAAAATAACTGTCCACAATTGTCTGTTTCTGTCTCACAAAATAACTGTCCACAATCGTCTGTTGTCTCACAAAATAACTCCACAGTTGTCTGTTTCTGTCTCACAAAATAACTCCACAGTCGTCTGTTTCTGTCTCACAAAATAACTGTCCACAATCGTCTGTTTGTCTCACAAAATAACTCCACAGTTGTCTGTTTGTCTCACAAAATAACTCCACAGTCGTCTGTTTCTGTCTCACAAAATAACTGTCTACAGTTGTCTGTTTCTGTCTCACAAAATAACTGTCCACAATCGTCTGTTTGTCTCACAAAATAACTCCACAGTCGTCTGTTTCTGTCTCACAAAATAACTGTCCACAGTTGTCTGTTTCTGTCTCACAAAATAACTGTCCACAGTCGTCTGTTTCTGTCTCACAAAATAGCTGTCCACAGTCCTCTGTACATCCTGGCAAGCTCAACAAGTCTCACTCTAGTCTCATACTTCTGTATTATTTCCTTCTTCACATCTATGGTGTTTCTCACTTTCTTTACCACAGGGGTACCGCTAACAAGTTTCTTTGGGCCCATGGCAGCTTATTTCACAGCCCCACAAGCACTAAACACAATTAAATAGTCGTAAAATGTGTGAATGAGATCGCAGGGAAATAGTTATGATTTTTGTCAACTGGTACATTGGAATTGGCCAAAAGTAGAGCACAAATTGTCAAAATCACTGATGCGTCAACATCATCGAGACTAACTTCGCTAGAGCATAATTCCTTAAGTGTTCCATCAAATTTCTTACTTTTGGTGTCATTATGATCGGGAAAAGATTCTCTATCATTTCATAAGAAATTTTTTTTTTTTTTTCCAAAAATTTCCGACCCTGAGAACAAGTTCAGGAGAGAGCCTGCCGACCCTGAAAGGGTTAATGGTTCTAAAGAATTCATATTATCATGACTGCAAACAAACCACCAGGCAAGTGCATAAGCCACCACAGGGAGGTTAGCATGGGCCCCACTGTGACCACAAATGCATGTTTTTACAGATGAATCTCCTGCCAGTGTGGCCATGATGAACTCTAGCTCATATTCCCTCACAGCTGTCATCATGACTCATGAAATTGTAGTAACATGATTGCACACAAATATACCTAGTTAGATGAATCTTATTGTAGCCAACTGGCCTAGGAGTTTATGCCCTTGCCTGGAGTTTTATGACTCACCTGCCATGAGATCTAACCCCACCCATACCGTGGTTTGGTTCTAAAGAATGAAAGGTGCATTTCTGCATCAGGGCCCTTTGCCCAGCTGTTCTACACAGGTTGGCAGCTGTTGGCTTGCCAAAAGAGGGCTCTGGCCAGAGAGAGTGGGGATCAATTAGGAAAACAGAAGTGAAAGAAGGCTAACCTGAGTAGGTAACTGTGAGACAGGTTTTGGGGGCCTCATAAGATGACTGGAAACAAATGTACCAGCTGTTTTTACTGAGTCTCCAAACCCTGATGCAATAATAAGTTTTAATTTTTTCAAAAATCATTTACTGTAGTCTTCGTAAAGGAAAATGTTTCCTGACATGAGTCTTAGTCACATGAGACTGAGCTCAATGATTAAACAATTGCTGCTGATATTCCAAAGCAGGGAATCTGTGATTAAGCAACCTATGGTGTACGGGTCTTGGGAATCTGTAATTATGTAACCCATAGCATACTAGTGCAGCATATCCACCATATTTAAAAATGATTGATCACATTATGTCCTACTTAGTATGTGAGGTTAACTCGTAAGCAAAAGATATAAGCAATGATATATGGCCAGAGAAACATAAAGTAACTAGTATATTAACCCTTTGACTGTCGCAACCCCAAATTTTGAAGTGTCTCCTGGTGTCGCAAAATATTTGAAAAAATAAAAATTATTTTTTCTTATGAAATGATAGATAATGACACCAAAAGTATGAAATTTGATGAAAAAATTATGAAATTACGCTCTCGCGAAGTTAGCAACCTCGGCGACAGTTACGCATCGGCGATTTCGCCCACTTTGAGCCCTATTGTAAGCCAATTCCATTGTTCCAGTCAACCAAACTCATAGCTATTTCTTTAGAACTCCATTTGTTCTACTGATTGAGTACAAAAAAACACCCATTCACCGATTTCAACTACCCAATAAAGTGATCAGAAATTGGCAACTTGGCCAATTTCATGCAAATAAAAAAATGTCAATTTCAAAATAGGGTCCAGAATGAACAATACAGACATTCTTGGTGCTAAAATAACATTTTCTCTGTTCATCAGTCACATCTCTAGGCCCCTGTTATAATGCTCTTGCTTTCTATTTTGAATTTTTATTCACACATAAAAGAGAAGATTCACTGTTACGCAGACTATTGCAATACTGTAATAATTGTATAAATATCGTCAACCCATTCATGACTGCATATTAGAATGGCTAGTTGGACATTTATTGGACAATGATGTCATTTGTTTACTTTTGAATATCGGCAAAAATCAAACATTTTCCCTATTTTGAGCTCCATTTCAAGTTCCTTTTCATAGTAAAACCAATCAAAATCTCCTCTATTTCTATAATATGTTTTCCATTCTATCAAATGTAACTACAAAAACGAGACAATAACAATAAAAACTATACAAAAATACACCTCCAAGTCGGCATTTTAATCCAAAAACACAGTCAGAATTTTTTTTTCTTATTATGCACTGCGTGCTACAGGATTTTTTTTATACTGTGCACACTAACCACATAGACCCATTCTCTCACATGTGGGCCTACCAGCTTTCTCCTGCTTGATTTGAAGCCGCTAGAATTTTTGAGTATATATACGTCAAACACATTGGCTCGTAAGATGTATATATACACATATACGACCGAAACAGTCAAAGGATTAACTTTCAAATTAGTAAAATATACCTTCAATTTCTCACATACAGTAGTAATACTTTTTTATGGTAAATAATGCCAGGAGTGCTGTTGTTAAATTATTGATACATAAGATTCATGACTGGGAATATATGAAAGCATAATTTGCTGTGATATGTCAGATTCTATTAGCTGTCTCCTATGAGACTGCAAGAAGTAGAACTAAAGATAAAAATATCAGAGAAGAAAAGTTTATACCTTTTGCATGTCCTTTCGCATGCTATTACATTACTTTTTAACAAGTCACTAGAAACTAGCACCTTCCCGAACCTACTCAAGACAGCGAGAGTTACACCAACACATAAAGGTGGTGACCCTACAGATGTAAACAACTATAGGCCAATATCAAACTTACCATTGCTATCCAAAATCTTTGAGAAACTCGTGCACAGGAGACTGTATTCATTTATAACGGCACAAAACATACTCAACCCCTGCCAATTTGGTTTCAGGAAAAATAAAAGCGCTAATGATGTAATTGTAAAAACGCTAGATCTGCTTTACACAGCATTGAAAAATAAGGAATATTCACTAGGAATTTTTATTGACCTAAGAGAAGCTTTTGACACAGTAGACCACGGCATCCTACTCCACAAACTTGACCATTATGATATAAGAGGCCATGCACTTGCATATTTCAAATCCTACCTTACTAATAGGTATCAGTATGTCACCATTAAAGACACAGCATCATCAACATGGCCACTTGATACTGGAGTTCCACAGGGAAGTGTCCTTGGACCCCTGCTCTTCCTCATTTACATCAATGATCTTCCAAACATATCCCAACACCTGAAACCCATTCTCTTTGCTGACGACACGACTTATGTCATCTCCCACCCTAATCTTGCCACCCTCAACAACATTGTTAATGAGGAGTTGCTTAAAATATCAACTATGATGATAAACAATAAACTTACACTCAACACTGACAAAACCTACTATATTATGGTTGGTAGCAGAGCAGCTGCTGCACAACTAAACATTAAGATTGATAGCACTCTAATTGCCAAACATAATGAGGGCAAATTCCTAGGCCTATACCTCGACAACAACCTGAATTTCAGCACCCATATCCAACACATATCAAAAAAAGTATCCAAAACAGTTGGGATCCTCTCCAAGATACCATACTACGTGCCGCAAAATGCCCTTCTCACACTATACCATTCACTCATTTATCCATACCTCACCTATGCTATTTGTGCTTGGGGATCAACTGCAGCAATACACCTAAAGCCAATAATAACTCAACAAAAAGCCGCAGTAAGAATAATCACTAAATCCCATCCCTGGCAACACACACCCCCACTTTTCATAGATCTAAACTTACCATGACCTTAAATGCTTTCTTGATGGTTGTGGCAGGACCCACAAGCATAACACCAGACACAAACATCTCTACGACATTCCCCGTGTCTGACTAAATCTATACAAAAATTCAATATATGCCAAAGGCCCTAAAATCTGGAACACCCTACCTGAAAACTCTAGAACTGCAGACACATTCATCACCTTCAAAACTACCATTAGAAAATATCTTATCTCCCTGATACACCCCGTCAACTAACTACATAAAAACCACCTGGTGGTTCACACTTACACTCACTCACCCATTTGACTATAAGCACAGAAATACGCATCTTAATCTTAAAATAATGATTCCTAACTAGTCACAAGTTTGCCTGTGATACTCCAATATAGAAACTATGTATTGTGCCAAAACAAAAGTACTCACATTGCTAAACTCACAAACTAGTATTTAGTCACTTAGTATTTAGTCAACTTACTCCACAATTTGTAATAATTTAGGGTTAAGAATTAATCTAAGTTTGCCCGAAATGCCTAGCCTTGCTAGGTGTTCTAGTGGCCCCCCTCTGTAATTAGTATTTTATTACATGTAAACCAAACAATAACCAAAATCTGTAAATCCAGCATTGTAATCCTTATAGAGAATAAACTTTGATTTGATTTGATTTGAATGTAAAACTTTATAAATGTATGAAAACACAACTAATTTACCTTATAGTGACATTCTGTTGTAACAAGATCAATTCCCTCAAGACAATTATCAGTGCAAAACTGAATCACTTCATCCAAGAGTCTGGCAGCTATTCCACGGCGTCTGTACACTTTCTTTACTGCCATGCGTCGCAACCAAGCCCTGCAAGTAATATTACACTTATTTTAGGTTTTGGGTAATTCAGTTGCATTTTTTGTTGCACCCATAGCAAAGTTATAATAAGTGAACCCAGATATTAATTACAATGAACAAATAATTTTTAATAAAACCTAAATCTATCTTTCTATTTTTTTATCTACATCCTCTCAAGGGAGGTGCTGTGACACCAGTAAGGGGCTCTTGATTCAACTATAGGGACTTAATCTCCCTTCCTTGGATTGAACCTCAGTACCTCCAATTCCTCAGGTGCTAAATGAGCCCTACAGGTTTAGTGCTTCCCATGAAGAAAATGAGATTTTTCTTCATTTATACACATCAGATACGTTTATGTGATCATTGAACTTCTAATTTTAGGTAGAGGTTTCCTCATATGGAATCTTTTCAGATATTTCAAACTGCTTATCCCTTCAAGGGAGGGTGCCTTGATATTGGTGGTGAGTGCCTGATCTAAATAATCAAACCTACCCTCCTTGGATCAAACCTAATTATCTCCCAATCCCAGGCACTATAAGACCCCTACAGGTTTTGTGTTTCCCATGAATATAGAAGTTGTGCAAGAATGGTATATAATACCAGCAAGATGAAATTAAGACACTTGTGCAACATCTTGCACAAGTGTCTTAATTTCATCACAATATAGAAGTTATTTATATGCTTAAAGTAATCAGTGCATATCAGGTATATCCTGCATAAAGGGGAAAAAAAAACAGAGTGGAAAGGATCTATATATTTCAGCCTCAATAAGAATCCCTCTTCAGCAGTCACCATTCTTGTAGTAGGAGACATGAATGTGAAAGGAATGAGGACAGTAAGGTAAGAGTATAAAGGTTAACCCTTTCACTGTCGGTCTCATAATATCACGGCTTGCAAGCCAGTGTCAGTCCCGTAATATTATGCCAAAATTCTAGTGGCTTCAAATCTTGTGAGGGAAAGCTGGTAGGCCTACACATGAGAGAATGGGTCTGAATGGTCAGTGTGTGTGATATAAAAGAAATCCTGCAGCACGCAGTGCATGAGAAAAAAAAAACTCCGATCATGCTTTTGGTTTAACCCTTTCAGGGTTTTTGACGTACTAGTATGTTTTACGCGCCAAGGTTATTGATGTACTAGTACTCATAAATTCTAGCGTCCTGAAATCAAGCAGGAAAAGGCTGGTAGGTCTAGATGTGAGAGAATGGGTCTCCGTGGTCAGTGTGCGAGGTACAAAAAAAATCGGGGACCCAGTGGTGCATTGTGGGAAAGCCATTTTATTACAACTTGTTCACCATGTCTAGCGCTAAGAAACTCCTCATTCCTCGGCTAACTGGGGCTCTTTTGTTCCCAAGTGACAGTTCAAACACAGATGGAAGTGTCAGTGAAGATGAATTTCATGGTTTTGTGGAGTCTGTGACTGAAAGCAATGCCCAGGAAACCAGGAGGAAGGAAGGAAGGAAGAAGGAAGGAAGGAGGGAAGGTAGGAAGAAAGGAAGGAAGGAAAGAAGAGATGAGAGGAAGAAAGGAAGAGATGAGAGGAAGGAAGGCGGGAAGGAAGTAAGAAAGGAAGCAGACCATCAACCTAGGATAACCCAAAAAATTCAAACAGTGATTTATTTCCATGTGGGTTGGTGGGGTGGGGAGGAAGGGATGGGTGTTGACAGGCAGTGAGGGTGGTGAGGGTGTTATTTGTCATTGTGACACTAATTACACTGGTGACTCAGCATATTTACAAGTCCATCCCTACACAACAACTACAAGCTTTACAGAAGCAGTAGCAGTTCCGGGAAGTGTCCAGTGACTTTATATGTATATATATTTTTTTTTTTTTAAAACTGGCCATATCCCACCAAGGCAGGGTGGCCCAAAAAGAAAAACAAAAGTTTCTCTTTTTAAATTTAGTAATTTACACAGGAGAAGGGGATACTAGGCCCTTGCTCCCGGCATTTTAGTTGCCTCTTACAACACGCATGGCTTACGGAGGAAGAGTTCTGTTCCACTTCCCCATGGAGATAAGAGGAAATAAACAAGAACAAGAACTAGAAAGAAAATAGAAGAAAACCCAGAGGGGTATGTATATATGCTTGTACACGTATGTGTAATGTGGCCTAAGTGTAAGTAGAAGTAGCAAGATGTACCTGAAATCTTGCATGTTTATGAGACAGAAAAAAGACACCAGCAATCCTACCATCATGTAAAACAATTACAGGTTTTCGTTTTACACTCACTTGGCAGTACGGTAGCACCTCCCTGGGCTGTTGCTGTCTTCCAACCTACTACCTACATAGGTATATATATATGATAGAAAAATAGTAATAAACAACATTTTTTATTGTTGGTTTGTGTAAAAATGATCTGTAAACAATATAATAACTGTGAGGTTGTTGTGTAGCATATAATGAGTGAATATACATTCAATATGCTTTATATTGGTCTCATAGGCCATAAAAGTTACTTGAAGGAAGAAAGAAAGGAAAGAAGGAAGAAAGAAAGAAAGAAAGAAAGAAAGGAAGGAAGGAAAGAAGGGAGGGAGGGAGGGAAGGGAGGGAGGGAGGGAAAGAAAGAAAGAAAGAAAAAAGAAAGAAAGAAAGAAAGAAAGAAAGAAAGAAAGAAAGAAAGAAAGAAAGAAAGAAAGAAAGAAAGAAAGAAAGAAAGAAGGGAGGGAGGGAGGGAGGGAGGGAGGGAGGGAGGGAGGGAGGGAGGGAGGGAGGGAGGGAGGAAGGTAGATAGGAAGGAAGGAGAGGAGGAGGGAAGGTAGGTAGGAAGAGATGAAAGGAAGGAAGGAGGAAAGGTAGGTAGGAAGGAGGACATGAGAGGAAGGAAGGAAGTAAGAAAGGAGGGAAGGTAGGTATAAAGAAGGGAAGATAAGATTTTTTCGTTCGGATTTTTAACCCCGGAGGGTTAGCCACCCAGGATAACCCAAGAAAGTCAGTGCGTCATCGAGGACTGTCTAACTTATTTCCATTGGGGTCCTTAACCCTTTGAGGGTTTTGGTCGTACTAGTACGTCTTACGCGTAGGGGTTTTTGTCGTACTAGTACGCATAAATTCTAGCGGCCTCAAATCTCACAGGAAAAGGCTGATAAGCCTAGATGTGAGAGAATGGGTCTGTGTGGTGGGTGTGCGCAGTAGGAAAAAAATCTGGGACTCAGTGGTGCATTGTGGGAATGCCATCATAGTACACAATTTCCACCGTGCCCTGTGGTAAGAAGTTCCTCACTCCTCGGCGAATTGGGACACTTTTGTTCCCCAGTGACAGTTCTAATACAGATGGAAGTGACAGTGAAGATGAGTTTCAAGGTTCTGGTGAGGTTTTGACCGAAACTAATGACCATAAATTCATTACCTGTAAATATAAAAGAAACACAACCTGTTTATAAATTCAAGTCTCTTCTCAAAGATTACTTACTCACCCAAAACCAAATAAATACTGAATAACTGAACATTATAAATTGTATATCTTAAATGTTTCTCACAATTATATCACATAAATGTTAAACCTAAAACCCAATCTAACTTTATTATTTTTTAAATACACTACCTAACAGAATCACTACCTAACTGAATGCAACCATATGACCTGTCTTTGTAATACTCACTTGTGCTTTATAGTTATCTGTTTACATTAATGTTTTATCACTGATTTCATCATTGCTTAGTAGCAGCGCTGTATAGTCCTTGTGGCTTAGCGCTTCTTTTTGATTATAATAATAATAATAATCATTGCTTAGTTAATCTTAAGTTAATTTTAAGCCAGCCCGTAATGCTATGCATAGTATAAGTGGCTTTGGCATACTGCTCTTATCTGTATTTTTTTTGTACCTCTGTATGTGTGCACAAATTGGAAATAAATAAATAAATAAATAAATAAATAATATGGGTAATAGTGAGGAAAACCCAGACAACCCACAGCCTTCCACCTCTGGTGCTGGGCCATCTTGTTCACGTTCAGTTGTACCAGAATCAAAGAGGAAACTCCTATTTTCCAAAATCCCAGACTCAGATGTGAGCATTGGTGATGATAGTGATAGTGATTATGAACTACAAGCTCTTCAAACTTGTTCCAAGAATGGAGGAGGAGGAGGAGGCAGAGGAGGAGGAGGCAGAGGAGGAGGAGGCAAGAGGAGGAGGAGGCAAGAGGAGGAGGAGGCAAGAGGAGGAGGAGGCAGAGGAGGAGGAGGAGGAGGAGGAAGAAGAAGAGGAGGAGGAGGAGGAAGAAGAGGAGGAGGAAGAAGAGGAGGAGGAGGAGGAAGAAGAAGAGGAAGAGGAGGAAGAAGAAGAATACGTAATGATAACAATAATACATAATAATAATAATACATAATAATAATAATAATACATAATAATAATACATAATAATAATAATAGGTAATAATAATAATAATAATAATATGTAACAATAAATGTTCACCCATGACAGTAACAAGATAAGGGGAGATAACATCTGATAAGTGCTGACGTTTGATGAGGGTAAATGAGGGTAGAGCTGATGCCAAAAGATGAGATAAACCCCTCCCTCCCTTTGTTTTTGCTGGTATACTAACATTTCTGTCTGTCTATTTGCCTGTCTGTCAAGCTCCCTGTCTATCCGTCTAGCTCTCTGTCTCAGAGAGCCACAAGACTGCGTCATCACTTTTACTCACATCTTCAAGCAGAGTATAGCACTTTGTCTGGGTTTCTTGGGTTATCCTAGGTAATTTATACTATGTATACTTGTATTTATGTGTACCTGTGAGACAGAGATAAACAGACAGATAGAATGAGGGAGAAAGATAATTAGATAGAATGGAGGAAGGGAAGCAGCATCCGACCCCATTGTTTTGACAGGCGGGAGGGGGGAGTGAGTAATGAGACAATATGTCATTTTGACAGCTGCCGACTCCTGGTAATTTACACTATGGAGGAGGAGGAGAAGGAGAAGGAGGAAGAGTAGGGGGAAGAGGAAGAAGATGAGGAGGAGGAAGAGGAGGAGGAGGAAGAGGAAGAGTAGGAGGAAGAGGAATAAGAGGAAGAGGAGGAGGAAGAGGAATAGTAGGAGGAAGATTAGGGGAAGATGAGGAAGAGGAAGAAGAGGAGGAGGAGGAGGAAGAGTAGGAGGAAGAGGAAGAGTAGGAGGAAGAGGAAGAAGAGGAGGAGGAAGAGGAGGAGGAAGAGGAAGAGTAGGAGGAAGAGGAAGAGGAAGAGTATGAGGAAGAGTAGGGGGAAGAGGAGGAAGAGTAGGGGGAAGAGGAGGAAGAGGAAGAAGAGGAGGAGGAGGGTGGAACACTAGTACACTGGTACTGGTACACTAACATTTCTGTCTGTCTATTTGTCTGTCTGTCAAGCTCCCTGTCTATCTGTCTATCCGTCTAGCTCTCTGTCTCAGAGAGCCACAAGACTGTGTCATCACTTTTACTCACATCTTCAAGCAGAGTATAGCACTTGTCTGGATTTCTTGGGTTATCCTAGGTAATTTATACTATGTATACTTGTATTTATGTGTACCTGTGAGACAGAGATAGACAGACAGATAGAAAGAGAGAGACAGATTGAAAGAGATAGAATGAGGGAGAAAGATAAAACACCATTGTGTATGACACCATGTTTCAGAGTTCCACAAGCTGCAGAACTAATAGGAATATATTCAGTGACTGTATATTGGTATATATATTATAGAACAATAATAATAAACAATGTTTTGTATTGTTTGTTTTTGTAAACAAGTTTTGTAAACAATATATTGATAATTATGTTTGTGTGCTTATTGTGTTGTATACAACGAGTGTATATATGTACATTGCACCTTACTTTGGTCTCATAGGCCACATAAGTTATGTGAAAAAAATAAAATAGTGAAAAAAACAACAACCCTTCAAATACAAGTAAACTAAAGTTTACCGGGTGAGCGGCAGTCGCCGCTGTTGCCATACGCGGCTCATTTTCTGCAAACTTCATGCATCCATATCTCCGTAAGTATTGATGGTAAATTTTTTTGGTTTATCCTATAATGTTTAGAAAAAAAAACTCTATTTTTTCATAAGAAAAAATAATTTTTTTTTTTTTTGAAATTTGGCCGACCCTGAGAACGAGTTTCGGAGAGGGCCTGTCGACCCTCAAAGGGTTAATCTTGTCCCCCAGGATGCGACCCACACCAGTCGACTAACACCCAGGTACCTATTTGCTGCTAGGTGAACAGGACAACAGGTGTAAGGAAACGTGTCGAAATGTTTCCACCCGCCGGGAATCGAACCCGGGCCCTCCGTGTGTGAAGCGGGAGCTTTAGCCACCAGGCCACCGGGCCACCCAAAGGTCGATAGGATAGGTCGAAAGGTCGATAGGAAGGAAGAAATGAGAGGAAGGAAGAAAGAAGGAAGATGGGAAGGTAGGCAGGAAGGAAGAGATGAAAGGAAGGAAGGAAGAAAGGAAGGAGGGAATGTAGGAAGGAGGGAAGGTAGGTATGTAGGTAGGAAGGAAGGAGGGAAGGCAGGCAGGAAGGAAGGAAAGGAAGGAAGGTAGGTTTGTGGGGAGGAAGGGATGTGTTGTGGAAGGCAGCGAGGGTTAGGGAGTGGTGGTATAATGCATCTTTGTGACACAAGACATGCCGGTGACTCAGCATATTTACAAGTCCACCCACACCCCACTACAAGCTGTCAGAACCTCTTGCAGCTACAGGAACCTGTCCAGTGACTCTATATGTGTATATATATGATAGAAAAATAGTAATAAATGACATTTTTTATTGCTGGTTTGTGTAAACATGTTTTGTAAATAATATAATGACAGCAAAGTTTGTGTTGTTATTGTGTAGTATACAATGAGTGAATATATACCAAATAGTCTTTATATTGGTCTCAGAAGCCATAAATGTTACTTGAAAAAATATTAAAAAATAAATGAAAAAAGTAGAAAAAAACAAAAACTAATACCGGGTGACCGGCAATCGGCGATGTTGCTGTAATCGGTTCAATTTCTGTCAACTTCATGCCTCCATATCTCTGTAAGTATTGATCGGAAAAAAAATTTTTGGCCTATAATACTCACAAAAAACTGTATCATTTCATAAGAAAAAATAATTTTTTTTCAAATATTTTTCAACCCTGAGTGAGAGTTAAGGATCGAGGGTCTCAACCCTGAAAGGGTTAAAACACTGAGTTTGTGGTGTATTTTCATATGGTATTTTAGGGGGTGTTTTCCCCCATTTTTTTGTCTCTTTTGAAGAATGGAAGATAAACAAAAACAGAGAATTCTGAAGGGTTTACGGACTAAAAGTCCCTTGAAACTGAGCTCAAAGTAGGGGAAAAATGTTGATTTTTACGATTTTTCATGAAAACAAATCATTCACATTTTTCAATACATTTATTTATTTTATTCTTTGCAAACAATACATTAAATTTTTTTGTATTTACAATAGTGGGTTGGGCAATGCAAGCACCCTCTTTATTGGCATTATGGGCCAACTTAACATTTCTGGCTTCAACTACAAACACAAAGAATTATATCATAGTTTAAGTAAGACAGTAATTATTTCATGTTGTCAGAAGATTAATTATAAGTAAATAAAAATTTGTATAAACAAAAGATATATTCATCTATTCAAAAATCTTTTTTTGAAAACACAGTTTTCTTATATTCCTGTCAACAAGGGAAAAAGGTTCAAAGGATTGTTGAAGTTTTTTGGAGAGTACATAGGTGATTTTGGTGTACTGGTATTTAACGTTTATCTAGGGTGTTTAAGTGGCTTTTGAAAAAGGTTTTAAAATTTTGATTTTCAACTGGGTTACTTTAATACTTCGAATAAATTTCCCCAATTTTTTGGGGCCCTTTATGTGCATAAGTTTTTACATAGGGATATGGACAGAGGTAATCAAGAGATCTGGTTTTTGTGTTGTGGTATGTGTCCGGGTTTGGGTTGGAGAATTTTTGATGGGGGTTTAATTTTTATTGTTCTGTGTATGTGTAGGCACATGAATAAGATGGATTTTCTAATGGGACTTTTAGACTTTAAAATGGGGGAGTTGCTGGGGGAGTGGGAATTTTTTTATCTTTTCTTACTGCCCCTTTTTGCTGGGTTATTAGAGTTTTAGGTGTTTGGATTTTTGTTGATCCCCATGCAAAAATTTCCCATATGTAAGATAATGATATAAGAGTGAATGGTACGTGCCAGGAGAGGTTTTGGGGGAACCCAAAGCCCAAAAAAATTGATATATGCCTACATTTGGAGATTTTTTGGGTGATTGTTTGTGTGTCCGGAACTTAAGGAACTGTCAAGGGGAAACCTAGAATTTCCCTCTTTGAGCCCTTAAAGACTGAAATGGGGTTTGCATTAGTTTTTTTTGGACATTGAGTTTTGTTTCCAAACTAATAAAAATAGGTTTTATCATATTCGGGGAAAGTTTGCTAGTCACACCAGGCAGATATTTTTGAAATTTGGGAATTTGACTGTGTTTACTAGTTGACTTGTTTTTTGGTGAAAAGACTAGTAGTGTCATATGCAAAAAATTGGTTTGAGTGCTTGATGCATTGGTAATCATTGATGTAGGAGAAAAGGAGGGGTCCAAGGGAAATTCCTTGTGGGACTCCTATTGTGTTTGGTTGGGGGGGAAAGTTTGCATCATTTGCAACAATATTGAGTTCTGTTACAAGGTATTTTTTAGGTATTAGGGAGTGGCCCGAAACCATGGTGCTTTAAATTTGGGGAGTACAGCAGTTCATGGTCGACGTATCGGAAGCTTTACATGAATCAAGGGAAAATGCCCAGGGGGGACTTTTTTCTTTGAGTGCAGTATAATTATTCAGCTGGTAGATAGCACATTTGCTTTTATTATTCCTAATCCAAACGAAAAGGGGTTTAATAGTTGTTTGAGACGAGGTAGGAATAGCCCCGTCTATAATTAATTTTTTTTCAAAGAATTGGGAAGCAGGGGAAAGTTAGATTTGGCTAAAGTTTTAAAGTCAGCTTTGGTCACCCCTTTTGGGATGGAGTGACCCCCCCCATTTTGAGGATTGTTGGAAAGAGATTTTAAATTGGATTTGTTAAAAGCATTGAAATTTAATTGGTACAACCTTTTTGTACATAAAACAGGAAAGTTGTTTATGCCCCTCCTTGTTTCCAAGGTGTTTATGATGACAAAAACTTCATGGGTTGGGGTTGGAGCAAAGAATAGCTATTTGGGAGGCCCTATGGGGTATCGAGGACGGGTGTTTGTGCTTGGTTTTTTTTCGCTAGATTTTTTCCAAATGGGGGAGAAAAACATTGATTTTGTTTGCGTTTCAGTAATGTGAGTGGGGGGTTTCATCTGATTTTTGTTATTTTTGATTGTATTTTTTTTGGGATAATTTTTTTAGTTCCAGAATTCCAGATAGAGTTTTCCGGTTTTTTTCAATCACCTTTTTTTATGAATTTTTTTCATAAACAATTTATAGACTTTTTATCATGGTAAGTGCTACGAGTAACTTTTTAGCTTTCTTATTTTTTGACCTATTCTATACTGTTTTTTCATATTTGTGCTTTTTTTTAATGAATTTGGGGAGTTTGGTATTAGCCAGGGATATTCATCTCTTTGTGATCTGTTTATTTTTTTCGGGGGCAATGTTTGTTATAAGGTTTGGGCTTATTTTAAAAAATTATTTATATTCTTCATACTGTATTTTTCGATTCATTTTGCCAATCAATGTTATTCATAGCTGCTTAAAGTTGTTTTAACTGCTGTCCTTATGTATCTGAAGGAAAAGTAAATTTTTGTGGCAGTTTGCCCAGATCGTTATGAGAAGGTTGGGGGAGTGGTGAGTGTTTTTCTGTGATTATGCCTGATTTTAAAGGGGGAAAGTGTTTGTCCAATTGGGCTTTAAGGAATGCTTGTCTCGGATTCTTGTAGGTTTTTATATTGTGGTAGCAACAGGCAGTTTTCTATTGTGTTTGTGAATTCGGGTTTCTTTTGGGTCCTGGTCTGAAATATGTTTTTTGTTGAAATACAGGTATCCTGTTAGGAGTATGGGTCTTTTTTATGTGTGCATCATAATCATGTTTCCCCAGTTTTTCACAAAGTGGGAAAAGTTTACTGTGGTACCTGTAATTTTATAACTGTGAGGGGGTTTTTGCAGGGCTTTGATTTAAAAATTTTGGGTATGAAAAATTCTCCATGTTGTCCCTTGTGCAAGATTTTTTGGTTTAATTTGAGTTGATTTGAGTATAAAACTTTTCCCCCCCCTTGCGGTCTTTCTACATTGTGCATGGCCATGTAGTCAGGGAAAGGGAAAACATCTGTAATAACACTTAAGCCAGGTTTTTGTGAAAGGATGATTGATATATTGGAATGAAGGGAAATTTAGTAATGCTGTGAGGTCATATAATGTTTGCTCAAGGACTGACATTTAGTTAACCCTTTCAGGGTCCGTCCCCTAGATCAACGGTTACGTGAGTGTCCAAACCGTAGTCACGCCCAAAATTCTAGCGCCATCAAATTTTGTGCGAAAAAGTTTATAGGCCTACATTTATTTTTTATTTATTTATTTATTCCAATTTGCACACTACAGAGGTACAAAAAAATACAGAAAAGACGTTGCCAAAGCCCCTTATTTCATGCATGCATTATGGGGCTGGCTTAAAAAATTAATTAAGATTTAAAAAAGCAATGATTTTTATTTTTAATTATGGAGAGAACAGGTCCCCGCGGGTGGGGGTGCGCCATAAACAAAAAATCTAGGCGCCCGCATAGCATTTTGGGAACGCTGGCCATTACCCTTGTTCACCTGCCTGTCGCAAGTCAGCCCACTCCCCCGGGAAAAATTGGGACCTCCTCTTTCCCATCTATATTCTGACACTGATGGAAGTGGAAATAAGACGAATTCTAAACCTTTTATTTAGTTAGTGACCCAAAAAAAGACCAGGATATCGATAAAGTGCAGAAAACCCTGGTCCCCAACCTTCTACCCTTTGGGGGGCACTCGTGCCATGGTCGGGTTGTTTTTCCCCATGCAAGGAAAACTAATATTTTTTGGGGCCAGGCCCCGACTTCAGTAAAGATGAGAAGTGAATTTGGCTGTGATTTTATTGCCCGACGATCATTCATAGGATAGTGGGGAAATCATATTCACCAGTGAAGCTCGGGATTTTCGCCGCCACTCCCTCGGATGTACCCATGCGTGCCCCGGGGACGGGTTAAAACCGAGTAACCCCGATAATCCCGGAGTCATCCTGTGGCCCCAAAACCGTTTTTTGGTAGTGATAGTGAGGAGATTGGCTACACTTTGGGTGGATAGACCACACAAGGGGTGGGTTAGTGGTGAAAGGTAGTGGCACCCCAATGCGTGACCCCCAGGCCTCTGGGCCCCCCGCTGCTGACTCGTCAGTTCAAGGGCAAAGCGGACGCCAGCCACCACCCACCCCAAACCACAAACCACCCTGCACAACCAGCTATGAGTCCCTAACCACCCAAAACCGTATGTGGGATTGGCAGCAAAACCCAATTTTTTTTCCCCAAACCCCCATTTTTGACTCTCAAAGGGAATTCTCCTACTTGTCCCCTTGGAAACCACGGGCCCAAAGAACTGGAATTCTTTGAATTATTCTTTGACCAGCCCTTGTGGGAAAATTTTTTCAGGGGGAAAATAATAAGTAATTGGTACACCATGGAAATAGTCTTATCACCACAGTCAAGACTACACAGTGGAAAGAGACGACGTTGCAGAAATGTTTTGCTTTTTGCAACAAAAATGTTTCCCCCACGTTATAAGCATAATTAAAAGCATACTGGGCACAGATCGGGTAATTTCTACCCCCGTCTTTAGTGAATCATACCAGTGAACGGGTTTTTCTTACTCTTACGTATTTGCCTTCTCTGACAAAACCAAGCCTGACAGAATACAGGGTTTTACAAGATTTGAAATTTTTTCTGATCTCAACAAAAGTTCAGCATATACTTTTATCCATTCAAAAAACTTGTAAATTTTACAGTCTTTTATTTTGTTCAAAGGTAGACTGTCATTAAGCAGTATATACCAGCAAGAGGAAACGCTTTTTGGGAAAAACTGTTTGAAATCTGTGATTGTAAAAGTGGCCTGGTGTTGGGTATTGTTGTAACACGGGTAAAAAAATTAAAGATACCCAAAGTTATTGGATCTTGACTAGTGAGAAACATGATGGCACCATCTTGGAAGGGGCCAAATTATATACCCATAATGGTAACAACCCATTACTCATGATTTCATCGAGTGAAAAGCAGAGTTGTGGCAAAAGGCTTTTTAATCGAAAAATATGCCCCGGGTCAAAGCAGGGCTCTGGTGTACGTGCAGGTGTTTTTCGCCAAAGCATATGGGATTACGGGGGCATGACAAACGAGATGCCATTGTTTCCCATTCACCGTAATGAAATGCAAGACGTGGCAAAGTTGATCGAGTGACAAGAACGTATTTTTAAAACCATGACAGTGATTGATTATACCAAAAAATGGCTTGGTTGACAAATTGCTGCAGATTGGTTTTGTTGACTGTTTCGTAAGAGTTACAAGGGGACAGAAACTTTTCTTCCTCCATGGACATTTCAATGCTCAAGATTAATATGTACCAAATAAAGACTGGAACAGACCACCGTTGGTTGGGGAAATTTTTTTTGTCGTTTCAGACAACTCAAAAAGAATACCAGTAACAACACCGAAAACAAAACCGGGCCTCGAATTCCTCAGGGGAAAACCCAAGCGTTGGGGGAGGGAAGGTGATCATTTTCATAATACAACTCCTTCATCGAAGAAATTTGCTCAAAAGAGCTCGTTGTGCACAAACAAAAAAATACGGGGAACAAAGACGCAAAGACACTGGTTTTTTGTGTGAGGGAAATTAAGGTGCCCCAAGCTGGCGCTTTTTTCAAGGGGTTCCACAAGCCCAGCATTCAAAACCCCGTCCAGTGATTGTAAAAATGTAAAATATGATAAACATTAGTATTATACAAGATTTTTTCATGTTTATTGTAATAAACAAAATGGTAAAAAAAATATAAAAAACTTTATGGGTTATTGTGTTCAAACAGGAGTTTATATATAACATTTTAAAACAGTATTGGTCCTCAGGCCCCAAATGTTAGAGGGAAAAGAAAAAAAATTTGGAAAAGAAAAAAAAAAACAACAAAAAACCCCAAAAAAAGAATGCGCAAAGTGGAAAATTTGTCGATGTTTTCCGGCCACCACATCATTTTCACAAAATTCTTGGCACTGATCTTGGAAAAATATGATCAAAAAAATTTTTTTTTGTCTTTTTACTTCACAAAAATATGCTCTTTAATTCTGTAAGAAAAAATAATTTTTTTTTTTTCAAAATTTCTTGGACACTGGAGCACCACTTCAGATTTTGGCCTTGGACCCTGAAGGGGTTAATGGACAATGCCCTGTGTAGGTGCTTTACACAATCAATCAATCAAGTTTATTCTCTATAAGGATTACAATGCGGGGTTTACAGATTTTGGTTATTGTGTAGTTTACATGTAATAAAATACTAATTACAGAGGGGGCCACTAGGACACCTAGCATGGCTAGCCATTTCGGGCAAACGTAGATTAACTCTTAACCCTAAATTATTACAAATTATGGAGTAAGTTGACCAAATACTAAGTGACTAAATACTAGTTAGTGAGTTTAGCAATGTGAATGCTTTAGTTTTGGCACAATACATAGTTTATATATTGGAGTATCACAGGCAAACTTATGACCAGTTAGGAATCATTATTTTAAGATTAAGATTCGTATTTCTGTGCTTATAGTCAAATGGGTGAGTGAGTGAGTGCAAGTGTGAACCACCAGGCATTTCTTTTATTCATTGGAACCAAGGCTAGGGCTAAAAGCAAGCAGGTTATAACAAATGGAGAAAAAAAATTAGCATGACTTATGCAGCAAGTAGCACCACTAAACAGTACCAGCAGGTTGGTTTGGCAACCCTGGAAATTTGAAATCATGCTAGCCAAAATTAGTGCTGAATAACCGAAGGAACCGAATAACTGATTGCTGGATTTGTGATGGCGGACCTGTTTACCTGGAGTTTACCTGGAGAGAGTTCCGGGGGACAACGCCCCCGCTGCCCGGTCTGTGACCAGGCCTCCTGGTGGATCAGAGCCTGATCAACCAGGCTGTTACTGCTGGCTGCATGCAATCCAATGTACGAGCCACAGCCCGGCTGGTCAGGCACCGACTTTAGGTGCTTGTCCAGTGCCAGCTTGAAAACTGCCAGGGGTCTATTGGTATCCCCCTTATGTATGCTGGGAGGCAGTTGAACAGTCTCGGGCCCCTGACACTTATTGTATTGTCTCTTAACATGCTAGTGACACCCCTGCTTTTCATTGGGGGGATGTTGCACTGTCTGCCAAGTCTTTTGCTTTCGTTGTGAGTGATTTTCGTGTGCAAGTTCGGTACTAGTCCCTCTAGGATTTTCCAGGTGTATATAATCATGTATCTCTCCTGCCGGCATTTCAGGGAATACAGGTTCAGGAACTTCAAGTGCTCCCAGTAATTGAGGTGTTTTATCTCCGTTATGCGCGCCATGAAGGTTCTCTGTACATTTTCTAGGTCAGCAATTTCACCTGCCTTAAAAGGTGCTGTTAGTGTGCAGCAATATTCCAGTCTAGATAGAACAAGTGACCTGTAGAGTGTCATCATGGGCTTGGCATCCCTAGTTTTGAAGGTTCTCATTATCCATCCTGTCATTTTTCTAGCAGCTGCGATTGATACAATGTTATGGTCCTTGAAGGTGAGATCCTCTGACATGATCGCTCTATTTTGTGGTCGGAATTTGTTTTGTACTCTGATGAAGTTTTAATTTCCTCGTGTTTACCATATTGGAGTAATTGAAATTTCTCATCGTTGAACTTCATATTGTTTTCTGCAGCCCATTGAAAGATTTGGTTGATGTCCGCCTGGAGCCTTGCAGTGTCTGCAATGGAAGACACTGTCATGCAGATTCGGGTGTCATCTGCAAAGGGAGACATGGTACTGTGGCTGACATCCTTGTCTATGTCAGATATGAGGATGAGAAACAAGATAGGAGTGAGTACTGTGCCTTGTGGAACAGAGCTTTTCACTGTAGCCGCCTCAGACTTTACTCTGTTGACTACTACTCTTTGTGTTCTGTTTGTGAGGAAATTATAGATCCATCTACCAACTTTTCCTGTTATTCCTTTAGCACGCATTTTGTGTGCTATTACGCCATGGTCACACTTGTCGAAGGCTTTTGCGAAGTCTGTATATATTACATCTGCATTCTTTTTGTCTTCTAGTGCATCTAGGACCTTGTCGTAGTGATCCAATAGTTGAGACAGACAGGAGCGACCTGCTCTAAACCCATGTTGCCCTGGGTTGTGTAATTGATGGGTATCTAGATGGGTGGCAATCTTGCTTCTTAGGACCCTTTCAAAGATTTTTATGATATGGGATGTTAATGCTATCAGTCTGAAGTTCTTTGCTATTGCTTTACTGCCCCCTTTGTGGAGTGGGGCTATGTCTGTTGTTTTTAGTAACTGTGATACGACCCCCGTGTCCATGCTCCCTCTCCATAGAATGGTAAAAGCTCGTGATAGGGGCTTCTTGCAGTTCTTGATGGACACGGAGTTCCATGAGTCTGGCCCTGGGACAGAGTGCATGGGCATGTCAATTATCACCTGTTCGAAGTCATTTGGCATCATGATAACATCAGATAGGCTTGTGTTTACCAAATTCTGTGGCTCTCTCATAAAAAATTCATTTAGATCTTCGACTCTCAGTCTGGTTAGCGGCTTGCTGAAAACCGAGTCATATTGGGACTTGAGTAGCTCACTCATTTTCTTGGTGTCATCTGTGTAGGACCCATCTTGTTTAAGTAGGGGCCCAATACTGGACGTTGTTCTCGACTTTGATTTGGCATAGGAAAAGAAATACTTTAGGTTTCTTTCAATTTCATTTATGGCTTTTAGTTCTTCCCACGATTCCTAACTCCTATAAGATTCCTTTAGCTTAAGTTTGATGTTTGCTATTTCTCTGACCAGTGACTCCCTACACATTTCAGATATATTGGCCTCTTTTAGCCGCTCTGTTATTCTTTTTCGTCGCCTGTAAAGGGAGTGCCTGTCTCTTTCTATTTTACATCTACTCCTCCTTTTTCTTAAAGGAATAAGCCTTGAGCATACATTGAGTGCTACCGAGTTAATCTGTTCTAAGCATAAGTTGGGGTCTGTGTTGCTTAGTCTATCTTCCCAGCTTATATCGGTTAGGACTTGGTTTACTTGGTCCCACTTTATGTTCTTGTTATTGAAGTTGAATTTGGTGAAGGCTCCCTCATGACTAATCTCATTATGTTGGTCTGGGGCTCCGCACATACATGTCTGAACCTCGATTATGTTGTGATCTGAGTACACCTACCATCCGACTTACGACCTGCTCAAGATACGTCCACTTGACTTACGACCGCGCATCTGGCAGCTGGGCTGGGCCGGCTGATGCACACCACTGTACAATATTTGACAATACTCGCGGCGGCAATGTGTCATGCAGGCAGCATCAGTTTGAGTAACCCTGCCCTATCAGCAGCATCATACTGTATTAACTGTACTAACTGGACAGTAAATTTCACCATGGCCCCTAAGGTGAAGTCTGAATCTTACACTGGAGATTGTGGCAAGAAAGGCTCTTACTCTCAAACTCTCTATTTTTCACTGTTGCACATAAACCTGTCTGTATCTGTCTGCCTGTATATCTGTCTTTCTGTCTATCTGTGTCTATGTCTACCTGTGTGTCTGTCTTTCTGTCTACCTGTGTGTCTGTCTTTATGTCTACCTGTGTATCTTTGTCTACCTGTGTGTGTCTTTCTATCTACCTGTGTGTCTTTCTGTCTACCTGTGTGTGTCTTCTGTCTACCTGTGTATCTGTCCTTTCTGTCTACCTGTGTGTGTATCTGTCTTTCTGTCTACCTGTGTTATCTGTCTTTCTGTCTACCTGTGTGTGTCTTTCTGTCTACCATGTGTCTTTCTGTCTACCTGTGTGTCTTTCTGTCTACCTGTGTGTCTTTCTGTCTACCTGTGTGTGTCTTTGTCTACCTGTGTCTTTCTGTCTACCCATGTGTCTTTCTGTCTACCTGTGTGTCTTTCTGTCTACTGGTGTGTCTGTCTTTGTCTACCTGTGCATCTGTCTACCTGTCTTTCTGTCTACCTGTGTGTGTCTTTGTCTACCTGTGTCTTTCTGTCTACCCATGTGTCTTTCTGTCTACCTGTGTGTCTTTCTGTCTGTTTTTCTGTCTACCGGTGTGTCTTTGTCTACCTGTGCGTCTGTCTACCTGTGCATCTGTCTACCTGTCTTTCTGTCTACCTGTGTGTGTCTTTGTCTACCTGTGAGTCTTTCTGTCTACCTGTGTCTGTCTTTCTGTCTGCTTGTCTGTCTCAGAGCCACTCATTAAGAGTGTAATTGGTCTTGAAGACGCCATATTAATAATGATAATAACACAATAATAATCACTGAGGTCCATTAAATGTGTATAAAACGTTGATATAGACATTTTGCTTAATCCATCTATGATTTTTTTTTTCAAAATTATATAATAAACATGCTACATAACATATAAACACATAAATTAACAAATAAGAGATGTTTTTCTGGTCGGCTTGACAGAGTGAACAGGAATCATTCATGTCCGGGCCGGTAACAACAACAACAACAACAACAACAACAGCAACGTTTGTTTACATAACTCGCCAACCTTCTACACTCTCATTCATTTAATCTTGTTTACTCACCTCTCACTCTACATTAAGACTACAGATATTTTAAGGCAAGTAATGAGTGGACATATTATATTATAGTTAAATAATAATATTATTATTAATATTAGTATATGTGGAAAATACTGTATATTTTTTCCAGAAATTCAGTATTTATATGTAAATAGATGGCCATACTGTATTTAATAATATTTATGTCATAGAAAACAGAAAGCCTGCATCTGCGCAGACGAGACTCGCCATCTTGGTTTTGAATTTTGTACAAACGTTGGTGTAATGGGAAGAATTTTTCATGCTCTGGAGGTTAAAATTGTGTTGTCACCTCTCAAATAGGAGGCGAAATTGGTGGATGTGCATTCCTGCATAACTTGAGATATCAGACGACTGGACAAGACAGCTCCAGGAACCTCAGATAAGCTCTCTAGATTTGTGTGTAATTCTGGCCAGCATTATTTTCATAGATTTAGTTAGAGTGAGGTTTTCTGAGTATGATACACATTAATCTCCAGTCAAATTGGTGAGTGATATTAAGATATATTTTCCTTCTGTTATGTAATTGTGTATATATATATAACCATTTATTATTTTTAATATACAGTCCACAAATTTACATATTTATCAACATTCCTGGTGTATGTATATTTCATTTAATAATAGGTCCAGAGCAACTTGTGGATATGACAGTGGTAGGTATTGAAGGGGGACATTTTTTGCGACCTAGGTGTCCCAAATTCCTACTTGTCTAACTGATAAATAATAATTATCTTTGTTCATTTACTGTTTTTTATATAATGATAATTTTGCAAATCA
>NC_069427.1:44411221-44427653 GCF_026875155.1 Cherax quadricarinatus
TTTCCCCTAAGTTTTTCACATCAGTGTCAGTGTAATAGTCACCAGCACGGCTTGCAATAGCTGTTTTAAAGGGTGATTGTCATCAAAAAGGTTTGCACTTTAAGCCACATTCCACACATTTCCTTAATCTTTGAAGTAGGCAACTTCTTCAATTTCTCTCTCCCCTCCTCCGAACCAGTTCCTCAGGTCTGGCCTCTTGCTGTTGAAGTTGATCTAGCAGCTCATCAGTGGTTAGTTCTTCATTGTCCTCTTCCACCAACTCTTCCACATCATCCCCACTAACCTCCAACCCCAAGGACTTTCCCAATGCCACAAATGGATTCCTCAACTGGCATACTCCTCTCAGGGTTAGCCTGAAACCCTTCAAAATCCCTTTGGTCTACACATTCTGGCCACAGTTTCTTCCAAGCAGAGTTCAGGTCCTCTTAGTCACTCCCTCCCTCCCTTGTGTAAACCTATAAGGTTTACACAATTGAGGATATTAAAGTGCTCTCTCCAAAACTCTCTTAGATGTCAATTGAGTTTCTGAGGTCACTACAAAGCACCTTTCAAACAGAGTTTTTGTGTACAGTTTTTGAAGTTTGCAATAACCTGCTGGTCCATGGGCTGCAGGAGAGGAGTGGTATTAGGAGGCAAAAACTTCACCTTAATGAAGCTCATGTCCCCATAAAGTCGCTCTGCCATGCCTGTAGGATGACCAGGGGCATTGTCTAACACCAGGAGGCACTTAAGGCCTAATTTCTTTTCAGTTAGGTAATCTTCACTTTGGGGACAAATGCTTGGTATAACCAGTCATAGAAAAAGTCCCTAGTGAACCCATGCCTTACTGTTTGCCCTCCACAGCACACAAATTATCCTTGAGGATATTGTTTTGCCTGAACACTCTGGGAGTTTCTGAGTGATACACTAATAAAGGCTTCACTTTGCATTCACCACTAGCATTGGAACACATCAACAGAGTAAGCCTGTCTTTCATAGGCTAATGTCCTGGGAGTGCCTTTTCCTCCTGAGTAATGTAGGTCCTGCTTGGCATTTTCTTCCAAAACAGGCCTGTTTCATCACAATTAAACACTTGTTCAGGTTTCAGTCCTTTACTGTCTATGTACTCCTTGAATTCCTGCACATATTATTTCAGCTGCTTTGTGGTCCGAACTGGCAGCCTCACCATGCCTTATCACACTATGTATGCCACTACGCTTCTTAAATCTCTCAAACCAACCTTTGCTGGCCTTAAATTCACTCACATCATCACTAGTTGCAGGCATTTTTTTAATTAAATCCTGATGCAACTTCCTAGCCTTTTCACTTATGATTGCTTGAGAGATGCTATCTCCTGCTATCTGTTTTTTCATTAATCCATACCATAAAGTCTCCAACATCTTCCATCACTTGCGATCTCTGTTTCGAAAACACAGTTGAACCTTTGGCAAGAACAGCTTCCTTGATTGCCGTTTTGTTGCCCACAATAGTAGCGATGATTGATTGGGGTTTATTATACAACCTGGCCAGCTCGGAGAACGCACTCCACTTTCATACTTATCAATGATCTCTTTCTTCATCTCTATAGATTTCACACTTATTGCTGTAGGGTTGGCACTAGGAAGCTTTCTCGGGGCCCATGGTCACTTATTTTGCAGATTAAAATCACCAAAAACACTGTAATAATACTAAATGTTCCGATTGTATGCTTGGATGTTACCGCGGAGGCTGGCTGGTAAACAATGCCACCAGCGGAACATGTGAGGCTGGCTCATGCCGCACATTAGACGCGTCTCGGACCGAACAGCGTTGAGTGGGTTTTTAGGCGGTATGCGAGGCAAAATTTTAGCGATAAAAGTATCGGTATGAGGATTTAACGTTATGTGATGCCAACGGTATGCGGGGGTCCACTGTATTCTAAGCTGTTGTATTCTGGGCACCTCTGCAAAACAGTGATTATGTGTGAGTGAGGTGAAAGTGTTGAATGATATGAAAGTATTTTCTTTTTTGGGGATTTTCTTTCTCTTTGGGTCACCCTGCCTCGGCGGGAGACGGCTGACTTGTTAGAAAAAAAAAAAAATATACAATCACTGGACACTTTTCTAGAACTGCTGCAGCTTGTGAAATTCTTTGAAACATGGGTATAGGCACAATGGTGTTTTGCATTCCTCACACATAAAAACGAGTGTCTCCGCATATTTGTGGGCGTTTGTGGGATGTCCACAGACAAAACACCTCGTCTGAGCATTTTTCTTGAGAGCAGTAGCAGGCAGTGGTATGAGGTAGTGATCACCAGGCCTCAGACAGAGAGACTTGTGTTGATAATTTCGTGGGCGCTGGTCTATTGCAAGTGTTTGTTCCTTGTGCTTGAATATTATTTGTCTGATGACTGACAAACAAAACTCACCATATTTGGGTTTGTTGTTTGTCTTCAACTTATACATATGATAAGCATTCAGCATGGAAATGTCAAGTTTTATGTACCACTTATAACTCTTGCGAACACAATCAGCAAACCCAATCTGCATGTCACATTTGTCCACTAAGCACATATTGAATAACAAAAAAAGGCACCAATACCGTGACTGGAACGATGCACAAATAACCCGCACATAAAAGAGAGAAGCTTACGACGACGTTTCGGTCCGACTTGGACCATTGACAAAGTCACACATTGACTTTGTCAATGGTCCAAGTCGGACCAAAACGTCGTCGTAAGCTTCTCTTTTATGTGCGGGTTATTTGTGCAAGCACATATTGGGGTTGTAATCCATCACAGCTGCAGGTTTTTACAATGGGTTCATTGGTCTCTCTATTCAGCTTGTCAGTGTCTACCATTTCATGTCGGTGAACTGATGTAACAGTGTGACATCACGTTTGTCATGCCACCAAAATGCCATGATGTCATTGCCAGCAAACACCTGCACCTCACCTCTACAACTGCCAGCGTCGAACCTAGGCATATGCTTACAATTTCCACGCACTGTGCCACACGCATCTGTCATGTTCACTCGCAAGAAATCACTGAGTAAAGGGCTTGTGTACCAGTTGTCAGTTTGTTATATAAAATATGCCCCTTACCAAGATATGGTTCTATCATTGTTCTAACCACATCACCAGAGATACCCGGTAACTTCCTGGTATCTTGCAATGTTTTACTGCCAGTGTACACAATTATATCCAAAACCAGACCGGTTTTGCAATCACACAGAACAAATAACTTTATACCAAAGCGCTTCCTCTTGTTTGGTATATACTGCTTGAATGAGAGCCTTCCTCTGAACAAAATCAAAGACTCATCAATAACAAGCTTTCTGAAGGGATAAAAATACAGCACTTTTGTTTGAGGTACATAAACACATTTCTAATCTTATATAACCTGTCGCTTCTGTCAGTCTTGTTTTGTCTGAAAAGTGTAGCATACATAACAGTAACACAAATTATGTCACTGAAGCTGGGGTTGAAATCAGGCGGTCTGTCGATCAGTATGTGTTGACAGTGTGCTTATACACATGTGGCATAAGCATTGTTGTAGCAAAGAACAGATACGTCTCTGCCACAGTTGTGTCCTTTTACTGGTGTAGGCATGATCTTGGTGTAAGAATTGTGTTTGCCATGGTGTACTCAAAGTATGTATTGTTTTCCCTGACAATAATGTCCATCAGGGGTTCATCGAAGAACAACTGAAAGGATTCCAGTTCAGTGGCATTGTTCCCAAGTGTACATGATGGCCATATTCCACTTTGTGTTTCATCAAAGCCATGGGGCTGGAACAAACTTGTCACCTTGCTGCCAATCCCAGATGTGGTCAGCTGGTGGGTTCTGGATATTGAAACGTGGTTGTGCAGGTTGTGGTTGTTGTGGGAGTGTGGGGTTGGGTGAGGCTGGTTGTAGTTGTGCAGAGTCAGCAGCGTCGGTAGTAGCTTGGCCCGCTGCGGGTGCCACATGACTCATGCCACCATCACTATCACCACCACTGCCTGCTGCCTCACTCATATCATTCATACCCATCGTAACAATATCGTCATCTTCACTATCAAGTCATGGTGTAGGGCCACGGGATGTGCTCCGAGATTTACTCCTTCCCCTTGGAACAGCATATGGCACACTACTGGACCGCAAGCAACGTTGTATATACTGCCACTTCACCAGGGAATATTCACCCTCACTGTCACAACTAGAACTGCTTTCGATAGCTTTGAAATCACTATCACTTTCACTGCTCACATCTGCGTCTCGTGCATGGGCAAATAGTTTCCTCTTTCGTCCTGGTACAGGTGAACATGAACGAGCCAGCCCAGCACCAGAGGTGGAAGGTTGTGGGTCATCTGGTTTTCATCACTAATTATGTTATCCTGGGCACTGTTTTCGGTCACACCTGCTTTAAAACCATGGAATTCACTTTCACTGACACTTCCATCACTGTTAGAGCTATCACTTGGGAACAAAAGACCTCCAATCCGCCGAGGAGTGAGGAACTTCTTACCGCGAGGCATGGTGAAAATGGACTACCAAGATGGTGTTCCCACAATGCACTGCTGAGTCCCAGATCTTTTTTACAGGTGCACACCCACCACTCAGACCCATTCTCTCTCGCTTGATTTGAAGCCGCTAGAATTTATGCATATAGATACATCAAACATGGTATCTCGTAAGATATATATATATATATATAATATACGAACGAAACAGTCAAGGGTTAACCCTTTCAGGGTCGAGAGGCCCTCTCCTAACTCGTTCTCAGGATCAAAAATTTTTCGAAAAAAAAATTATTTTTTCTTAAGAAAATGATAGAGAAGATTTTCCCAATCATAATGACACCAAAAATGTGAAATTTGATGGAAAACTTAAGGAATTATGCTCTTGTGAAGTTAGCGGTCTCGACGATGTTTGCACATCAGCAATTTTGCCCACTTGAACCCTATTTTTCGGCCAATTCCTGTGTACTAGTTGACAAAAATCATATTTATTTCGCTAGAACTCCATTTTTTCTATCGAATGAGTACAAGAAACCACCCATTTACCAATTTCAACTATCCAATAAAGTGATTAGAAATTGTCAATTTTGCCAATTTCACACAAATTTCAAAAGATGCCATTTCCAAATAGGGTCCGGAATAAGCAAGACAGACATATCCTGGCACTAGAATAACAAGTACTCTGTTCGTTAGTCACGTCCCCAGGCCCCTCTTACATTTTTTTTTTCCACTTTGAATATTTATTCTCACAAAAAATAAAAGATTTACTGTTATGCAGACTACTGCATTAGTGTAGAAATGGTATAAATAATATCAGGGCACTTGTGAAAGAATATTAGACTCACCAGTTGACGTGTATTGGACGCTTGGCATGATTTGTTTACTTTTGATCCTTGGCAAAAATCGAACATTTCTGCTACTTTGAGCTCAATTTCAAGGTACTTTTCATTGTGAAAACCAATTAAAAATCATCTCAGTTTCTGTAATATGTTGTTCCATTCTATAAAATGAGACCAGGAAAACTAGAATACAACAATAAATACCGTACGAAAATACAGTGCAAAGTCGCTGTTTTAATCCAAAAACACGGTCAAAGTTTTTTTTTTCTCATTACGCACTGTGTGCTGCAGGATTTTTTTTATACTGTGCACACTGACCACATAGACCCATTCTTTCATAGTAGGCCTACCAGCTTTCTCTCGCTAAATTTGAAGGCGCTAGAATTTAGGCGTTCTAGTACATCAATAACCCTGGTGCATAAGATGTACTAGTATGTTGGAAACCCTGAACAGGTTAAAGTTGCAGGCATTGTACTTCCCATTTCCAGTACTCGAGTCCGGCTATATAAAAATAACTTGTTTCTCTGAATCCCTTCACTAATATACCCTGCTCACACTGCTTTAAATATCGTATATTAAGTTTGGGACAGACAGCCAGGGCTACCTACACTTGACTTCCTACAAAAAGTACTATTCACCTCTTACCCTACATTAAGACTACAAATATTTAAGGTAAGTAATGAAAGTACTGTGTATGTATTTTACCTTTTATTATGTTTTTTTAATGCCTAGTTCTATTACTAATTTAATATGAGTTAGTGTAAACTTATCGTCTGGCATTTATATGCATTTATAAGTGGAAAAAATGGAGTTCTGCTTTCCGGCAATATCTGCTTTCCGCCGATGTCTGCTTTTCCGGCGATGTCTGCTTTCCGGCAGTAGCCTGGAACCTAACCATGCTGTGTAAGTGGGGCCCTTCTGTAAATTGACTGAATGACACCATTAATATAAGTTTACTGAGAATACTACAGTAGACCCCCAACTAACACGTGGTTAAGTTCATGAGAATTGTCACTTTATTCAAGTTAACATTATTCAACGTCAGGAGCTTTTGGGGAACAGTTAGTCCCATTTCCCAAATGCTCCTGACGTTGAATAATGTAAACTTGATACAACTTATTCTATGTTAAATTTTTGTTTGCTGTTGCTTGTTGATGTGCTAGTGTGTGGAGAAGGTTAATGTGGATTGTATTATACCTGTACAAAATGGCAAACGACAGTATCACTACCACCACCATCTATCAACACAATCACTTGTCCACCACCTAACACAACTTAGCACCTTCACCTATAATTCCTGAGACCTATGGGAAGCTGATTGTTCACTCATTTCAGTATGTGTGTGTGGGTTTTTTTTTTTTTTTTCCCCACAGAAAATGTGTCCTCACAATCTCCAGCAACCAAATGTGACAAGAACAAGTCTTATCTTACCTTCACTTCCTCGTTCTTCCTGCTTGTTGCTGTAGAAGTTTGTTGATAGGTTGATGATACCCTACTGGGCTGAAGTGTATGGTTTTTGTTGTACTCACCTATGCGGGGGTCAAGTCTTGGTTCGGGCCCTTGCCCCTCAACTGCTGCTAACTGAATTGACTTTTTCCTAGCCTTGTGGGCCCTATCATTCCTGTTCTTAAAGCTATGTATGGATTTTGCCTCCACCACTTCTTAGTTGAGATCATTTTTCCCTTTCCTAACCGCTTTGAGACTGAAAAAATTTTCCTGTAATCCCTGCAACTCATCTGTGTCTTTTTAAATTCTGGCTGTATCCTTAAATACCTGTTAGTACTTGCCTCTCAAACAGCCTGTCCCTGTTGCCTGTTAATTCCTTTGAGTATTTTGATGTTGTTATCAGACTTCTCTAGTCTTCGTTTTCAGTGGTGTTAGATTCAGTTTCCTTTACCCTTTTTCCCGTAGCTCATACCTTTAGTTCTGGAGCTAGTCTCAATGAATTTTCTGCACTTCAGTGTGTTAATTGTGATCACTGATGGACTCCTCCCCTGAATTTGGGAATGTTATGAAGTCATCTGTGATGTTTGAATTTATAAAACCAACCAGCACTAAGTTGTTCACTCCTGTGAAAGTTTTCCAGCCTACTTACACTTTGGTATAAGATGAGGCTGTCCCGCTTTTTTGTTTAACTCCTAAATGGGGCACTTTTCTGTTTCCACTAAATCCAATTTTCAATAACGACCTAGTTTTACTCTAACTAACCTATTTTTTTACTCCTTCAGTCACAATATGAAATTACTCTGCCCAATCTCTTATTTCCTTCGGGCTTCATGAATTTACAAGGGTTGATTCATGAACCAAAGGCATGGTAATAGCATCGTAAAGACCCACTCAAACCAAATAATTTTGACAATTTTTTTTTTTTTTTTCAACAAGTCGGCCGTCTCCCACCGAGGCGGGGGTGACCCAAAAAAGAAAAAACCCCCCAAAAAAAATGTTTTCATCATCATTAACCTTTCACCACACTCACACATAATCATTTTTTTTTTTTGCAAGGTGCTCAGAATCAACATTTTTTTGAAGCATATACTAAAAGATACACAAAATATCCCTCCAAAAGCCCAAAACCCCAAACCCCTCCTTTAAAGTGCAGCATTGTACTTCCCATTTCCCGGGCCAGTCCACTATAAAAAATAACCCTTCCCTGAATCCTTCACTAAATATTACCCTGCCACCTCCAACAGATGCGGGCCCAATACCATTCGCTCCCTTCCTCCTATTAAACACCCACGCACACTTGCTGGGAAAACCAAATCCTTGCCCACAAAACTTCCTTTTCCCCCTCTCTCCAACTCTTTCGAGGGCACCCCACCTCGCCTTTCCTTCCCCCTTTAAATTTTTAAAAAGCTTTCCAGTCTTCTACTTTTATCCATTCTCTCTAAATGACCAAACCACCTCAACAAACCCTCTTCTGCCCCCTGACTAATACTTTTTTAACTCCACACCCTTTTTCCAATTTCCACACTCCGAATTTTCTGCATAAATTTACACCACACATTGCCCTTAGACAGGACATCTCCACTGCCCTCCAACCATCTCCTCGCTGCTGCTTTTACCACCCAAGCTTCACACCCATAAAGAGTGTTGGTACTCTAACTTTCATACATTCCCTTCTTTTCTCCTTAGATAACGTTTTTTGAATCCCAAAAACTCAATGCAGCACCACCTTTTTTTCCCATAAATTTCTAGATTAACCTCCCAACCTTCATAAATCCATCCGCCAACACGTCAACCCCCAATACAGTTCTGAAAACATTCACTTCTTCCATACCCCTCCCCCCCAAATTTTGATATCCAATTTTCTTATCTAAACATTTGATACCCTCACCCTTACCTTTTCATGCTCATTTTCAATTTTCCCTATTTTAAACCACATTCCCAAACCATCCCCAAACCCTTTGCATTTTTTCTTTAAAATCCCCAAAGCACAGTATCATCAAAAAAAGTAACTCTGTTAATTCCTATTTTGAATTAAATCCCCATAATTTAACCCACCCCTCCCCGAACACCCTAGCCTTTTTCTTTTAAAAAACCCCACTAAAAATATATTAACAACCATGGGACTTTACACATCCCGTCAAGACCTATTTTTACCGGGGGAAGTATCTCCCTCCTTCACACCCCTAACCTGAGCTCACTACCCCCCATAAAAACTATTTACAGCATTTAGTAATTTACCACCATTCCATATATTTTGCAATATCCCCCCACATTGCCCCCAATCCACTCTATGATGCCTTTTCAAATCCATAAATGCAATAAAAACTTCCCACCTTAATCTAAATACGTTCAATATATGCTTCAATGTAAACATTTTGATCAACACACCCCCTACCCACTCTGAAACCTCCTTGCTCATCCGCCCAATCCTACATCTGCTTCCCTCTAATTCTTTCAGTTATAACCCACCGTACACTTTCCTGGGATAAATAAACTTATTCGTCTATAATTTTTTCAATCTCTTTTTTTCCCCTTTCCCCCTTTTTATAAAGGGTTATACATCTCCCCTGCCAATCCCCAGGTACCTTCCCCCTTTCACAAATTTATTTAAAAAAAATTCAAAACTCCAACACTATATCCCCCCCTGCTTTTAACATTTTTGTCATACCCATCAGTTCCAGCTGCTTTTTTAAAACCCCCTTTCATTCATAATGCCTCGCGACCTCCCCCCCACTTTCATTCTGCCTTTTTTCACTCCTAAAAGATGGTATCCTCCCGACCATGCATGAAATTACCGTCTCCCCTTTTTTCATCAACATTTAAAAGTTCCTCAAAATTTCTCGCCCCTACCTAATTACCTCCCCCTCCCCATCTACAATCCCCACTCTGTTTTTTTCTGAAAATCCGTACTTTTCCTAGGCTTTCTTAACTTGTTTTAAACTCACCTCCAAAATTTTTTCTTATTTTCATTAAAATTTCTGACAGTGCCTCTCCCCTCTATACTCCTTCCTTTTTCATTCCCCACCACTCTCTTCACCTTTTTTTTTTACTCTCCCTATACCTCTCTTCTTATAAAAACTTTTGCTTTGAAAAAAACCCTCTAAGTTAACTTTTATCTTTTACCCCCTTTACTTCATCATTCCCCAACACTCCTCTTTTCCCCCCCTGCCCCCACCCATGTAAACCCCAAAATTTTGCCCCACATTCTAATACTGCATTTTTTTAAAAAATTCCAACCCTTCAACCCCCCCCCCCCCCCCACTACTCATCTTTGCACTACCCACCTTTGTGCCAACTTTTTTCTTAAACCCCCCGAACTTCCTCCTCCCTTAGTTTATACACTTTCACCTCCCTCTTACTTGTTGTTGCCACCTCCTCTTTTCCCATCTACCTCTTACTCCTAACTGGTAGTTACAACTAAAAAATGATCCGATATATAAATTGCTCCTCTATAAACATGTACAACCTGGAGCCAAACCCATCAACCTTTTATCCACCAATACATAATCTAACAAACTACTTTCATTTACTGCTACATCATACCTTGTATATTTATTTATCCTCTTTTTTTTCAATAAAAATTATTACTTTTTACCAAATCTCTTTCTAACATAGCTCAATTAAAGGCTCCCCATTTACATTTACCCCTGGCCCCCCCAAATTTACCTACTACCCCTCCATAACATTTTTACCCATTTTAGCATTGAAATCCCCAACCACCATTACTCTCACACTTGATTCAAAACTCCCCACGCATTCACATCAACATTTACCAAAATCTCTCTCTCTCCTCTACACTTCTGTCTTCTCCAGGTGCATACACGCTTACTATAACCCACTTTTCACATCCAATCTTTATTTTACTCCACATAACCCTTGAATTAATACATTTATAGTCCCTCTTTTTCTGCCATAGCTTATCCTTCAAAATTATTGCTACTTTCCCTTTTTTAGCTCTAACTCTATTTGAAAACCCCTGACCTAATCCCATTTATTCCTCTCCATTGAAACCCCCCTCCCACCCCCTTCAGCTTTGTTTCACTTAAAGCCAGGACATCCAGCTTCTTCTCATTTCATAACATCCACAATCATCTCTTTCTTATCATTTGCACAACATCCGCGCACATTCAGACTTCCCACCTTGACAATTTTCTTCTTCTTATTCTTTTTAGTAATCTTTACAGGAAAAGGGGTTGGGGTTTGGGGTTTGTGAAGACATGCCTAGCATAGGGAAGTAGGCCTGCTGCTTCCATAAACTAGTGGCACACTGCCACTCACTAGCCCATAAAGCAATGGGCTTGCCCTAAAGGGGGAAGTAACCGCGATGTTTGCCACACTTTCCCCACATGTACTCCACCGTGTAAACCAATTTTTAACGGCATGTATTCCAAAAATATGCCACAATTTTGTAAAATGTGGTAATGCATCACGTTTTTATCTGATGGTCTGTACTCTATGTGCGTGTTTGTGTGCTATTTGTATTCTCCTTTTTCGGGGTTGCAGGGTCAAATTGGAACCCTGGCCCTAAACCCCATCACTGGTCATGTGTATGTGCACGCAGTGCACACGCACCGGGTACAAACAAAAAAAAGACAAGTGATCTGTTAACACACTTTGCAAAATTGCAGCATATTTTTTATGTACACCCCATAAATAGAAATAAAATAGAAACAGATATAATAAAAATAGAAAATAACATAGTATAAGTAACTATTTAATTTTTTTCCTTACTAACAAGGTGGCGTGATCAACAGCCATCAGTGTACAACCAAAACTTAAGTTTTGCAGTTTCTGATGTTCTGGAAGATGGTGAGAGACACTGTGGGAAAAGCAGGCAGATGCTTTTTAAAGGGAACAAGATTAACCTTGAAACTGAGTGGAAAAATAACCCTTTCCGAGGTGAATTGTATTATGAATGTTAACCTTAAAATTGTGCATGGTTTTAAAACTTTGTCTCTACTGTGGATAGTTAATTTTTTTATACTGAATTGTAGAGCATCCAAAAATTAAGGTAATTACAAAGAGAGAGAAAGCAAATAATAGTTCATTATTTGTATGGTGTCTTGAAGTACATAGAATGCAGTTACACTTTGCTAGGTTGTCTTAACATGATTGAGAAATTCTAGTGAAAAAAATGTAGCTAGGCTAAGAATTGATGTTGATATGGTTACAGGTGAAAAGTTTTTGAAGCATTTGTCATTGAGAATTTGAATTACAAGCAGGGAAAAATGTGTTCCTAAGATTCAGGCAGATAAGGATAGTCTCAGCTTGCTTCCCCTGCAAACAGTGCCAGTTTTTTGGGACTAATGAGAAAGCATGGGTAACTGAGGCCCTGTTTGTTGAGTATTCAAACATTGTTTTAAATCCTGCAGTCAAGCTATGTTCACTGTTCAAGATTTCTCATCCTTGACAACCCCCATAGTCATCCTCAAATGTGGCAGTCTGTGAATCTAAATGTCAAAGAGTGTTTTTACCAAGTAATAAACATCTTAGATACAACCACTGGTGTGTATTTTGATGAGGGGATGAATCCTATACAATTCCTCTCACCTCTTATTGTTGCATTTTGTTAGTACAAATTTGTTTCTTCAGTCTTTTTTTTTCCAAATTTTGTGTTAATGCACCCTTTTGTTATTTACAGAACTCGAGAACTGGATCGCGATGAATTATTTGAAAAGGCCCAGGTGATATATTGGATGAATGGTAAACTTGTCGCAGGTTTCACCCAAGCAGTGGGGAAAATGCACTTGCAAGAAGCTTGGGACAAAATGGTCACATACATATTTGAAAATATTTATTTGCCTGCAGCTCAGACTGAAAATTCAGGTATGATACATTATTACGATAACTTCACACTGTGCTCTTAATGGAAATTTGTGTAAAATCCCTTTCTTAAAATGTCTGTCCATCTATAATACACTAAATTTTGAACAAAATTTTGGTTAAATTTTTGATTATACCATTAAAAAATTTTAATGTTAGTAAGATGACACTTATCCCCTTCTCATATTACTAAAAAAATTTTTAATGCGGTGCTCAGCGTCAGTTTCTTAATGCTTTCCCGTTTTTTCTTAAGTACTATTTCCCTTTCAGGGTCCAACCCCTAATCGAAAATTCCCCACAGGGTCCAAGAATTTTAAAAAAAATTTTTTTTTTTTATGAAAGGGAGAACTTTTTTGGAAGGTAATAAAAAAAAAAATACAAATTTAAAATCAAAAAGTGATGAAATTACACTCTTGAATTTGCCTGTCACAATATTTAGCTTTGGGCAATCCCCTTTGAGTTCTAATAACCAAATTCTTACTATTTCACAAGTATTTTTTTTCCATTTATAATTAACACAAAAAATCACCCAGTCAACTATTTAAAACACCCAATAAATGATCAGAAATTGGCAATTTGGCCAATTTTACAAAAAATTTCAAAATTGCCACTTTCAAAAAGGGTCCAGAATAAAAAATGCAACTTCCTGGCACAAAAATAGCATTTTTTTCTCTCATTATTACACTCCGGGCCCCTCTTATATTACTCTTGGTTTCCTTTTTGAATTTTTTTCACACAAAAAATAAATTTACTGTTACACAACTACTGCATTTTTTTTTTTAAAAAGTCGGGCCATCTACAACCGGGCGGGGTGACCCAAAAAAAAAGAAAATCCCCAAAAAAAAAATATTTTTCATCATCTTCAACTTTTTAACCCTCACTCCAACATAACACTTTTTTTGCAGAGGCGCTCAGAATACAACATTTTAGAAGTATATACATATAAAGATACACAACAACCCTTTCCCAAAATGCCAAAATCCCAAAACCCCCCCTCTAAAGTGCAGGCATTGACTTCCCATTTCCAGGGCCAAGTCGGTATAAAAAATAACCGTTTCCATGAATCCCTTTACTAAGTATTACCCTGCTACACCCCAAAAGCTCGTCTGTCCCATTCACCCCCTATCTAACATGCCACGCATGCTTTCGGAAGTCCAAGCCCTTTACCCACAAAACCTCTTTTTAAAACCCCCCCCTCCAAACCTTTTTAAGGACGACCCTACCCCCCTTCCCCCCCCCCTAGAATTTTTACACTCTCCATGCGGCCTAGGAAAGGTTGGGGGGAGGGGGTAAGGAGGTTTTTGTGTGCGAGGGCTTGGGACTTCCAGCAGGATTTTTGCAAGAGGCGGGTTTAAAAAAAAAAATCACTAAAAAAGTGGGAGTTGTCACATTTATTTTTTTCTGATGCACTGTGCTCGGAGATTCTGAAGAGAAGTTGCGATTTTGGTGATAAATTTTTGGTGGGGTATAAAAAGAAGGGAAAATAAAAGTGAATACAGGAAAGAGAAGGTTATGAGGAAAAAAGATTAGTGATGAAAGAGGATATCGTTGGGGGGAGAGATATGGGGGGGTAATGTATTCAGATTTTTGGGAGGGACGGTCATGGATGGGTCATGAAAGATGAGGTGAATCATAGAATTGAGAGGGGAAAAGGGTACGTCCCTTTTGGATCGGGGAACAAAGAACTTTTTCCTTTGGGGGCAAGAGGGAATGAGAGAAAAAAGTTTTACCAATGCCTGATAGGGGTGAAGCATGGTGATAATTTTGCAGCAAGGAAAGGGCTGGGGGCAGTGGAGTTCATCTGGGGGCAAGGGGTGGAATATAATGCAGAGAATTCGTAGTTGGAAGTTAGGAGAGGAGCGGGGTTACCAAACTTTGTCCAAAGGGCTGAGGAAGGGGTTTTTGAGGTGGGTTTTGGGCATGTAAGAGAATGGGGCAAAAAGAATGACTTCAAGGTTATCATCTGTAGTGGGGGGAACGGGGTAGGGTCGGCCAGGAAAGGTTGGAGGGGGGGGGTAAAAAGGTTTGGTGCGGGGCTTGACTTCCAGCAGGCATGCATGAGCGTGTTAATGGGATGAATGAAACAAATGGTTTTTAATATTTGACGTCCTGTTGGAGTGTGAACAAAGTAACATTTATGAAGGGATTCAGGGAACCGCAGGCCGACTTGAGTCCTGAAGATGGGAAGTACAGTGCCTGCACTCTGAAGGAGGGGTGTTAATGCTACAGTTTAAAAACTGTAGTGTAAAGCACCCTTCTGGCAAGACAGTGATGGAGTGAATGATGGTGAAAGTTTTTCTTTTTTGGGTCACCCTGCCTTGGTGGGAATCGGCCAGTGTGTTAATAAAAAAAAATAATGTCATTCTACTTTGACCCATTCTCTAAATGACCAAACCACCTCAACAACCCCTCTTCAGCCCTCTGACTAATAATTTTATTAACTCCACACCTACTGCATTATTGTAATGATTGTATAAATAATGTCAACCCATTCATGATTGCGTATTAGACTGGCCAGTTGGATACGTATTAGTGGGTGACATCGTTTGTTTACTCTTGAACATCGGCAAAAATCGAACATTTCTGCTACTTTTAGCTCAATTTCAAGGTACTTTTCATTGTGAAACCAATCAAAATCATCTCCATTTCTGTAACATATCTTCCATTCTATGAAATGAGACCAAGAAAATGAGAATACAACCATAAATACCATACGAAAATACACCTCGGAGTTGGCATTTTAAACCGAAAACACAGTCAGAGCTTTTTTTTTTTCTCAAGCATTGCGTGCTGCAGGATTTTTTTTATACTGTGCACACTGAACACACAGACCCATTCTCTCACATGTAGGTCTACCAACTTTCTCCCACTAGAATTTTGGTTTATTAATACGTTACCAACACTTGCTTGTAAGCCTTACCTATATGTCACTGACAGTGAAAGGGTTAAAAACATAAACTTTTGTTTTTTCTTTTTGGGCCACAAGCATAATCCATATGTTTAATCTTGCAATAAATAAAGTAAAATTTCTCTATAGACTATTATATGAAACGGGTTATTATCGATGTTATAAGTCCTGTACGTGTATAATTTTTTTCAGGTACATTTAATACTACTGCAGACATTAAGCTTAAGCAATGGGCAGACCAGTTGCTACCTAAGAAGTGTGTGGAAGTGGGGTGGGAGACTTTGGAAGATGAATTTAGAAAGTTTATGGAACATGCCAAGCACTCCAAAGATCATGACACTATCTTTGACAACCTCAAGTCTTGTGTTGTGGATGAAGCAATGCGGAGGCATGAGTGGGAGGATAAAGTATGACTACTCTTCTTTGGATTTGTTTTTGTCTTGTACATTTGAAGAGTTTTTGAAAATGCTAATCCCTATCCCATGCAGCACTTCATGTTTTAATGGGCATTGTCTTTTCTTCCCAGGCTGCAGATGTTCTGCGTGTTATACAGCTGAATGCTTTAGAGGATCGTTCAGTCAGTGATAAACAACAGTGGGATACAGCATGCAAATTTCTTGAGGATTCAGTAAAAGAAAAACTACTGGCCACGGAGGCAACACTGAGGTTTGTGCTTTTCCTTGTTATGTAACAAATAATAATTGTTTCCTGGAAGGGAAAAATGTGGAGAAATAAATTCAGATGAGGTCATAAAAGAGTGTGAAAGGATAGAAATAAACATGAAAACCATATTTAGATAGACTGTGCAGGTATACCTTGCTGAATGTTTGGTGGTGGTTCTAAATATTAACAAGACAGGGTCACCCAGTAATGGAGGTATTAAACTCTTAGAGGCAAAAACCAAAGGTTTGAAGTGGAAAATGTTCTATTCAAAATTTACTTGATATATAATACAAAGG
>NC_069427.1:44428153-44578542 GCF_026875155.1 Cherax quadricarinatus
TTTACCAATTTACACAAATTAAAAAGATCCCAAATTTTCAAAAGGGTCCGAAAAACAAGGCAGATTTTCCGGCACAAACTAACATTTTTTTGTTCATTAGCCGTCTCCAAGCTTTCCTTTTTAAATTTTTTTATTCACAAAAAAATAGAAGATTTACTGTTATGCGATTGCATTTTTAAAAAATTTGTATAAAAAAGTCAACCCTTCATGATGTGTATTAGACTGGCCATTGGACATATACTGGAAGTGAAAACATTTGTTTACTCTGGAATATCGGCAAAAATCAAACAGTTCTGCAAATTTTAGCTCAATTTCAAGGTCCTTTTCATTGTGAAACCAATAAAAATCATCTCCATTTCTGTAATGTATCTTCCACTCTATCAAAGGGGCCCAAAAGAAAACGAGAATACAACCATAAATACCATACAAAAATACACCACAAAGTCGCTATTTGAAACCAAAAACACGGTCTGTTTTTTTTTTTTTCTCATTATGCACTGCAATGCTGTAAGGTTTTTTTTTATACTAAGGACACTGGCCATGCAGACCCATTCTTTCATATTTTAGGCCTACCAGCTTTCTTCCACCAGATTTGAAGGAGCTGAATTCTGGTGTATATTACAAGACCCAACACTGAAAGAGTTAAGTAAGATAAGAAATGCACAATGGTGGACTTACTCAGCTCTTCAGCAAGCATCACACTCGACCAGTCAGTAACTGCTCTTTCTTCTCACGGTCACATCCATACTCTTCTAAACTTCCTTAATCTCTTTTTCTAATCGTCTTGCTGTACGGAGAAGGGGTTTTAATACATATGAATAAGAGGGAATGTTATCCAGTAACGAGATGAATGCTCAAATACATGTAATATTTTTGCTTGCAAAACATGAAAGTTAAGTACAAAAATTTATTGTACTACTTTCTGATTCAAGTTTATGAAGAGCAACCTGTGGGTATAACCTTTATGATCCAATAACAGACTGTCAGATCACTTTTTCAACCAATCAGTCACCTGTTTACGTTCTCCTGCACAACTGAATTGCTTTGCTGTTTCAGGGTGCAGGCCACCTCCATTTTAACAGCCTTGCACAGGATACACTTGATGAGTTTCAAGTCTTTTTACTCATGAAACTTTGTACAGAAAGTAGATTGTCATACTTCAAAACTTTATAGTGTGCTTGGGCTCCATGAACCCATTAATCAGAAATGTTACCACTATTATTTCAAAATCATGGCAAAGGCAGCTAAAAGATCTTAAGGATATTAAAAATGCAAGGCACTGAGACAGGTAACTCTAAACTTAAAAACAGGGGCAATTTATAAGCCAAAATGCTAAACAGACAACAGTGTGGCTAAAATTTAAAGAGGACCTCTTACACAAGCCTTGGGCAAAAACCTGACTGAAGTAGGGACTGGATTACTCTCTTTTCCCTATTTGCCCAAGAATTCTGATTACTGTAAATACACGCATACAAATGAGCAGGTAGAACAATACAAGCATCATTTTGTAATCTTGCACATGCACCATGAACCCACTCATGGTTATGAAGAACTGTCAATACCAGATTTTAAAATTGATCAAGTCTAGATTTGGTGCCTAGTTGAACAGTCATCTGGTTATATTACTACCCATTTTTACATCTGAATCCCCAAATCTTAGAGCTTTGATTATACAAAGTTTTTATTCAAGGACTTCCTGTCAATAACTTTATTTGTTACTATCTTTTTTCACCATGAATGACCTCAAAACATTTAAAATGCGCTCAGTGGATTTCCCATGCCCAAATCTCTTTTTCTTAAGAATATTAATATTAACCATACTAAAGAAATATTTAATAAGACAAATAATAAATCATAGAATTGTTTTAGTCGTTCTTATTTACTGCTAAATACTGAAGAATAGCTCAAAAGTAAAATACAGCATTTCATAAAACAAAATTCATTTGACAAGTTAGAGAGAGAAACATACCTTCCCGGTTCATGACTTGTTGTCTCAGTGCATTGGCTGTAATTTTGATCATCTGCTGTATCCTCCAGAATAATACAACATCATTGCACTCCACCTTAACAAGGGTTCACATTAATTATGTAAATATCAAAGCAAATAAAGCATTATTATTCTATGCACAAGATAAAGTTATTTAATGCAGTTACTTTGAAATGGTAAGTGTTAAAATTATGTAACTGAGTCTACATACTACTGTAATACAATACTGCACATGAGACAAGCAAAAATGATATACTAACTCCTAATTCTCCCTCCAGCCCTTGATGGTAGGCATAGAAAGATTTTCGGCAGTCATAAGCCTTTGCTAGGGCACGGCGGAGAAAATGTCTTCGATAAACTGGGTACCAAGTTTCCCTTATAAATTCATTATCAACTTCAACACCATGGTTTTGGGAATTTTTCCGTACTGTTGTTACTTCATCGTAGCTAAGTGTATTCTTGTGTGCCTGTAAATAAGCATTTAATTAATTATTATTATTACTATTTATTATCACACTGGCCGATTCCCACCAAGGCAGGGTGGCCCGAAAAAGAAAAACTTTCACCATCATTCACTCCATCACTGTCTTGCCAGAAGGGTGCTTTACACTACAGTTTTTAAACTGCAACATTAACACCCTTCCTTCAGAGTGCAGGCACTGTACTTCCCATCTCCAGGACTCAAGTCCGGCCTGCCGGTTTCCCTGAACCCCTTCATAAATGTTACTTTACTCACACTCCAACAGCACGTCAAGTATTAAAAACCATTTGTCTCCATTCACTCCTATCAAACATGCTCACGCATGCCTGCTGGAAGTCCAAGCCCCTGCAAAACCAAACCTCCTTTCCCCCCTCCCTCCAACCTTTCCTAGGCCCCCCCTCCCCCGCCTTCCTTCCATAAGATGATACACTCTTGAAGTCCTTGTTTAGCTCCTTCTCTCTAATGTCGAACCACCCAAAAACCCTTCCTCACCCCTTGGGAAAAACTTTTTTGGTACCCCCGAACCCCCTTAAATTTCCCAAAACTAGAATTCTCTGCATTATATTACCCAACATTGCCCTCAGACATGACTTCTCCACTGCCTCCCCTTCTCCTCGCTGCAACATTCATCACCCATGCTTACCCCCCCTTTAAAAGGGGCGTTGGTAAAAATACTCTCTACTTCCCCTTTTTCCCTCCAAAGGCCCAAATTTCTTTGTCTCCACAGACTCCAAGTGCACCACTCCCCCTTTTTCCCCCTCTCAATTTAGTTTTCACCTCATCTTTCATAGACCCATCCGCTGACCTCACTCCCAAATATGAATCATTCCCCTCCCCCTACTCTTCCCCCCAAAATCGATATCCAATCTTTCCACCTAATCTTTTTGTCACCCCCAAAACCCTTTACTCTTTCCTGTTTCACTTTTAATTTTTCTTTTTTTGCACCCCCTACCAAATTCATCCACCAATCTCTGCAACTTCCTTCAGAATCTCCAAGGCACATGTCATCACAAAAAACAATTTTGACAACTCCCACTTTAGTCTGATTCTTTATTTTTTAAACCCCCACCCCTCTTGCGAAGACCCCGCATTTATTCTTTTAAAAACCCCATTATAAATTTTTAAACAACAAGTACATCACACACCCTTGTCTAAGGCCTACTTTTACGGGGAAATAATTTCCCTCTTTCCTACATACTCTAATTTGACCTCACATCCCGTAAAAACTCTTCACTGCTTTCAGTAACCTACCTCCTACCCATACACCTGCAACATCTCCCCATTGCCCCCCTTTCCACCTGTCATACCCTTTTCCAAAACCATAAATCCACAAAGCCTTTTAGCCCTTTTCAAAACTTTTCCTATATGTTTCACTGTAAAAAACCGGGCCACACCCCCCCTTTCCTAAAGCCTCCTTGTTCATTGCTATCCCCTTTTTCCGTTTACCTTTAATTTTTTCAATAATAATTACCCAAAACTTTTCCAGGTAACTCAACAGTTTTTCCCCCTATATTTTGCACTCTCTTTTTTACCTTTGTTTTATACAAAGGAACTATGCATGCTTTCTGCCCAACCCCAGGTACCTTACCCCCCTTCCCCTATTTTTTAAAAAACTGCACCAACCACTCCAAAAAATATATCCCCACCCCGCTTTTAAAAATTTCTATTTTATCCCTCAATCCCGGCTGCCTTTCCCCCTTTCATTTTACCTATGCCCCAGAATTCCCCCACACTCAAAAATTGGGTCTTCCTCACTCCCACAAGGTTATTCCCCCTTGCCCATACACAAAATCACAGCTTCCCTATCTTCTTTAAATTTAACAAAAACCAAAAAAATTTTCCCCCCATTTCCCAATACCTCTAACTCTCCATTAAAAACTTCCTCTCCTATTTTTAATGACAAACCATTTGTTTTCTAGGCTTTTTTAATTTTTTAATCTACTCCAAAACTTTTTCTTTTTTCAACAAATTTTTTTGATAACATCCACCCACCTCTAATTTTTCTCTCTTTTTTAAATTTCTTCACCACTCTCTTAAACCCTTCTTTTTCTCCATATACTTTTTCCTTGCATCACTTTACTTTGTAAAAATTCTCATATGTAACTTTTTTCCTTACACTCTCTTTACAATCATTCCCACCAATCGTCCTTTTCCCCTCCCACACCCATTTTCCTGTAACCACAAACTTCTGCTGAACACTCTAAAAACCTTTTTTTAAAAACCTAACCCTTACCTTTCGCCCCCTTTGCCTTTCTCCATTAGCCCATCTATCCTCCAATAGCGTTATATCTTACCCTAACTCCCCTCCTCTTTTATTTATAAAACCTTCACCTCTCTTTTCCCCTGATGCTTCTTTTCTCCTTGTATCCATCTACCTTTTACTCTCAGTGAGCACAACTAAAAAGTATCTTTAATCTGGGGCCCCCTCTATAAACATGTACACCCTAAGTCTACTCAACAGTTTTTTATCTCTAAAATAATCCAACAAATACTGTCATTTCCCCCTACATCATATTTGTTACTTATTTTTTCCCTTTTTCTTAAAAATGTAAAACCCTATAATAAACCCCTTTCTTTTACAAAGTTCAATAAAGGGCTCCCATTATTATTTACCCCCGGCACTCCAAACTTACCTGCCACACCCTCTCTAAAAGTTTTTCCTACTTTAGCATTCAGGTCCCCTACCACAATTACTCTCACTTGGTTCAAAGGCTCCTATACATACACTTAACATCTCCCAAAATCTCTCTCTCTCCTCTACATTCCTCTCTTCTCCAGGTGTATACACGCTTATTATGACCCACTTTTCGCATCCAACCTTTACTTTGATCCACATAATTCTTGAATTTACACATTCATATTCTCTTTTCTCCTTCCATAACTGATCCTTCAACATTACTGCTACCCCTTCCTTTGCTCTAACTCTCTCAGATACTCCAGATTTAATCCCATTTATTTCCCCCCACCGAAACTCCCCTACCCCCTTCAGCTTTGTTTCGCTTAGGGCCAGGACATCCAACTTCTTTTCATTCATAACATCAGCAATCATCTGTTTCTTGTCATCTGCACTACATCCACGCACCTTCAAGCATCCCAGTTTTATAAAGTTTTTCTTCTTCTCTTTTTTAGTAAATATCTACTGGAGAAGGGGTTACTAGCCCATTGCTCCCGGCATTTTAGTCACCTCATACAACACGCATGGCTTACGGAGGAAAGATTTTTTCCACTTCCCCATGGACAATAGAAGAAATAAAGAAGAACAAGAGCTATTTAGAAAAAGGAGAAAAAACCTAGATGTATGTATATATATATGCATGTGTGTGTCTGTGAAGTGTGACCAAAGTGTAAGTAGGAGTAGCAAGATATGCCTGTTATCTAGCGTGTTTATGAGACAGAAAAAGAAACCAACAATCCTACCATCATGCAAAACAGTTACAGGTTTCTGTTTCACAGTCATCTGGCAGGACAGTAGTACTTCCCTGGGTGGTTGCTGTCTACCAACCTACTACCTATAATTAATTAATTATAACAGAAAAATGATTTTACAAGACCCCCATTCAAAATTCTAAATATTTATATTAACAACTGCATAAAATTTTTTATGAGAATTGCCTAAATGATTTTATACAGATTTTAAAATTAACCTGCTAGAGCAACTAATGACCCAATAAATCAGTTAAATTTCTTAGCCAATACATGCCTTTAACCCTTAAACTGCCCAAACATAGATCTACGTCCACGTGTGTGTGGGGGGGGGCACTCCGAATGTAGATCTACTTTTTTTTTTTTACATGCTTTCAAATGGGGAAAATCAAGGTTGGAGCGCTACACACGTGAATGTAGATCTACGTTTGGACAGTTTAACCCTTAAACGATCCAAACGTATATATACGTTCCCTCGTGTAGTGCCCCAAACGTATATATACGTTTTATTTGTCATTCATTCAACACTGGCACGATAGGCCTGAGTCGCCTAGACATGAGAGAATGGGTGTGCGCACTCAGTGTGTGCCATATGAAAAAAAAATTGGGGATGCCTGGGTACCACATGCTCTTTTTTCTTATAAAAAAAAAAAAAAAATTTCTCAAAATATTCGGGGCGCTACGCAAGAGAATGTATATATACGTTTGGACCGTTTAAGGGTTAAGATCTGTATATTCCAAAGAATCTAACAACAGCAGCTACAATGGCAGCAGTTGCCAGTGCCTCCTCCTCCACTCCATCTTTGACTCCAAGAAGAAGAGAAAAAAACTTACATAGTCAGAGATTAGGAGCTTTTCCAGCTCTGTTTTAACAGCAGCTCTATTTCTTTGATCATCAGTTAGGTAGCACCAGTACATCCACTGCTCCTTGGTGCTCGGTCCAACCATTTCCCTGATGTGGATAACAATAATTTCATCTAAAGATTAGGATAAAATTATGACATATAAATAGGTAATGAAAATTATTTGCTTCTATTTAATTTGATCATTCTTCCTCATATACAGTACAAAGCCCCTCAACACAAACAAACAAAAAAATTTCTGATAAATGCCTCAATCACATCGACCAACTAAGTTAATAAAGAGGATTTGGTTGTAGGAATCTTTGATAAAAGTTATTTACAAATTCTTTTGAGGAAAAATACTGAATATTTTGATGTTTAAACCAATTTTGTTAAGAGTGAATTTTAGGTTAGTCTTCAGTAACAATTTTCCCATATGTTTAATACTTTTCCCAATGCTGCTCCACCTACTGTTCTCACTTCTTGGAAATGAACTTAACAATTTCAGGGTTTCCGACATACTAGTATGGCACAAACCACTCCAAAACTATATCCCCACCTGTTTTTAACATTTCTATCTCTATCCCATCAATCCCGGCTGCCTTACCCCCTTTCATTTTACCCACTGCCTCACGAACTTCCCCCACACTCACAACTGGCTCTTCCTAACATCTTGTAGGAGTGAGGAAGAGCCAGTTGTTAGTGTGGGGGAAGTTCGTGAGGCAGTGGGTAAAATGAAAGGGGGTAAGGCAGCCGGGATTGATGGGATAAAGATAGAAATGTTAAAAGCAGGTGGGAATATAGTTTTGGAGTGGTTGGTGCAATTATTTAATAGATGTATGGAAGAGGGTAAGGTACCTAGGGATTGGCAGAGAGCATGCATAGTTCTTTTGAATAAAGGCAAAGGGGACAAAAGAGAGTGCAAAAATTATAGGGGGATAAGTCTGTTGAGTATACCTGGTAAAGTGTATGGTAGAGTTATTATTGAAAGAATTAAGAGAAAGATGGAGAATAGGATAGCAGATGAACAAGGAGGCTTTAGGAAGGGTAGGGGGTGTGTGGACAGGTGTTTACAGTGAAACATATAAGTGAACAGTATTTAGATAAGGCTAAAGAGGTCTTTGTGGCATTTATGGATTTGGAAAAGGGGTATGACAGGGTGGATAGGGGGGCAATGTGGCAGATGTTGCAGGTGTATGGTGTAGGAGGTAGGTTACTGAAAGCAGTGACGAGTTTTTACGAGGATAGTTAGAGTATGTAGGAAAGAGGGAAATTATTTCCCAGTAAAAGTAGGCCTTAGACAAGGATGTGTGATGTCACCGTGGTTGTTTAATATATTTATAGATGGGGTTGTAAGAGAAGTAAATGTGAGGGTCTTGGCAAGAGGGGTGGAGTTAAAAGATAAAGAATCACACATAAAGTGGGAGTTGTCACAGTTGCTCTTTGCTGATGACACTGTGCTCTTGGGAGATTCTGAAGAGAAGTTGCAGAGATTGGTGGATGAATTTGGAAGGGTGTGCAAAAGAAGAAAATTAAAAGTGAATACAGGAAAGAGTAAGGTTATGAGGATAACAAAAAGATTAGGTAATGAAAGATTGGATATCAGATTGGAGGGAGAGTATGGAGGAGGTGAAATGTATTCAGATATTTGGGAGTGGACGTGTCAGCGGATGGGTCTAGAAAGATGAGGTGAATCATAGAATTGATGAGGGGAAAAGGGTGATTTGGTGCACTTAGGAGTCTGAGAACAAAGCACTTGTCCTTGAGGCAAAGAGGAATGTAAGAGAAAGGTATATTTTAACCAACGCTCTTTTAAAGGGTGTGAAGCATGGGTGCTGAAAGTTGCAGCGAAGGAGAAGGCTGGAGCAGTGAGAGTCATGTCTGAGGCAATGTGTGGTTTGAATATAATGCAGAGAATTCGATTTGGAAGTTGGAGGAGTGCGGGATTAAACACAAAACTGTTGTCAGAGGGCTGAGGAAGGTTGTATGAGTGGTTCGGACATGTAGAGAAATGGAGCGAAACAGAGTGACATCAAGAGTGTATAAGTAAGTAAGTTAATAAATTTCTTCAGTATACACAATACAGTTACATAGAATTATCATACATAGCATCATATGTGTAGAGGAAACCTAGGATATCCCAACAAAGTCAGACAGTGTGACCTTAAATTCATTGGGGTCCTTATTAACTTATTAATTAAAATATAAAGTATAATATTTTCTATTATCCTATAATGAAGATAAAACAATCCCTTATTAATCATACTAAAAAGACTATCTACAACACGAGGGTCCATTAAGACTATCTACAATACGAGGTCATTAAGACTATCTACTGACCCGAGGTTCATTACACGATCTACAATACAGGGTCATTACAAGGATAAAGAAAAATTATACACGTATTTTAGCTAAAAAATAGAAACATCCCCTCCCTATCTGTTGCTGCTTCATTCATCATACACTTTTTGGCATTCTTCTTGAACTGGTTCAAGCTATGACTGGCCTTGACATTTGTGGGTAGTCCTGTTCCATTCCGTATTTGCTGTACAATAAAAAGGTGTTTGAAGCCTGGCACTGACTGTGGGTACTACAAAAGTTGTGCTCACTCCCCCCCTCTCCCCACTAGGTACTAAGATTGCTTGTTCCCACCCTAGACAAAATTGACAGCAAGATATTCTGGACACGGTTCGTGAGCAATTTTATAAACATGATTTAGCTTCAGTTGTTTTAACTCCTGTCTTCAACATTCAGCATAACCAACTGCTGTAATTCATCTGCCTACATGTTTCTCTTGGGTCCCCAGCCCAGGGGGATGAAATCTTATAACGATTTTGTTCTGGGTGATTTGCAGTCTATCTTTTCAGTTTTTTGTATCAAGGCAGAGTACCAAGAAGAGCAAGCGTAATCCATAGCATTGTATAAGGCTAGACATAGGGACCCTGCGAGCCTCAGTAGTAACACTGTGCTTGTCTATACAGGAACTTCACCTGGCATTCGCTTTCTTTACTACACTGTTCCTATCAATTCTCCTGACATGCTGGGTCAAGGGATTCCCAGATATTAACTGATGAAACCAAAGTGATGGACTCCCCATTACACTGAACATTAAAATTATTTACCCTTCTCAGTTTTATGTTTCGTTTCAAAGAGAATGCTTCAGTTTTCCCTAGGTGTAATGATAGTTTGATGTCCTACTAACCATTTTGCTGCAGGACTCCAGTTCCAGTTTTAAAACATTAGCAATATCACTTGTGGGTCTTTACCTGTCACAAACAGAGCACTGTCATCTGCATAAAGTAGAGTTTTGCACTTGACACTGATAGGTCATATCTTGACATAACATAAGAATAGTAAGGGACCCCAGTATACTACCTGGGGAACTCCACATGTTATCGGCTGGGGTTTCTGATTCCGTTTTGTTCTTTTAGACTATTTGTCTCCTGTTGCTAAGGTAGGACTTAAACCATTCTACAGAACCTATACCGTAGCTTGAGTTTTCTTACATAATAATGTGTTGACAGTATCGAAGGCCTTTGCAGGTCTAAGGTTACCATACCTAAAGTTTCCCTTTTTGACATTCAGTTCTCAGGTAATCCATCAGATTAATAAGGGAGGTATCGGTTGAGTAGGATCTTCTAAAGCCCGATTGATAGCTATGGAGAATGCTGTTTTGTCATTAAGGTATTAACTACTTGAGAATACACCGCCCTCTATCCAAATTTAGATATTATACTGAGTATACTAACAGTGTCTATAAGTGGCTTACATCAGACCTATTATTTTTCTTGAAGATGTAGGAGTAACTCTGGCCTCCTTGAACCCTCCGTACGGTATTAGTGTGATTGATAGATTTATTATGTGAGCAATAGGATTGACAGTTCAGAAGCACAACCATCTATTAGGAACTTAGACGGGATGGTTAATCAGGGCCTGTGCTCTTAGTTTGGGTTTAACCTGCTTAGTTCTTTTTGAATGAAGTCCATGAGATACACTTACAAGTTGACAACTGTATGGTGAGTTACCCCTTTATTGGTATAGTATGTTTGAAACTTATCAGACTGTGTTTAAGGGTATTTGATGCAGCTGGTAGTTTACTTACTAGTGTTGATGCATACAGATGTGTAGTAGGAATTAAAGCAATTTGCCACCTTAGATGTTTTCGTGGCCTACCTCATTATCGATAGTGAGTACTATGTTAAGACCTATCTATGGCATATGGCCTATTACCCCAAACTGTTTTAGGTTTGTTTTGCCAGAGCTTTCTGGGGTTATGCTAATATCATCAATTATTGAGCAATAAGTGCTTTGCCTTTCTCCTTTTATAAGCCTCTGTACCTCTGTTCCCTCACCCTTTGGAATTCATTTAAGTGCTGCAATACCTGTCTTTGCTTTAAATCTTTTTAGCAGCTGGTCTTGAATTTCATATTATCTAATATCTCATAGTCATCCAGGTTTCCAGTTCTTCGTTTAATCTAACCTCTTTAACTGTGCAATATTATAAAGATGGTAGTGAACCCATTGGTTTTGAATTTTTCTCCCAGCATCGTTTTACATCCTGCAACTTGTTATCTCTGTCCATACAATTGTACCTATTTACCCCCTCCAAGGGTGGGGGGGTTTTTCTTACTGTAGTTTCTAGTTGGACCCGTCATTTTATTGACCTGTTGAAGGCCTATCCTAACCTAGTGATTTCCTGGTGCAGTACATGATGAAATGATCACTAAGACCTGTGGTAAGACGCACTGACTGACTAAATGTTCTCAGCCGGATTGCAAAGAAGTGGTCAATTATGGTGGCTGAGAACTGTGTATCCTTGGTTTTATTAATTAGTTGGGTGTAGCTATTTAATTCCTAGAATTTGCTTATACCTTTTGCATAGCCCCGTTATATTATGTTGCTGAAACAGATATTGAAGTCGCCCAGTATTATTTGTTATCGCAATTGCTTCAACTCCGGACAAGACTCTGGAAAGTCTTCTAAGAACGGTCCCTGGGTAGGAGGGCGGTAACAGTTCTTACTAGATGGGTTTTGGGGGGGTCTTGGGAAGCAGCACTTCACACCATAGAATCTCCAGTTTTTGGTTTATTTAAATCAGGTCTTGGGGTGTAAGCTAGTCATTTCTAATGTAGCACCTCTCCCCGCCCTTTCTGTTCCTATCTAAACGTTTTAAATTGTAACCTTCTATTTTGACCTCGTCCTCAGTCACCGTAATCATCCAACCAAGAATTCAGAGATGGTTATAACTGCCCCGCCCTAATTTTTGTTAGTCTAGAATCCTAATCTCTGCCAAATTTAGGAAGAAGTGATCTAGCATTGACATGAATAAAGTGAAGGCCTGTATTCAAACAACAATCATAATCATCATATAGGCAATGGGTCATTTTGTATTAAAAATAAGGTTAAATCAATGTCATCACTGCTAAAAGGGAAACTGTTGCCAAAGTGCATTTGTTACACACAAAATGAATTCTGGCACCGTTGCTATAATTGACAAACATCCATCATGCACCACACCCTTACACATTTACATAAGGTCCACTTTTCTGTTTTTCATCGTAACTTTAGAACAAGTGGCATGCCATCTTTTGGTATGTGTTTTGAGATCTCTATAATGGCTGTATTCTCGCATTGACCTATGTAATCATTACATATGGAGTAAGGTTATCATCCTAGCTACTAGACCGTCATTATTGCCGTCATTTATCTGTCTGTTTTGCCGCTGCACAATAGTTTGAGGTCCTGATTAATTTGATATCAACCACTTAAGAGCGCTACAATAAGAGCTGTGTGCCATGGTTTGTTTGGGTATGCGGTGTGCCCTACCTCGCGGCGATAGTGAGGTTACTATTCTGGTAGGATGGCAACTGTTGGCTTTTACGTCCAGGGGGAGGCAGGGCGCTGTCCTTACTCCATTCACCTTTACCAACCCCCATTACTGAATTTCTTTCTTCCATGGAATTGAAGAAGAAATATAAATATTAATTATGGCAAGCCTTACCCCTCTACTGCCTGTCCATATTTCACTCTCGCTCTTTTACTCCATATACAATAATATTTATTTCTCTTTTCAGTCCCTAGTACAACACTTTAGTATCGTGCTTTAATTACACTGAATTACTAGTACAATTTCCTCTTCAAAACCCTCTTCACTGCTCACTTTTCCTTAACTTCACAAAACCCTTACAAGTTTAACCACTTCAAAACCTCTTCACTGCTCACTTTTCCCTTAACTTCACCACACCCTTACTTTAACCCCTTATTCACCCTCCCTACCCACCTCACTTCACAGTCCCCTGGCTTCACCAATTAACTTCAAACTCATTCCATTCTGGTAGACCAGAAAGGTTATAATCAATGGTTTTATACCTTCCAAATCCCCCTCAATTCCATTTATCGGGGGTTGTGTCCGTGTTGTGTCTGTCCTATACCTTTTTTTGCTGACTCAGCCATTTTAAAACACTGAGGGAGTAACAACCACCAGACTTTCCTTGGAGTTTATAGATATATTTGACGTTTTCCTCTATGATTCTTTCACTGTACACTGGTCAGCTGAATATAGTCAGCTACTAAACATTAACCTTGACTATTTGACTATTCACTTCTTTCCCACGACTGCCACTGAGGATAACCGTCTATACCTTGAGTTTTGTACTGTTGAGTTTGACGATGTCTCCTGTGTTTCCCTCTCGTTAGCACTGGTTACAGTGATATGATGGTGGTCAGATAAGATGCTACTCTGTCAACAGATGTACGTCAGTAAAGATGAGAATTTTCAATTTCGCTAGTTGTACGTCTGGCAGTACTGCTGGTTTGAATGCCGGTTCAGCCATGTTTAAAGGCTCAAATCTTTCCCCCGTTTGCACTGACGAAAAAAGTCCTAGCAGACTCCCTGGCATTTCATTGGAACTATCTTAGTTGATCAGGATTTTCTGCCATGTTGTCTTCCCCGTTTAAACACTGGTGCAGTTGATAGGGAGGTCCAGTTTTTTATTTTCATTTAGTGGAAAACGTCTCGTGTCTGGTTCCACACAACGTCTAGCACAGGTCAGGTACTTTATGCCGTCCCCCTTCTTTCGTCATATTTTAGTCCATATCGTTGTCGTCACCACAGTTTTTTATGTAACTTATATTACTTGCATGTTGTTGCAGCAGTGACTTTGCTAGAATTTTGGCCATCCCTGGAGTTCGGATTTTAAAGGCCCGGGACGGCAAGAATAGAAGCAAGCCTTGTTGCTGCTTGCTGCGGTGTGCGGTGGTTGTAGTGGAAGGAAGGGCGTGGTAAGGGGTCGGCCTAGGAAAGAGTGGAGGGAGGGGGTAAGGAGGTTTGTGTGCGAGGGGCATGGACCTTCCAGCATGGCCATACGTGAGCGTGTTTGATAGGAGTGAATGGAGACAAATGGTTTTAATACTTGACGTTCTGTTGAGTGTGAGCAAAGTAACATTTATGAAGGGGTTCAGGGAACTGGCAGGCCGACTTGAGTCCTGGAGATGGGAAATACAGTGCCAGCACTCTGAAGGAGGGGGTGTAAAAGTTGCAGTTTAAAAACTTTAGTGTAAAGCACCCTTCTGGCAAGACAGTGATGGAGTGAATGAATGGTGAAAGTTTTTCTTTTCGGACACAGCCTAGCTTGTGGGAATCGGCCAGTGTGATAAAAATAATAAAATAAAAATTTACAAGCCGCTTTTGGTCCAAACTGGCAGCCTCACCATCCTTAACCACACTGTGTATGCCACTACGGTTCTTAAATCTCTCAAATCCAGTCCTTTGTTTGCTTTAAATTCACAAATACATTACTCGTTGCAGCAATTTCTTTACCATTTTCGTTGCGCAACTGCCTAATCCTTTTCACAAAGAATCCATGTCCATAAGACTATCTTCCTGCTAATTCTTTCTCGTTATCCACACCAAATATAACTGTTCTCAACAAATCATTAAGTACTGGTGATCTCATTTTTGCAGCATATTTACCCGCCTTTACAACAACAGCTTACTACTCATTTCTTTTTCTTGACCAGATGGTAGCTATGGTTGTATGGGGTTTGTAAACATCCTGGCCAAGTTCGGTCAAACGTACGCCACACTTTCATATTGTTCAATGAATGGTATTTCTTAAATTCAAATCGTATTTCTCACCTTCTTAACCAAAGCTTGTCACTAGGCGCTTTCTTTGGGCCATGGGTACTTATTTAGAGTTGCATGCAAGCACTAAAATGAATGGAATATTATAAATATTTCGTATGAGCAAGTGAGGGGACTGTCGCTCACTGGTAAACAATGGCACACTGGCTGGGAAGGGAGGCCGGGGCGGCTCAGAGCGTGAGTACACGTCCGAGACAAATGAATATTCGCAAGTCAAACTACGATTAGTGAGCCAATGTTTTGATGAAAATATCATTACGATTTTCGAAAATTAAGACTATTGAGTCTTACGATTATCGAGGGACCACTGTATGTATAAAAATACACAATATATCCCTCCAAACTGCCAATATCCCAAACCCCTCCTTTAGAGTGCAGGCATTGTACTTCCCATTTCCAGGACTCAAGTCCGGTTATATAAAATAACCAGTTTCCCTGAATCCCTTCACTAAATATTACCCTGCTCATCACATCCCAAATACCATTCATCTCCATTCACTCCTATGTAACATGCTCACGCACGCTTGCTGGAAGTCCAAACCCCTCGCCCACAACACCTCCTTTACCCCCTCCCTCCAACCTTTTCGAGGATGACCTCTACTCCGCCTTCCTTTCCCTACAGATTTATACGGTCTCCATGTCATTCTACTTTGATCCATTCTCTCTAAATGACCAAACCACCTCAACAACCTCTCTTCAGCCCTCTGACTTTTATTAACTCCACACCTTCTAATTTCCACACTTCGAATTTCTACATAATATTTACATTCACACAACACCTTGCCCTTAGAGAGGAAATCCCCCTCCTCCAACCACCTCCCCTCGCTGCAGCATTTGCAACCCAAGCTTCACTACCCATACAAAGTGTTGGTAAAGCTACATATAACTTTCATACATTTCCCTTCTTTGCCTCCACAGACAACATTTTTTGCCTCCACATATACCTCCATGCATCACTCACTTTTTTTCCTTCATCAATTCTATGATTAATCTCATCCTTCATAAATCCATCCGCTGACATGTCAACTCCCAAATATCTGAAAAACATTCACTTCTTCCATACTCCTCCTCCCCAATTTGATATCCAATTTTTCTTTATCTAAATCATTTGATACCCTCATCACCCTCATGTTAACTTTCAACTTTCTACCTTCATCATCAACTAACTTTTGCAATTTTTCTTTAGAATCTCCCATAAGCACAGTATCATAAGAAAATATAACTGTGTCACTTCCCATTCTTTATTTAATTTTCCATAATTTAATCCCACCTCTCTCCCAAACACCCTAGCATTTACTTCTTTTACATCCCCATCTATAAATATATTAAACAACCATGGTGACATTACCCATCCCTGTCTAAGACCAACTTTTACCTGGAAGTAGTCTCCCACTCTTCTACACACCCTAACCTGAGCCTCACTATCCTCATAAAAACTCTTTACAGCATTTAGTAACTTCCCACCTATTCCATATACTTGCAACACTTGCCACATTGCTCTCCTATCCAATCTATCATATGCCTTTTCTAAATCCATAAATGCAATAAAAACTTCCCTACCTTTATCTAAATATTTTTTTTATTAACACACTGGCCGATTCCCACCACGGCAGGGTGGCCCGAAAAAGAAAAACTTTCACCATCATTCACTCCAACACTGTCTTGCCAGAAGGGTGCTTTACACTACAGTTTTTAAAATGCAACATTAACACCCCTCATTCAGAGTGCAGGCACTGTACTTCCTATCTCCAGGACTCAAGTCCGGCCTGCCGGTTTCCCTGAATCCCTTCATAAACGTTACTTTGCTCACACTCAACAGCACATCAAGTATTAAAAACCCATATGACTCCATTCACCTCCTATCAAACCGGCTCCACGCAATGCCTGCTGGAAGTCCAACCTCCTCGCACACAAAACACTCCTTTACCCCTCCCTCCCACCCTTTCCTAGGCCGACCCCTACCACCCCCGCCTTCCTTCCACAACAGACTCTGATACACTCTTGAAGTCACTCTGTTCGCTCCATTCTCTCTACAATGTCCGACCACCTCCACAACCCTTCCTCAGCCCTCTGGACAACATTTTGTAATCCCACACCTCCCCTAACTTCCAAACTAACGAATTCTCTGCATTATATTCACACCACACATTGCCCTCAGACATGACATCTCCACTGCCACACCTTCCTCCTCGCTGCAACATTCATCAACCCATGCTCACACCCATATAAAACATTGGTAAAACTATACTCTCATACATTCCCCTCATTGCCTCAAGACAAAGATCTTTGTCTCCACAGACTCCTAAGTGCACACTCACCTTTTCACCCTCATCAATTCTATGACACCATCATCTTCTTCATAGACCCCTCCGCTGACACTCCACTCCCAAATATCGAATACATTCACCTCCTCCATACTCTCTCCCACCAATCTGATATCCAATTTTCCTTTCATCACCTAATCTTTTTTAATCCTCATAAAACCTTAACTCTTTCCTGTATTCACTTTTAATTTATCTTCTTTTGCATACCCTACCAAATTCATCCACCAATCTCTGCAACTTCTCCTTCAGAATCTCCCAAGACACAGTGTCATCCAGCAAAGACAACTGTGACAACACCACTTATGTGTGATTCTTTATCTTTTAACTCCACCCCTCTGCCAAGACCCTCGCATTTACTTCACTTACAACCCCATCTAATATTAAACAATCCACGGTGACACACACATCCTTGTCTAAGGACACTTTTACTGGGAAATAAATCCGCCCTCTTTCCTACATAATTTCTATCTTGAGCGTCACTATCCTCGTAAAAACTCTCACTGCTTTCAGTAACCTACCTCCTACACCATAAACCTGCCAACATCTCCACATTGACCCCCTATCCCACCCTTCATATACGCCTTTTCCAAATCCATAAAAGCCACAAAAACCTCTTTAGCCTTATCTAAATACTGTTCACTTATATTTCGCTGTAAACACCTGGTCCACACACCCCCTCTACCTTCCTAAAGCCTCTTGTTCATTCTGCTATCCTATTCTCAGTCTTCTTTTAATTCTTTCAATTATTAACTCTACCATACACTTTACCAGTAAACTCACAGACTTATCCCCCTATAATTTTTGCACTCAATCTTTTGTCCCCTTTGGCCTTTAAACAAAGGAACTATGCATGCTCTCTGCCAATTCCTGTACCTTACCCTCCTTCCATACATTTATTAAATAATTGCACCAACCACTCCTCAAAATATATCCCCCACCCCAACCTAGCATTTAACATTTTCTATCTTTAATCCCATCAATCCCGGCTGCCTACCCCCTTTCATTTACCTAACTGTCTCACGAACTTCCCCCACACTCACAATTGGCTCTTCCTCTCACTCCTACAAGATGTAATCCTCCTGCCCAATACACGAAATCACAGCTTCCCAATCTTCCTTCAACATTTAACAATTCTCAAAATATTCCCTCCATCATCCCAATACCTCTAACTCTCCATTAATATAACTCTCCTCTCTCCTATTTTTAACTGACAAATCCCCATTTGTTCTCTAGCTTCCTTACTCTTGTTATCTCACTCCAAAACTTTTTCTTATTTTCAACAAAATTTGTTGATAACATCTCACCCACTCTCTCATTTGCTCTCTTTTTTACACTGCTTCACCACTCCGCCTTAACCTCTCTTTTTTTTCATATACTCTCTTCCCTCCTTGCATCACTTACTCGTTGGTAAAAACTTCTCATATGCAACTTTTTCTCCTTCCCACCTTAATACTCTCTTACATCATCATTCCACCAATTGCTCCTCTTCCCTCCCGCACGCACTTTCCTGTAACCACAAACTTCTGCTGAACACTAACACTACATTTTTTTAAAAACCTACCCCATACCTCTTCGACCCCATTTCCTTTGCTCTCATTAGCTCATCTAGCCTCCCAATAGCTGTTTATATCTTACCCTAACTGCCATCCTCGTTTAGTTTATAAACCTTCACCTCTCACTTTCCCTGATGTTTTATTCTCCTTGTATCCTATTCCCCCTCTAACCTTTTACTCTCAGTATAGCTACAACTAAAAAGTGATCTGAATATCTGTGGCCTCTCTATAAACAAGTACATCGTGAAGTCCTACCCAACTATCTTTTAACTACCAATTCATAATCCAACAAACTACTGTCATTCGCCCTACAGATAACTTGTATAACTTATTATCCTCTAACAAATTTTCAATCAAAGGGCTCCATATCATTTACACCAGGCCACAGACCAAACTTACCTACCACACCCTCTCTAAAAAGGTTCGGGGGGAAGGGACTTAGCATTCAGGTCCCCCCTTCAACAATTACTCTCTCACTTGGTTCAAAGGTTACCTATACATTCACTTAACACTCCCAAATCGCCTCTCTCCACTACATTTTCCTCTCTTTCTCCAGGTTCCATACCACGCTTTATTATGACCCACTTTTTGGCATCAACCTTTACTTTAATCCACCGAATTCTTGAATTACATCATTCATATTCTCTTTTCTCCTTTCAGATATAATCCTCACCATTTATTTCCCCCCACCGAACTCCCTACCCCTTCAGCTTTGTTTCGCTTAGGGCCAGGAACATCAACTTCTTTCAGTCATACATCAGCTAATCATCTGTTTTCTTGTCATCCGTACTACATCCACGGACCATTCAAGCATCCCAGTTTTATGAAGTTTTTCTCTTCTCTTTTTAGAAAATGTCTACAAGGAGAATGGTTACTAGCCATCGCTCCCAGGCATTTTTAGTCGCCTGCATACGATACGTATGGCTTATCGGAGGAAAGATTCTTTTCCACTTCCCCATGGACAATAGAAGAAATAAAGAAGAACAAGAGCTATATATGCTTCAATGTAAACACCTTATCTTCACATCCCCTACCGCACTACCAAACCTCCTGCACATCTGCAATTCTACATTCTCTTACCTCTAATTTCTTTCATTAATAACCCTACTGTACAATTTTCCTGTATACTCAGTAAACTTTATTCCTCAATAATTTTTATCAATCTCTTGGTCCCTTCCCTTTATATAAAGGGACTATACATGCTCTCAGGCCAATCTCCTCGTACCTTCCCTCTTTCATAAATTTTATTAACAAAATACCAACCACTCCAACAGATGTCCACCCCCTGCTTTTAAACATTTCTGTCATATCCCATCATTCCAGCTGCTTACTTACCCCCTTTCTCTATGTAATGCCATCACACACCTCCCCCACACTCACATCCGCTCTTCTTCACTCCTAAAAGATGGTATACCTCCCGTGGCCAGTTGCTATGAAATTACCCCGCCTCCCTTTCATTCGTCGAATTGAAAGTATCCTTAAAATAAATTCTCGCCATCTACCCAATACCTCCATCTCGCCCATCTACACCTTTTCCCCTACACTGTTTTAACTGACAAATCCAATCATCCCTAAGCTTCTTAACTTGTTTAACTCACCCCAAAATTGTTCTTATTTTTCATTAAAGTTTCTTGACAGTGCTCTCCCACTCTATCACCACTCTCCTTTTGCACTCTCCTACACTCTCCTTCACCCTTTTCTTTTACTCTCCATATCTCTACTCTTCCTATATCCCTCTGCTTTGTAAAAACCTCTCATAAGCTACCTTTTTTCTCTTTTACACACCTTTTACGTTCATCATTCCACCAATCACTTCGCTATTACCTCCCTCCACTCACCCTCCTATAACCAAAACTTCTGCCCCACATTCTAATAACTTGCATTTTAAAACTTCCAAACCCTCTAAAAAACCCCCCCCCGCCACAACTTCGTACTGTAGCACCACCCACCTTTTCTGCCATAATTGCTGAAATTTCACCGAACTTTCCCTCCTCCCTATTTAACACTTACACCTCCTCTTTACTTGTTGTTGCCACTTCCTCATATCCCATTCTACCTCTTACTCTAAACTGTACTACAACTAGATAAGACCCAATATATCAGTTGCCCATCTATAAACTGTCCATCCTGGAGCCTACCATCACCCTTTATCCACCAATACATAATCTACAAACTACTTTCATACGTGCTATATCATACATATTATTTATCCTCTTTTTCATAAAATATTTATTACTTATTACCAAACCTCTTTCTAACATAATTAAAGGCTCCCCATTTCATTTACCCCTGGCACCCCAAAGGTACCACTACTACCCTCACAACTTTTTACTACTTTTGCATTAAAATCCCAATTTCACAAGTTACTCCTCACACCTTGATTTAAAACTCCCCACACATTCACTCAACATTTCCCCAAATCTCTCTCACCCCCCCCTTCCTCTATACTTTTCTCTTCCACCAGTGCATTTATGCTTATTATTAACCCACATCTCACAATCGTACTTTTATTTTACCTCCACATAATCCTTGAATAATACAGTTATAGTCCACTCTTTTCCTGTTAAAAGCTTATCCTTCAACATAATGCTACTCTCCCTTCTTTAGCTCTAACTTATTTGAAACCCCTGAGACCTAATCACATTTTATTCCTCTCCACTGAAACTCACCCAACCCCTTCAGCTTTGTTTTCACTTAAAGCCAGGACATCCATGCTTCTTCTCATTCATAACATCCACATTATCTCTTCTTATCTTCGCCACAACATCCACGCACATGCGAATTCCCACTTGTCAATATTTCTTCTTTACTTTTAGTAATTATTAACCGAAAAAGGGCTAACTATCCCATTTTCCAGGCATTTTAGTATAGAGTTTTACAACACACATGGCTGCGGAAAAGATTCTTATGCCACGCCCTGATATAAAAGGAAAAGTAATAAAACAAGAACTAAGATAAAATCAAAGAAAACTCAGACAAGTGTGTATAAATAAATGTGTACATGTATGTTTAGTGTGACCTATGTGTAAGTAGAAGTAGCAAGACGTACCTGTAATCTTGCATATTTATGACACAGATAAAAGACACTAGCAATCCTACCATCATGTAAAACAATTACAGGCTTTCGTTTTACACTCCCTCGGCAGGACAGTAGTACCTCCCTGGGTGGTTGCTGTCTACCAACCTTCTATTATATGCTGATAAATTTTTCTTGTAAAAATTATTTGAAATTTTATCATATTTCAAACTTAATCTAGTAAGCTATTACCAACTGGTATACACTACCCTTTCTGCTGCCCCATTATTTAGAAGAGGTTGGGAATAATTTGACTACTTTGTCTTTCATACTGACAGTAAGGCTTGAACCCATTACAAGCACATGTATGGATAGCTATTGAGTGTTAAACAACCTTTGTATTATATATCAAGTAAATTTTGAATAGAACATTTTCCACTTCAAACCTTTGGTTTTTGCCTCTAAGAGTTTAATACCTCCATTACTGGGTGACCCTGTCTTGTTAATATTTAGAACCACCACCAAACATTCAGCAAGGTATACCTGCACAGTCTATCTAAATATGGTTTTCATGTTTATTTCTATCCTTTCACACTCTTTTATGACTCATCTGAATTTATTTTCATCCACATTTTTCCTTCCAGGAAACAATTATTATTTGTTACAATAACAAGAAAAGCACAGACAAACCTCATGTGGCCCTCCGTGGCCATAGTTTTTTCTTTTACTGAATCCTCAAGAAAATTTCCATGCTGTATCCCCTGTTTTTATTCACTGACTGAACGATCCCTCTTAAAGCATTCAGCTGAATAACACGGCAGAACATCTGCAGCCTGGGAAAAAAACAATGCCCATTAAAAAACATGGAAAGTCTGCAAGGATAGGGATTAGCATTTTCAAAAACTCTTCAATGTACAAGACAAAAAAACATAATCCAAAGAAGAGTAGTCATACTTTATCCTCCCCACTCATGCCTCCGCATTGGCTTCATCAGCCACAACCCAGACTTGAGGTTGTCCAAAGATAGTGGGTCATGATCTTTGGAGTGCTTGGGCATGTTCCATAAACTTTCTAACATCTCTTCCAAAGTCTCCCACCCCACTTCCACACCACTTCTTAGGTAGCAACTGTCTTCCCATTGCTTAAGCTAATGTAGCATAGTATTACATGTACCTTAAAAAAAAAATATACAACGATCATGGACTTATAACATTCGTTATAACCCGTTTTCATATAATAGTCTATAGAGAAACTTACTTTATTTATGCAAGATTAAACATATGATTATGCTTGTGGCCCAAAAAGAAAAAACAAAAAGTTTATGTTTTTTAACCTTTCACTGTCAGTGACATAAGGTAAGGCTTACAAGCAAAGTGTTGGTAACTTATAATAAACCAAAATTCTAGTGGAGAAAGTTGGGTAACCTACATGTGAGGAGAATGGGTCTTGTTCAGTGTGCAAGTCATAAAAACAATCCTGCAGCACGTATGCCTTGAAGAAAAAAAAAAGCACGACTGTGTTTTTTCGTTTTAAAATGCCAACTCCGAGGTGTATTTTCGTAATGGTATTTTATGGTTGTATCTTCATTTTCTTGTCTCATTTCATAGAAATGTGAAGAATATGTTACAGCAATGGAGATGATTTTGTGATTGGTTTCACAATGAAAAGTACCTTGGAAATTGAGCTAAAGTAGCAGAAAGTTTCGATTTTTGCCGATGTTCAAGAGTAAAACAAACGATGTCACCCACTCATTACGTATCCAACTGGCCATCTAATACGCAATCATGAATGGGTTGACATTATTTTATACAATCATTACACATAAAGCAGTATGTGGAGTTAATAAAATTATTAGTCAGAGGGCTGAAGAGGGGTTGTTGAGGTGGTTTGGTCATTTAGAGAATGGGTCAAAGTAGAATGACATTATTTTTTTTTATTAACACACTGGCCGATTCCCACCAAGGCAGGGTGACCCAAAAAAGAAAAACTTTTCAACCATCATGCCACTCCTTCACGTCTTGCCAAAGGGTGCTTTACACTACAGTTTTTAAACTGTAGCATTAACACCCCTCCTTCAGAGTGCAGGCACTGTACTTCCCATCTTCAGGACTCAAGTCCGGCCTGCCGGTTTCCCTGAATCCCTTCATAAATGTTACTTTGTTCACACTCCAACAGGACGTCAAGTATTAAAAACCATTTGTTTCCATTCACTCCTATTAAACACGCTCATGCATGCCTGCTGGAAGTCCAAGCCCCTCGCACACAAAACCTTCTTTACCCCCTCCCTCCAACCTTTCCTAGGCCGACCACTACCCCGCTTCCTTCCACTACAGACTGATACACTCTTGAAGTCATTCTGTTTCGCTCCATTCTCTCTACATGTCCAAACCACCTCAACAACCCTTCCTCAGCCCTCTGGACAACAGTTTTGGTAATCCCGCTCCTCCTCCTAACTTCCAAACTACGAATTCTCTGCATTATATTCACACCACACATTGCCCCCAGACATGACATCTCCACTGCCTCCAGCCTTCTCCTTGCTGCAACATTCATCACCCATGCTTCACACCCATATCAGAGCATTGGTAAAACTATTCTCTCATACATTCCCCTCTTTGCCTCCAAGGACAAAGTTCTTTGTCTCCACAGACTCCTAAGTGCACCGCTCACCCTTTTCCCCTCATCAATTCTATGATTCACCTCATCTTTCATAGACCCATCCACTGACACGTCCACTCCCAAATATCTGAATACATTCACCTCCTCCATACTCTCTCCCTCCAATCTGATATCCAATCTTTCATCACCTAATCTTTTTATCCTCATAACCTTACTCTTTCCTGTATTCACTTTTAATTTTCTTCTTTTGCATACCCTACCAAATTCATCCACCAACCTCTGCAACTTCTCTTCAGAATCTCCCAAGAGCACAGTGTCATCAGCAAAGAGTAACTGTGACAACTCCCACTTTATGAGTGATTCTTTATCTTTTAACTCCACGCCTCTTGCCAAGATCCTGCTGGAAGTCCAAGCCCCTCGCACACAAAACCTCCTTTACCCCCTCCCTCCAACCTTTCCTAGGCCGACATGGAGAGTGTATAAATCTCTAGGGGGAGGAAGGTGGGGTAGGAGTCGTCCTTGAAAAGGTTGGAGGGAGGGGGTAAAAGAGGTTTTGTGGGTGAAGGGCTTGGACTTCCAGCAAGCATGCGTGAGCATGTTAGATAGGAGTGAATGGGACATGACGAGCTGTTGGGGTGTGAGCAGGGTAATACTTAGTGAAGGGATTCATGGAAACCGGTTATTTTTATATAGCCAGACTTGAGTCCTGGAAATGGGAAGTACAATGCCTGCACTTTAGAGGAGGGGTTTGGGATATTGGCAGTTTGGAAGGATATGTTGTGTATCTTTATATGTATATACTTCTAAACTGTTGTATTCTGAGCGCCTCTGCAAAAACAGTGATTATGTGTGAGTGAGGTTAAAGTGTTGAATGATGATGAAAGTATTTTCTTTTTGGGGATTTTCTTTCTTTTTTGGGTCACCCTGCCTAGGTTGTAGATGGCCGACTTGTTAAAAAAAAAAATGCAGTAGTCTGTGTAACAGTAAATTTATTTTTTGTGTGAATAAAAATTCAAAATGGAAACCAAGAGTAATATAAGAGGGGCCTGGAGATGTAACTAATGAGCAGAGAAAATGCTATTTTAGTGCCAGGAATGTCTGCATTGTTTATTCTGGACCCTATTTTGAAAGTGGCAACTTTTGAAATTTGTGTAAAATTGGCCAAATTGCCAATTTCTGATCACTTTATTGGGTAGTTGAAATAGTTGACTGGGTGATTTTTTGTGTTCAATATATAAAATGGAACACATACTTGTGAAATAGCTAAGAATTTGGTCTATTAGAACTCAAAGCGGCAGATTGCCAATGCATAAATATTGCTGACAGGCAAAATTCACATGAGTGTAATTTCATCACTTTTTGATCAAATTTCGTACTTTTTGTTTTATTACCTTCCAAAAAAGTCTCTACCATTTCATAAGAAAAAAAAATATTTTTTTTAAAATTCTTGGACCCTGTGGGGAATTTTCAGATTAGGGGTCTGGACCCTGAAAGGGAAATAGTACTTAAGAAAAAACAGGAAGCATTAAGAAACTGACGCTGAGCACCGCATTAAAAATTTTTTTTAGTAATATGAGAATGGGATAAGTGTCATCTTACTAACATTAAAATTTTTTAATGGTATAATCAATAATAACCAAAATTTTGTTCATAATAGTGTATTATAGATGGACAGACATTTTAAGAAAGGGATTTTACACAAATTTCCATTAAGAGCACAGTGTGAAGTTATCGTAATAATGTATCATACCTGAATTTTCAGTCTGAGCTGCAGGCAAATAAATATTTTCAAATATGTATGTGACCATTTTGTCCCAAAGCTTCTTAGCAAGTGCATCTTCCCACTGCTTGGGTGAAACCTGCGACAAGTTTACCACTTCATCCAATATATCACCTCGGGCCTTTTCAAATAATTCATCGCGATCCAGTTCTCGAGTTCTGTAAATAACAAAAGGGTGCATTAACACAAAATTTGGAAAAAAAAAAGACTGAAGAAACAAATATTGTACTAACAAAAATGCAACAATAAGAGGTGAGAGGAATTGTATAGGATTCATCCCATCATCAACTACACACCAGTGGTTGTATCTAAGATGTTTATTACTTGGTAAAAACACATCTTTGACATTTAGATTCACAGACTGCCACATTTGAGGATGACTATGGGGTTGTCAAGGATGAGAATCTTGAACAGTGAACATAGCTTGACTGCAGGAGTAAAACAATGTTTGAACTACTCAACAAACAGGGCCTCAGTTATCCATGCTTTCTCATTAGTGCCAAAAAACTGGCACTGATGCAGAGAAGCAAGCTGAGACTATCCTTATCTGCCTGAATCTTAGGAACACATTTTTCCTGCTTGTTAATTCAAATTCTCAATGACAAATGCTTCAAAAAACTTTTCACCTGTAACCATATCAACATCAATTCTTAGCCTAGCTACATTTTTTTCACTAGAATTTCTCAATCATGTTAAGACAACCTAGCAAAGTGTAACTGCATTCTAATGTACTTCAAGACACCATACAAATAATGAACTATTATTTGCATCTCTCTCTTTGTAATTACCTTAATTTTTGGATGCTCTACAATTCAGTAATAAAAAATTAACTATCCACAGTAGAGACAAAGTTTTCAACACCATGCACAATTTTAAGGTTAACATTCATAATACAATCTCACCTCGGAAAGTTATTTTTCCACTCAGTTTCAAGGTTAAATCTTGTTGCCTTAAAAGCATCTGCCTGCTGTTCCACAGTGTCTCTCACCATCTTCCAGAAACATTCAGAAACTGCAAAACTTAAGTTTCTGGTTGTACACTGATGGCTGTTGATCACGCCACCTCTGTTAGTAAGGAAAAAATTAGTAGTACGTTATACTATGTTATTTTCTATTTTTATTATATCTGTTTCTATTTTATTTCTATTTATGGGGTGTACATAAAAAATATGCTGCAATTTTGCAAAGTGTGTTAACAGATCACTTGTCTTTTTTGTGTTTGTACACGTGCGTGTGCACTGCGTGCACATACACATGACCAGTGATGGGGTGAGGGCCAGGAGTTCCAATTTGACCCCTGCAACCACGAACAGGAGAATACAAATAGCACACACAACACGCACATAGAGTACAGACCATCAGATAACACGTGATGCATTACCACATTTTACAAAATTGTGGCATATTTTTGGAATACATGCCGTAAAAATTGGTTTACACGGTGGAGTACATGTGGGGAAAGTGTGGCAAACATCGCGGTACTTCCCCTTCAGGGCAAGCCCATTGCTTTATGGGCTAGTGAGTGGCAGTGTGCACACTAGTTGATGGAAGCAGCAGGCCTACTTCCCTATGCTAGGCATGTCCTTCACAAACCCAACCCAACCCCTTTTCCTGTAAAGATTACTAAAAAGAATAAGAAGAAGAAAATTGTCAAGGTGGGAAGTCTGAATGTGCGCGGATGTTGTGCAAATGATAAGAAAGAGATGATTGTGGATGTTATGAATGAGAAGAAGCTGGATGTCCTGGCTTTAAGTGAAACAAAGCTGAAGGGGGTGGGAGAGTTTCAATGGAGAGGAATAAATGGGATTAGGTCAGGGGTTTCAAATAGAGTTAGAGCTAAAGAAGGAGTAGCAATAATGTTGAAGGATAAGCTATGGCAGAAAAAGAGGGACTATAAATGTATTAATTCAAGGGTTATGTGGAGTAAAATAAAGATTGGATGTGAAAAGTGGGTTATAGTAAGCGTGTATGCACCTGGAGAAGACAGAAGTGTAGAGGAGAGAGAGAGATTTTGGTAAATGTTGAGTGAATGCGTGGGGAGTTTTGAATCAAGTGTGAGAGTAATGGTGGTTGGGGATTTCAATGCTAAAGTGGGTAAAAATGTTATGGAGGGAGTAGTAGGTAAATTTGGGGTGCCAGGGGTAAATGTAAATGGGGAGCCTTTAATTGAGCTATGTGTAGAAAGAGATTTGGTAATAAGTAATACATATTTTATGAAAAAAAAGAGGATAAATAAATATACAAGGTATGATGTAGCACGTAATGAAAGTAGTTTGTTAGATTATGTATTGGTGGATAAAAGGTTGATGGGTAGGCTCCAGGATGTACATGTTTATAGAGGAGCAACTGATATATCGGATCATTATTTAGTTGTAACTACAGTTAGAGTAAGAGGTAGATGGGAAAAGAGGAAGGTGGCAACAACAAGTAAGAGGGAGGTGAAAGTGTATAAACTAAGGGAGGAGGAAGTTCGGGGGAGATATAAGCAACAGTTGGCACAAAGGTGGGCTAGTGCAAAGATGAGTAGTGGGGGGGGGGGGGGGGTTGAAGAGGGTTGGAATAGTTTTAAAAATGCAGTATTAGAATGTGGGGCAGAAGTTTGTGGTTACAGTAGGGTGGGGGCAGGTGGAAAGAGGAGTGATTGGTGGAATGATGAAGTAAAGGGTGTGATAAAAGATAAAAAGTTAACTTATGAGAGGTTTTTACAAAGCAGAAGTGTTATAAGAAGAGCAGAGTATATGGAGAGTAAAAGAAAGGTGAAGAGAGTGGTGAGAGAGTGCAAAAGGAGAGGAGATGATAGAGTGGGAGAGGCACTGTCAAGAAATTTTAATGAAAATAAGAAAAAATTTTGGAGTGAGTTAAACAAGTTAAGAAAGCCTAGGAAAAGTACGGATTTGTCAGTTAAAAACAGAGTAGGGGAGTTAGTAGATGGGGAGAGGGAGGTATTAGGTAGATGGCGAGAATATTTTGAGGAACTTTTAAATGTTGATGAAGAAAGGGAGACGGTAATTTCATGCACTGGTCAGGGAGGTATACCATCTTTTAGGAGTGAAGAAGAGCAGAATGTAAGTGTGGGGGAGGTACGCGAGGCATTACGTAGAATGAAAGGGGGTAAAGCAGCTGGAACTGATGGGATCATGACAGAAATGTTAAAAGCAGGGGGGGATATAGTGTTGGAGTGGTTGGAACTTTTGTTTAATAAATTTGTGAAAGAGGGGAAGGTACCTAGGGATTGGCAGAGAGCATGTATAATCCCTTTATATAAAGGGAAAGGGGACAAAAGAGATTGCAAAAATTATAGACGAATAAGTTTATTGAGTATACCAGGAAAAGTGTACGGTAGGGTTATAACTGAAAGAATTAGAGGCAAGACAGAATGTAGGATTGCGGATGAGCAAGGAGGTTTCAGAGTGGGTAGGGGATGTGTAGATCAAGTGTTTACATTGAAGCATATATGTGAACAGTATTTAGATTAAGGTAGGGAAGTTTTTATTGCATTTATGGATTTAGAAAAGGCATACGATAGAGTGGATAGGGGAGCAATGTGGAAGATATTGCAAGTATATGGAATAGGTGGTAAGTTACTAAATGCTGTAAATAGTTTTTATGAGGATAGTGAGGCTCAGGTTAGGGTGTGTAGAAGAGAGGGAGACTACTTCCCGGTAAAAGTAGGTCTTAGACAGGGATGTGTAATGTCACCATGGTTGTTTAATATATTTATAGATGGGGTTGTAAAAGAAGTAAATGCTAGGGTGTTCGGGAGAGGGGTGGGATTAAATTATGGGGATTCAAATTCAAAATAGGAATTAACAGAGTTACTTTTTGCTGATGATACTGTGCTTATGGGAGATTCTAAAGAAAAACTGCAAAGGTTAGTGGATGAGTTTGGGAATGTGTGTAAAGGTAGAAAGTTGAAAGTGAGCATAGAAAAGAGTAAGGTGATGAGGGTATCAAATGATTTAGATAAAGAAAAATTGGATATCAAATTGGGGAGGAGGAGTATGGAAGAAGTGAATGTTTTCAGATACATGTACTTGGGAGTTGACGTGTTGGCGGATGGATTTATGAAGGTTGAGGTTAATCATAGAATTGATGAGGAAAAAAAGGTGAGTGCTGCATTGAGGTATATGTGGATTCAAAAAACGTTATCTAAGGAGACAAAGAAGGGAATGTATGAAAGTATAGTAGTACCAACACTCTTATATGGGTGTGAAGCTTGGGTGGTAAATGCAGCAGCGAGGAGATGGTTGGAGGCAGTGGAGATGTCCTGTCTAAGGGCAATGTGTGGTGTAAATATTATGCAGAAAATTCGGAGTGTGGAAATTAGGAAAAGGTGTGGAGTTAATAAAAGTATTAGTCAGAGGGCAGAAGAGGGTTTGTTGAGGTGGTTTGGTCATTTAGAGAGAATGGATCAAAGTAGAATGACATGGAAAGCATATAAATCTATAGGGGAAGGAAGGCGAGGTAGGGGTCGTCCTCGAAAGAGTTGGAGAGAGGGGGTAAAGGAAGTTTTGTGGGCAAGGAGCTTGGATTTCCAGCAAGTGTGCGTGAGCGTGTTAGATAGGAGTGAATGGAGACGAATGGTACTTGGGACCTGACGATCTGTTGGAGTGTGAGCAGGGTAATATTTAGTGAAGGGATTCAGGGAAACGGGTTATTTTCATATAGTCGGACTTGAGTCCTGGAAATGGGAAGTACAATGCCTGCACTTTAAAGGAGGGGTTTGGGATATTGGCAGTTTGGAGGGATATGTTGTGTATCTTTATACGTATATGCTTCAAAACTGTTGTATTCTGAGCACCTCTGCAAAAACAGTGATTATGTGTGAGTGTGGTGAAAGTGTTGAATGATGATGAAAGCATTTTCTTTTGGGGGATTTTTTTTCTTTTTTGGGTCACCCTGCCTCGGTGGGAGACGGCCGACTTGTTGAAAAAAAAAAAAAAATTGTCAAACTTATTTGGCTTATGAGCTGGGTCTCTTACGATGCATATTACCATGCCTTTGGTCTCAGTGAATCAACCATTGTAACATTCATGACAGCCAGAAGGAAATAAGAGATTGGACAGAGTAATGCATATTGTGACATGATGAAGAGTAAAACATAGGTTAGTTACTGAGTAACACATAGGTCAGTTATTGAAAATGTGGATTTAGTGGAAAACAGAAAAGTGCCCCATTTAGGAGTTAAACAAAAAAGCAGACAGCCTCATCTTACTACCAAAGTGTAAGTAGGCTGGAAAACTTTCACAGGAGTGAACACTTAGTGCTGGTTGGTTTTATAAATTCAAACATCACAGATGACTTCATAACATTCAATTCAGGGGCAGGAGTCCATCAGCTGATCACACTTAACACACTGAAGTGCAGAAATATGCATTGAGACTAGCTCCAGAACTCAGGTATGAGCTACAGGGAAAGGGTAAAGGAACTGAATCTAACAGCCACTGAGAACTGAAAGACTAGAGAAGTCCTGATAACAACATACAAAATACTCAAAGGAATTAACAGGGCAAACAGGGACAGGCTGTTTGAGAGGCAAGTACTAACAGGTACTTAAGGATACAGCCAGAAGTTAAAGACACAGATGAGTTGCAGGGATTACAGGAAATATTTTTTCAGTCTCAAAGCGGTTAGGAAATGGAATGATCTCAACTAAGAAGTGGTGGAGGCAAAATCCATACATAGCTTTAAGAACAGGAATGATAGGGCCCACAAGGCTAGGAAAGAGTCAATTCAGTTAGCAGCAAGTTGAGGGGCAAGGCCAGAAGCCAAGACTTGACCCCTGCATAGGTGAGTACAACAAAAACCATACACTTCAGCCCAGTAGGGTATCATCAACCATATCAACAAACTTCTACAGCAACAAGCAGGAAGAACGAGGAAGTGAAGGTAAGATAAGACTTGTTCTTGTCACATTTGGTTGCTGGAGATTGTGAGGACACATTTTCTGTGGGGAAAAAAAAAAAAACCCACACACACATACTGAAATGAGTGAACAATCAGCTTCCCATAGGTCTCAGGAATTATAGGTGAAGGTGCTAAGTTGTGTTAGGTGGTGACAAGTGATTGTGTTGATAGATGGTGGTGGTAGCTGATACTGTCGTTTGCCACTTTTGTACAGGTATAATACAATCCACATTAACCTTCTCCACACACTAGCACATCAACAAGCAACAGCAACCAAAATTTAACATAGAATAAGTTGTATCAAGTTTACATTATTCAACGTCAGGAGCATTTGGGAAATGGACTAACTGTTCCCCAAAAGCTCCTGACGTTGAATAATGTTAACTTGAATAAAGTGACAATTCTCATGAACTTAACCACGTGTTAGTTGGGGGTCTACTGTAGTATTCTCAGTAAACTTATATTAAATGGTGTCATTCAGTCAATTTACAGAAGGGCCCCACTTACACAGCAGGTTAGGTTCCAGGCTACTGCCGGAAAGCAGACATCGCCGGAAAGCAGACATCGGCGGAAAGCAGATATTGCCGGAAAGCAGAACTCCATTTTTTCCACTTATAAATGCATATAAATGCCAGACGATAAGTTTACACTAACTCATATTAAATTAGTAATAGAACTAGGCATTAAAAAAACATAATAAAAGGTAAAATACATACACAGTACTTTCATTACTTACCTTAAAATATTTGTAGTCTTAATGTAGGGTAAGAGGTGAATAGTACTTATTTGTAGGAAGTCAAGTGTAGGTAGCCCTGGCTGTCTGTCCCAAACTTAATATACGATATTTAAAGCAGTGTGAGCAGGGTAATATTTAGTGAAGGGATTCAGAGAAACAAGTTATTTTTATATAGCCGGACTCGAGTACTGGAAATGGGAAGTACAATGCCTGCACTTTAACCTGTTCAGGGTTTCCAACATACTAGTACATCTTATGCACCAGGGTTATTGATGTACTAGAACGCCTAAATTCTAGCGCCTTCAAATTTAGCGAGAGAAAGCTGGTAGGCCTACATATGAAAGAATGGGTCTATGTGGTCAGTGTGCACAGTATAAAAAAAATCCTGCAGCACACAGTGCGTAATGAGAAAAAAAAAACTTTGACCGTGTTTTTGGATTAAAACAGCGACTTTGCACTGTATTTTCGTACGGTATTTATTGTTGTATTCTAGTTTTCCTGGTCTCATTTTATAGAATGGAACACATATTACAGAAACTGAGATGATTTTTAATTGGTTTCACAATGAAAAGTACCTTGAAATTGAGCTCAAAGTAGCAGAAATGTTCGATTTTTGCCAAGGATCAAAAGTAAACAAATCATGCCAAGCGTCCAATACACGTCAACTGGTGAGTCTAATATTCTTTCACAAGTGCCCTGATATTATTTATACCATTTCTACACTAATGCAGTAGTCTGCATAACAGTAAATCTTTTATTTTTTGTGAGAATAAATATTCAAAGTGGAAAAAAAAGAAATGTAAGAGGGGCCTGGGGACGTGACTAACGAACAGAGTACTTGTTATTCTAGTGCCAGGAATGTCTGTCTTGCTTATTCCGGACCCTATTTGGAAATTGGCATCTTTTGAAATTTGTGTGAAATTGGCAAAATTGACAATTTCTAATCACTTTATTGGATAGTTGAAATTGGTAAATGGGTGGTTTCTTGTACTCATTCGATAGAAAAAATGGAGTTCTAGCGAAATAAATATGATTTTTGTCAACTAGTACACAGGAATTGGCCGAAAATAGGGTTCAAAGTGGGCAAAATTGCTGATGTGCAAACATCGTCGAGACCGCTAACTTCACAAGAGCATAATTCCTTAAGTTTTCCATCAAATTTCACATTTTTGGTGTCATTATGATTGGGAAAATCTTCTCTATCATTTCTTAAGAAAAAATAATTTTTTTTTCCGAAAAATTTTTGATCCTGAGAACGAGTTTAGGAGAGGGCCTCTCGACCCTGAAAGGGTTAACCCCTTGACTGTTTCGTTCGTATATATATATATATATATATATATCTTACGAGATACCATGTTTGATGTATCTATATGCATAAATTCTAGCGGCTTCAAATCAAGCGAGAGAGAATGGGTCTGAGTGGTGGGTGTGCACCCTGTAAAAAAGATCTGGGACTCAGCAGTGCATTGTGGGAACACCATCTTGGTAGTCCATTTTCACCATGCCTCGCGGTAAGAAGTTCCTCACTCCTCGGCGGATTGGAGGTCTTTTGTTCCCAAGTGATAGCTCTAACAGTGATGGAAGTGTCAGTGAAAGTGAATTCCATGGTTTTAAAGCAGGTGTGACCGAAAACAGTGCCCAGGATAACATAATTAGTGATGAAAACCCAGATGACCCACAACCTTCCACCTCTGGTGCTGGGCTGGCTCGTTCATGTTCACCTGTACCAGGACGAAAGAGGAAACTATTTGCCCATGCACGAGACGCAGATGTGAGCAGTGAAAGTGATAGTGATTTCAAAGCTATCGAAAGCAGTTCTAGTTGTGACAGTGAGGGTGAATATTCCCTGGTGAAGTGGCAGTATATACAACGTTGCTTGCGGTCCAGTAGTGTGCCATATGCTGTTCCAAGGGGAAGGAGTAAATCTCGGAGCACATCCCGTGGCCCTACACCATGACTTGATAGTGAAGATGACGATATTGTTACGATGGGTATGAATGATATGAGTGAGGCAGCAGGCAGTGGTGGTGATAGTGATGGTGGCATGAGTCATGTGGCACCAGCAGCGGGCCAAGCTACTACCGACGCTGCTGACTCTGCACAACTACAACCAGCCTCACCCAACCCCACACTCCCACAACAACCACAACCTGCACAACCACGTTTCAATATCCAGAACCCACCAGCTGACCACATCTGGGATTGGCAGCAAGGTGACAAGTTTGTTCCCAGCCCCCATGGCTTTGATGAAACACAAAGTGGAATATGGCCATCATGTACACTTGGGAACAATGCCACTGAACTGGAATCCTTTCAGTTGTTCTTCGATGAACCCCTGATGGACATTATTGTCAGGGAAAACAATACATACTTTGAGTACACCATGGCAAACACAATTCTTACACCAAGATCATGCCTACACCAGTAAAAGGACACAACTGTGGCAGAGACGTATCTGTTCTTTGCTACAACAATGCTTATGCCACATGTGTATAAGCACACTGTCAACACATACTGATCGACAGACCGCCTGATTTCAACCCCAGCTTTCAGTGACATAATTTGTGTTACTGTTATGTATGCTACACTTTTCAGACAAAACAAGACCTGACAGAAGCGACAGGTTATATAAGATTAGAAATGTGTTTATGTACCTCAAACAAAAGTGCTGTATTTTTATCCCTTCAGAAAGCTTGTTATTGATGAGTCTTTGATTTTGTTCAGAGGAAGGCTCTCATTCAAGCAGTATATACCAAACAAGAGGAAGCGCTTTGGTATAAAGTTATTTGTTCTGTGTGATTGCAAAACCGGTCTGGTTTTGGATATAATTGTGTACACTGGCAGTAAAACATTGCAAGATACCAGGAAGTTACCGGGTATCTCTGGTGATGTGGTTAGAACAATGATAGAACCATATCTTGGTAAGGGGCATATTTTATATACAAACTGACAACTGGTACACAAGCCCTTTACTCAGTGATTTCTTGCGAGTGAACATGACAGATGCGTGTGGCACAGTGCGTGGAAATTGTAAGCATATGCCTAGGTTCGACGCTGGCAGTTGTAGAGGTGAGGTGCAGGTGTTTGCTGGCAATGACATCATGGCATTTTGGTGGCATGACAAACGTGATGTCACACTGTTAACATCAGTTCACCGACATGAAATGGTAGACACTGACAAGCAGAATAGAGAGACCAATGAACCCATTGTAAAACCTGCAGCTGTGATGGATTACAACCTCAATATGTGCTTGCACAAATAACCCGCACATAAAAGAGAAGCTTACGACGACGTTTTGGTCCGACTTGGACCATTGACAAAGTCAATGTGTGACTTTGTCAATGGTCCAAGTCGGACCGAAACGTCGTCGTAAGCTTCTCTCTTTTATGTGCGGGTTATTTGTGCATCGTTCCAGTCACGGTATTGTGCCTTTTTTTGTTATTCAATATGTGCTTAGTGGACAAATGTGACATGCAGATTGGGTTTGCTGATTGTGTTCGCAAGAGTTATAAGTGGTACATAAAACTTGACATTTCCATGCTGAATGCTTATCATATGTATAAGTTGAAGACAAACAACAAACCCAAATATGGTGAGTTTTGTTTGTCAGTCATCAGACAAATAATATTCAAGCACAAAGGAACAACACTTGCAATAGACCAGCGCCCACGAAATTATCAACACAAGTCCTCTCGTCTGAGGCCTGGTGATCACTACCTCATACCACTGCCTGCTACTGCTCTCAAGAAAAATGCTCAGACGAGGTGTTTTGTCTGTGGACATCCCACAAAACGCCCACAAATATGCGGAGACACTCGTTTTATGTGTGAGGAATGCAAAACACCATTGTGCCTATACCCATGTTTCAAAGAATTTCACAAGCTGCAGCAGTTCTAGAAAAGTGTCCAGTGATTGTATATTTTTTTTTTTTCTAACAAGTCAGCCGTCTCCCGCCGAGGCAGGGTGACCCAAAGAGAAAGAAAATCCCCAAAAAAGAAAATACTTTCATCATCATTCAACACTTTCACCTCACTCACACATAATCACTGTTTTTGCAGAGGTGCCCAGAATACAACAGCTTAGAAGTACAGTGGACCCCCGCATACCGTTGGCATCACATAACGTTAAATCCTCATACCGATACATTTTATCGCTAAAATTTTGCCTCGCATACCGCTAAAAAACCCACTCAACGCTGTTCGTCCGAGACGCGTCTAATGTGCGGCATGAGCCAGCCTCACATGTTCCGCTGGTGGCATTGTTTACCAGCCAGCCTCCGCGGTAACATCCAAGCATACAATCGGAACATTTAGTATTATTACAGTGTTTTTGGTGATTTTATCTGCAAAATAAGTGACCATGGGCCCCGAGAAAGCTTCTAGTGCCAACCCTACAGCAATAAGGGTGAGAATTACTATAGAGATGAAGAAAGAGATCATTGATAAGTATGAAAGTGGAGTGCGTGTCTCCGAGCTGGCCAGGTTGTATAATAAACCCCAATCAATCATCGCTACTATTGTGGGCAACAAAACGGCAATCAAGGAAGCTGTTCTTGCCAAAGGTTCAACTGTGTTTTCGAAACAGAGATCGCAAGTGATGGAAGATGTTGAGAGACTCTTATTGGTATGGATAAATGAAAAACAGATAGCAGGAGATAGCATCTCTCAAGCAATCATAAGTGAAAAGGCTAGGAAGTTGCATCAGGATTTAATTAAAAAAATGCCTGCAACTAGTGATGATGTGAGTGAATTTAAGGCCAGCAAAGGTTGGTTTGAGAGATTTAAGAAGCGTAGTGGCATACATAGTGTGATAAGGCATGGTGAGGCTGCCAGTTCGGACCACAAAGCAGCTGAAAAATATGTGCAGGAATTCAAGGAGTACATAGACAGTAAAGGACTGAAACCTGAACAAGTGTTTAATTGTGATGAAACAGGCCTGTTTTGGAAGAAAATGCCAAGCAGGACCTACATTACTCAGGAGGAAAAGGCACTCCCAGGACATTAGCCTATGAAAGACAGGCTTACTCTGTTGATGTGTTCCAATGCTAGTGGTGAATGCAAAGTGAAGCCTTTATTAGTGTATCACTCAGAAACTCCCAGAGTGTTCAGGCAAAACAATATCCTCAAGGATAATTTGTGTGCTGTGGAGGGCAAACAGTAAGGCATGGGTCACTAGGGACTTTTTCTATGACTGGTTATACCAAGCATTTGTCCCCAAAGTGAAAGATTACCTAACTGAAAAGAAATTAGGCCTTAAGTGCCTCCTGGTGTTAGACAATGCCCCTGGTCATCCTACAGGCATGGCAGAGCGACTTTATGGGGACATGAGCTTCATTAAGGTGAAGTTTTTGCCTCCTAATACCACTCCTCTCCTGCAGCCCATGGACCAGCAGGTTATTGCAAACTTCAAAAAACTGTACACAAAAACTCTGTTTGAAAGGTGCTTTGTAGTGACCTCAGAAACTCAATTGACTCTAAGAGAGTTTTGGAGAGAGCACTTTAATATCCTCAATTGTGTAAACCTTATAGGTTTACACAAGGGAGGGAGGGAGTGACTAAGAGGACCTTGAACTCTGCTTGGAAGAAACTGTGGCCAGAATGTGTAGACCAAAGGGATTTTGAAGGGTTTCAGGCTAACCCTGAGAGGAGTATGCCAGTTGAGGAATCCATTGTGGCATTGGGAAAGTCCTTGGGGTTGGAGGTTAGTGGGGATGATGTGGAAGAGTTGGTGGAAGAGGACAATGAAGAACTAACCACTGATGAGCTGCTAGATCAACTTCAACAGCAAGAGGCCAGACCTGAGGAAACTGGTTCGGAGGAGGGGAGAGAGAAATTGAAGAAGTTGCCTACTTCAAAGATTAAGGAAATGTGTGGAATGTGGCTTAAAGTGCAAACCTTTTTTGATGACAATCACCCTAACACAGCTATTGCAAGCCGTGCTGGTGACTATTACACTGACACTGATGTGAAACACTTTAGGGAAGTCATAAAGGAACGAGAGGTACAGGCCACTATGGACAGATATGTTGTGCGACAGAAGTCCAGTGACTCTGAAGCTGGTCCTAGTGGCATTAAAAGAAGAAGGGAAGTAACCCCAGAAAAGGACTTGACACCTCAAGTCTTAATGGAAGGGGATTCCCCTTCTAAACACTAAGACTCTCTCCTCCTCCCATCCCATCAATCATCACCAGATCTTCAATAAAGGTAAGTGTCATGTAACTGTGCATGCCTTTTTCAGTTTGTGTGTATTAAAATTAATATTTCATGTGGTAAAATTTTTTATTTTCATACTTTGGGGTGTCTTGCACGGATTAATTTGATTTCCATTATTTCTTATGGGGAAAATTCATTCGCATAACGATAATTTTGCATAACAATGAGCTCTCAGGAACGGATTAATATCATTATGCGGGGGTCCACTGTATATACAGTAAGGCCCCGCTTTATGGCGTTTCGCCTTACGCCATTCCGCTAATACAACAATGTCAAATTATGACCAAAATTTGCTATACGGCAAGCAGTCTTTCAAATACAGCGCCCCCCACCCGGTTTGCTTACATTTTCTGTGACCACATCTATTATGTCAGGAAACTTTCCAAAATTTCAAGTGTTTTAAAGTTTCTGCATATTTTATATGTACTCTGATAATTATACTTAAGTGTACCTGTACCTAAATATACTTACACACTGTGCTGGTGTCCAGGTACACATTAAAATCGCTAAGTCTCTCTCTACTCATGACGCCAATACTACGTAATAATAATCACTCGTGGGCACATTAAATGTCTTATTTTACATCAATATAGGCATTTTCATTAATCCATCTATGATATTTTCCTCAAAATTATATATGAAACCCATTACATAGCATATAAACATGACACATACACTCAGAATAAAAACTGATGTAAATATGAGATTTGTTTACAGAGTAGCTGTGTAGGTAGTGTCGGAAGAATTATGTTTTCTCTAGTCAAACTGGGGGATAACTGTAGAAAAATATTCTTTTCGTATGCCTTTACTCTATGTATAGCAATTCACGACCCTTGTGGGTTTAGTGCTTTTTATAATAAATAATAATAATAATAATAATATTATTATTGTTAATAATAATATTATTATTATTATTATTATTATTATTAATATTATTATCTTCATTCACTCTAAAAATGGTGTGTTGCTGTTTGTTTATTCTGAACTAACTTGTACAACTTGTACACAATGTAAGAGTATTTGTATTGTGAGGTAATTATTATTAAAATAAAAAAATACTGAGGTAAATGTTTTACAAACTCTTACAAATGGACGTGAATGAACTAAAAGTAGACACACATTAATACGCATTTATTTCGCCTGACCAAGTGATCGTCCACTACCTGTTCAGTTTGTGTTCTTACATTGCCCAGGCAGGCTACACCTACCGGCTACACCTACCGGCTACCTACACTATCTACAAATAAATACTACTCACCTCTCTTCCTATATTAAGACTACACATATTTTAAGGTAAATAATGAGTGTACTGTATGTGTATTTTACCTCTCTGGGATGTTTTAAATATCATATATTAAGTATGAGACGGGGAGCCAGTGCTACCTACACCTGGGTACCTGCACTTGACTTCCTACAAATAAGTACTACTCACCTCTCTTCCTACATTAAGATTACAAATACTTTAAGATAAGTAATGAATTTACTGTGAATGTATTTTACTTTGTGTGTTTTTAATGCCTAGTTCTATTACTAACTTAATATAATTTAGTGTATACCTGTTGTCTGGCATTTATATGCATTTATAAATGGAAAAAAATGGCGTTCTGCCTTCCAGCGATGTCTGCTTTCCGGCAACAGCCTGGAACCTAACCTGCCGTATAAGTGGGGCCCTACTGTACATATAAAAATACACAATATCTCTCTCCAAACTGCCAATATCCCAAACCCCTACTTTAGAGTGCAGGCATTGTACTTCCCATTTCCAGGACTCAAGTCCGGTTATATAAAATAACCGGTTTCCCTGAATCCCTTCACTAAATATTACCCTGCTCACACTCCAACAAATCATCAGGTCCCAAATACCATTTGTCTCCATTCACTCCTATCTAACACGCTCACGCACGCTTGCTGGAAGTCCAAACCCCTCGCGCACAACACCTCCTTTACCCCCTCCCTCCAACCTTTTCGAGGACGACCTCTACCCCGCCTTCCTTCCCCTACAGATTTACACGCTCTCCGTGTCATTCTACTTTGATCCATTCTCTCTAAATGAACAAACCACCTCAACAAACCCTCTTCAGCCCTCTGACTAATAATTTTATTAACTCCACACCTTCTCCTAATTTCCACACTCCGAATTTTCTGCATAAAATTTACACCACACATTGCTCTTAGACAGGGCATCTCCACTGCCTCCAACCGCCTCCTTGCTGCAGCATTTACAACCCAAGCTTCACAACTATATAAGAGTGTTGGTACTACTATACTTTCATACATTCCCTTCTTTGCCTCCATGGGTAACATTTTTTGCCTCCACATATACCTCAATGCACCACTCACCTTTTTTCCTTCATCAAATCTATGATTAACCTCATCCTTCATAAATCCATCCGCTGACACGTCAACTCCCAAATATCTGAAAACATTCACTTCTTCCATACTCCTCCTCCCCAATTTGATATCCAATTTTTCTTTATTTAAATCATTTGATACTCTCATCACCTTACTCTTTTCTATGTTCACTTTCAACTTTCTACCTTTCCACACATTCCCAAATTCGTCCACTAACCTTTGCAATTTTTCTTTAGAATCTCCCATAAGCACAGTATCATCAGCAAAAAGTAACCGTGTCACTTCCCATTTTGTATTTAATTCCCCATATGTAAAGTAAAAGGACACAAGTGCAACTAATGTGACATTTTATTGTGGCAACGGTTCACTCTCCAGGAGCTTTATCAAGCCGTTACAAACAGTACATGGACACAGAGGGTATATATAGGCTCAGAGTGAGGTGCAATACTAGTGGTAGTAGTAGAAGTAATACAATATGTAGAACAATTAACTTGCACATGAGTAAACAATATAAAGGCTATTACTTGGGAAACATAAAAATTGGTTAGACAAATATTTCTATTGGAAGCTGGATAGAGAAGGCCTGTTTCAATGTTCCTTCTCTGTAATGTGCTTGTGTAGTATTTAATCCCACCCCTCTCTCAAACACCCTAGCATGTACTTCTTTTACAACCCCATCTATAAATATATTAAACAACCATGGTGACATTACACATCCCTGTCTAAGACCTACTTTTACCGGGAAGTAGTCTCCCTCTCTTCTACACACCCTAACCTGAGCCTCACTATCCTCATAAAAACTCTTTACAGCATTTAGTAACTTACCACCTATTCTATATACTTGCAACATCTGCCACAATGCTCCCCTATCCACTCTATCATATTCTTCTTTCAACACACTGGCCATATCCCACCGAGGCGGGGTGGCCCAAAAGGAAAAACGAAAGTTTCTCCTTTTACATTTAGTAATATATACAGGAGAAGGGGTTACTAGCCCCTTGCTCCTGGCATTTTAGTCGCCTCTTACAACACGCATGGCTTACAGAGGAAGAATTCTGATCCACTTCCCCATGGAGATAAGAGGAAATAGACAAGAACAAGAACTAGAAAGAAAATAGAAGAAAACCCAGAGGGGTATGTATATATATGCTTGTGAACATTAAAATGGTATAAAATACCGACAGGTTGTTAGGTAAGACACATATGCAACAGTTAGGTATCTTTATTATGAAACGTTTCGCCTACACAGTAGGCTTCTTCAGTCGAGTACAGAAAAGTTGATAGAAGCAGAAGATACTTGAAGACGATGTAATCAGTCCATCACCCTTAAAGTTTTGAGGTGGTCAGTCCCTCAGTCTGGAGAAGAGCATTGTACATGTATGTGCAGTGTGACCTAAGTGTAAGTACAAGTAGCAAGACGTACCTGAAATCTTGCACGTTTATGAAACAGAAAAAAGGACACCAGCAATCCTACCATCATGTAAAACAATTACAGGCTTTCGTTTTACACTCACTTGGCAGGATGGTAGTACCTCCTTGGGCGGTTGCTGTCTACCAACCTACTACCTAGTACTATCATATGCCTTTTCTAAATCCACAAATGCAATAAAAACTTCCCTACCTTTATCTAAATACTCACATATATGCTTCAATGTAAACACTTGATCTACACATCCCCTACCCACTCTAAAACCTCCTTGCTCATCCGCAATTCTACATTCTGTCTTACCTATAATTCTTTCAATAATAACCCTACCGTACACTTTTCCTAGTATACTCAGTAAACTTAATCCTCTATAATTTTTACAATCTCTTTTGTCCCCCTTTCCTTTATATAAAGGGACTATACATGCTCTCTGCCAATCCCTAGGTACCTTTCCCTCTTTCATACATTTATTATACAAAAATACCAACCACTTCAACACTGTGCCCCCCTGCTTTTAACATTTCTGTCATGATCCCGTCAGTTCCAGCTGCTTTACCCCCTTTCATTCTACGTAATGCCTCACGCACCTCATCCACACTCACATCCTGCTCTTCTTCACTCCTAAAAGATGATATACCTCCCTGGCCAGTGCATGAAATTACCGCCTCCCTTTCTTCGTCGACATTTAAAAATTCCTCAAAATATTCTCGCCATCTACATATGTATATATGTACATATGTATATATATTATAGAACAATCGTAATAAACAATTTTTTATATTGTTTATTAGTGTAAACAAGTTTTATGAACATTATGATGATACTAGTGTTTTTGCTATAATTGTGTTACATTCAACAAGTGTATATATGAACATTGCACCATACTTTGGTCTCACAGGCCACAAAAGTTATGTGAAAAAATAAAATAGTGAAAAAAAACAAGAAACCGTTGAATAAAAGTAAACCAAAGTTTACTGGGTTAGCGGCAGTCGCCGCTGTTCCTCATTTTCTGCAAACTTCACGCCTCTATATCTCGGTAAGTACTGATGGGATTTTTTTTTTTTTTTGGACTAAAACAATCAGAAAAAATAGCTTTTTTTTCGAATATTTTGCGACAACAGGACACACTTCAGGATTGGGCCTTTCGACAGTCAAAGGGTTAGAGGAGGGGCTTAGGATATTGGCAGTTTGGAGGGATGTGTTGTATATCTTTATACGTATATGCTTCTAAACTATTGTGTTCTGGGCACCTCTGCAAAAACAGTGATTATGTATGAATGAGGTGAAAGTGTTGAATAATGATGAAAGGATTTTCATTTTGGGGATTTTCTTTCTTTTTGGGTCACTCTGCCTCGGTGGGAGACGGCCAACTTGTTAAAAAAAAAAAATTAAATTAAAGCAGTCCAGAAAGATAAAATACACGTACAGCACACTCATTATTTACCTTACAATATGTGTAGTCTTAATGTAGGATGAGAGGTAAAAAGTATTTATTTGTAGGAAGTGAGGCGTGGGTAGCCGGTAGATGTAGGTATGTACCCCTCAAGGAAGGCTCCTTGATGCTGGTGAGGGGCTCTTGATCTAGGGAATTGGATCTGTGCTCCAGTTCCCTGAATTAAACCTGAATACCTTCCACATCCCCCCACAAGTGCTGTATAATCTTACAGGCTTAGTGCTCTTCCCTTGATTATAATAATAATGTAGGTATGCAGTCCGCCTGGGCTACATACCTACACCAACCTACATAGCTACACAATATTTAAAGTAGCCCAAGGCCATATTATTACCATCGACATACCATGTTCACTGAGTTTAATCGTTTCTAACAACTAACTTTAGATACCACCATAAACGAAGGGGGTAAGTAATGAATAACTCATGCCAAGAATTGTAAACAAAAGCGTTGTGTGTTAAGGGGAGTGACTGGGCCAATACAGATTCATAGATGTTTTCTTTGGTGCTGGACCAGAGAAAACGTAACGTTTTCCATCCACCCGTCTACCACCCCTCCACAGCATATAAACATAGCATGTTTCTTATATAATTTTCAAGAAAATATCAAAGATGAATTAATGAAAATGTCTATATTAATGTAAAGTAAGACATTTTGTGTGCCCAAGAGTGATTATTATTTCATATTATTTTTATTACTTAGTGATTTTAATGTGTACCTGCATGCCAGTACAGTGTGTAAATATATTTAGGTGCAGGTACACATAAGTATAATTACCAGAGTACACATAAAATATGCAATAACTTTAAAACACTTGAAATTTTGGAAAGTTTTCAGACACAAGAGAGAGATGTGCTCACAGAGAATGTAAACAAACCAGGTGGGGCGCGCTGTATTAGAAAGATCGCTCGTCGTATATAGAGTTTTGGTTATAATTTGAAATTGCTGTATTAGCGGAATGCCATAGAGTGGAGCCCTACTGTATAGAGAGTGGATTTCCTCTTAAAAAACACTGCTGGTATTACTAAAATAGTGAGCTGGTCTGTGACTGGCCATAGCATAATGCCAAAGAATGTTTTGCTATTTCAACAACATTTTTTTTTTACCAACAGAATTTTTAAATCATCTATTTAAAATTTTACCTACTAAAATAGATCCTAGCTCCAATTCTTTTCAATTGGTGGTGTTCAACTGTGCCTGCAATCCAAAAGCACTTACTTAAAAATTCTGGAGCTCCTGAAGAAGGATTCCTCGTAATCTTTGATACCTTGAATGGAGTCGTCCTTATTCCCTCGACCTGTGACCACAGCAAAGTAGCCTAAAGCTCGCATAGGAAACAATTTTCCTGAGAGTATTTTTCTTATCTGAAAAATTACAAATTTACAATATCAAGTATATATATATATATAAAAAAAAAAAAAAAGGCATTAGCTAAAAGTTGAAGTTTTTTCCATTTCCAAACTCTTGTATGAATGTACATAACAAACAAGGGTTGTAGTACAGATCTCCCTTGTTTTATGCAAGAGATGTGCTGCTAATCCAAAGTGAATACAAACCTATTATAACATGTAAAACAAGGATACATTCCAAGAGTTTGCAAATTACACATTTCTTGATCTCCCTTGTTTTATGCAAGAGATGTGCTGCTAATCCAAAGTGAATACAAACCTATTATAACATGTAAAACAAGGATACATTCCAAGAGTTTGCAAATTACACATTTCTTGACTAATGTTCAGTGAAGGAGACAGAGAGCTTACCATATATCACTAATTGTTCATATACAAAATAGAAATTAATCTGGCTGAAAAACAAGAGAAAAACTTATATAAAAAGTTCAATCATAATCACCCTTCTTTCTTACCCCAAGTCTAATACAGTGGAACCTCAAAAATCGAACGTATCACATATCGAACGTTTCGAAAATAGGACCATTTTTTCGGACAAACTGTGTCCCTATTATCGAACGCACCCCTATTTTCGGACTGCCGGGTACGGGACATGTCCGCGGGCCCGCTCTGTCCTCGTCCTCGTGCAGGCGCCGTAAGCAGTCTAGCTTTGTTTATGCTTGAGTGAACACTAACCTGCACTCTCATTCACACACGTTGTGTTTAGTGCTTGTGGGACTGGGAAATAAGCTGCCATGGGCCCAAAGAAACTTGCTAGTGGTACCCCTGTGGTAAAGAAAGTGAGAAACACCATAGATGTGAAGAAGGAAATAATACAGAAGTAAGAGAGTGGTGTGAGACTTGTTGAGCTTGCCAGGATGTATGGGAAAACAAATCGACCATCGGTTCTATCCTGTCAAAGAAAGAACAAATCAAGGAAGCTGATGTTGCGAAAGGTGTTAAAATGCTAACCACAAAAAGACCACAAATAGTTGAAGAGGTTGAGAAGTTATTGCTGGTGTGGATCAAGGATAAAGAGATTGCAGGTGATAGTGTTTCAGAGACGATTATTTGCGAAAAGGCAAGGAAGTTGCATGCCGATGTGGTACAGAATACTCCTGGAACCAGTGCTGATAGTGAATTTAAGGCCAGCAGAGGCTGGTTTGACAGATTTAAGAAGTGTAGTGGCATACACAATGTTGTAAGACATGGTGAGGCAGCCAGTTCAGACAAACAGGCGGCTGAGAAGTTTGTACAGGAGTTTAAGGGGTACATAGACAGTGAAGAATTGAAACCTGAACAAGTGTTTAATTGTGACAAAACAGGCTTGTTTTGGAAGAAAATGCCAAAAAGGACCTTCATCACACAGGAGGAAAAGGCACTGCCATGACACAAGCCTATGAAAGACAGGCTTACTCTTTTGTTCTGTGCTAATGCAAGTGGTGATTTTAAAGTGAAGCCTTTACTTGTGTATCATTCAGAAAATCCCAGAGTGTTTAAGAAAAACAATGTCTTTAAGAACAAGTTATGTGTCTTGTGGAAAGCTAATCATAAGGCATGGGTCACAAGACAAATTTTCAAAGAGTGGGTCTATGAAGTGTTTGGCCTTAGTGTGAAAAAATACCTCCAGGAAAAGAAAAAGCCACTCAAGTGCCTCCTGTTAATGGACAATGCTCCTGCTCATCCTCCAAACTTATTAGACCTCTTGTCTAAGGACTTCAGTTTTATAAAAGTGAAGTTCTTGCCTCCTAACACCACTCCTCTCCTCCAGCCCATGGACCAGCAGGTCATTTCTAACTTCAAAAAACTCTACACAAAAGCAGTGTTTGAAAAGTGCTTTGAAGTGACCACAGACACTAAGTTGACCCTAAGAGAGTTCTGGAGGAATCACTTCAACATCTACAGCTCCATAAACCTTATAGGTAAGGCTTGTGAGGGAGTGACTTCCAGGACTTTGAACTCTGCTTGGAGACAATTGCCGCCAGATTGTGTCCAAAAGAGGGATTTTGAAGGGTTTGAGGCTGACCCAGCTCACCCTCTGCCTGTTGTGGACTCTATTGTGGCATTGGGGAACACCCTGGGGTTGGAGGTGAGTGGTGAGGATGTGGAAGAGTTGGTGGAGGACCACAGGGAAAAGCTAACCACTGAAGAGCTGCAAGAGCTTCATCTGGAGCAGTATCAGACCACAGCTGAGGAACTTGCCTCAGAGGAGGAGGAAGAGGGAGTGGATGAGGTGCCTTCTTCAAAGATTAAGGAGATTTGTGCCAAGTGGAATGATGTCCAAATGTTTGTGCAGAAGTACCACCCTGAGCAAGCTGAAACAAGCCATCTTTGCAACAAGTTCAGTGACAGAACCATGTCCCATTTTAGGGAAATGTTGAAGAGGCACCAGAAACAGAGGACTGTGGACAGTTATTTTGTGAGACAGGGGTCCAGTGACTCTCAAGCTGGTCCTAGTGGCATTAAAAGACAGAGAAGGGAAGCAATCCCAGAGAGGGCTTTACCTGAAGTCCTCATGGCGGAGGATTTTCCTTCCAAACACTAACCCCAACTCCCTCTCTCCTCCTCCCTATCTTCCAGATGCTATCACCAATCTTCAATAAAGGTAAGTAAAAATGTTATTTTATATGTATTACTATACATAATTAAAAGCTATAGTATTTGTTGTATGTAAAACTGTAATTAATCTCTATAAAATGTATTTTTTGTGTGAATATTTTTGGGTTTCTGGAACGGATTAACTGTATTTCCATTATTTCTTATGGGAAATATTGCTTCGAATTTCAGACTTTTCGAATTTAGAACTAGCTCCTGGAACGGATTAAGTTCGATTTATGAGGTTCCATTGTACTAGACAAACTGAAATTAACTGCCTGTACTGAATATACAGTGACGGAATGAATAATGGAAAGTATTTTTCTGTTTTTGGTTCACTCTACCTTTGCAGGAAAAGGCCAATTAGGAAAAAAAAAAATCTGGTATTTTTATCCGTATTCAAGTAGATTTATCAGAGTTGAGTAAAAGTTTTATATTCCTACCATTAAATTAAATTTCACTGTATGGTATTTTGTTCAGTTTTTTTTATTAACACATCGACCATCTCCCACCAAGGCAGGGTGGCCCGAAAAAGAAAAACTTTCACCATCATTCACTCCATCACTGTCTTGCCAGAGGCATGCTTACACTACAGTTATAAAACTGCAACATTAACACCCCTCCTTCAGAGTGCAGGCACTGTACTTCCCATCTCCAGGGCTGAAGTCCGGCCTGCCAGTTTCCCTGAATCCCTTCACAAATGTTACCTTGCTCACACTCCAACAGCATGTCAAGTCCTAAAAACCATTTGCCTCCATTCGCTCTTATCTAACACATTTATGCATGCTTGCTGGAAGTCCACACCCCTTGCACACAAAACCTCCTTTACCCCCTCCCTCCAACCTGTCCTAGGCAGACCCCTACCCCACCTTCCCTTCACTACAGATTTATACACTCTCAAAGTCATTTTATTTTGTTCCAGCCTCTCTACATGTCTAAACCACCTCAACAACCCCTCCTCAGCCCTCTGGATAATAGATTTGGTAATTCCACACCTCCTCCTAATTTCCAAAATATGAATTCTGTGCATTATAATCACACCACACATTGCCCTCAGACATGACATCTCCACTGCCTCCAGCCTTCTCCTTGTTGCAACATTCACCATCCATGCTTCACACCCATGTAAGAGCATTGGTATAACTATACTTTCATACATTCTCCTCTTGCCTTCCATGGACAAAGTTCTCACAAACTCCTAAGTGCACCACTCACCTTTTGCCCCTCATCAATCCTATGATTCATCTCATCTTTCATGGACCCATCTGCTGACATGTCCACTCCTAAATATCTGAATACATTCACCTCCTCCAAACTCTCTCCCTCCAGTCTGATATCCAATCTTTCATTATTCTCATTACCTTACTCTTTCCTATATTCACTTTTAATTTTCTTCTTTTACATACTCTACCAAACTCATCCACCAACCTCTGCAACTTCCCTTCAGAATATCCCAAAAACCACAGTGTCATCAACAAAGAGCAACTGTTACAACTCCCACTTTGTGTTAGATTCTTTATCTTATAACCCCACACCTCTTGCCAACACGCAAGCATTCACTTCTCTTACAACTCCATCTATAAATATATTCAACAACCATAGTGACATCACACATCCTTGTCTAAGACTTACTTTTACTGGGAAATAATCTCCCTCTCTCCCACATACTCTAACCTGAGCCTCACTATCCTCGTAAAAAATTTTCACTGCTCTCAGTAACCTACCTCCTATTCCATACATCTGCAACATCTGCCACATTGCCCCCCTATTCAGCCTGTCATATGCCTTTTCCAAATCCATAAATGCCACAAAAACCTCTGGATCAAAGGTATATTATACTGACATCTGGTGAATAAGACATGTATGCAACAACTGCATATCTTTATTACTTACAATGCACTTACTGAGGACTTTATCAACCTAATACAGAGCCCTGTCCATTCACATGTGACCACTACCACTACTACTTCATCACACTACTACTTACACCTCTCTAGTTCCTCTATATAATACCCCATTTTCATATCTCTGTACTAGATTGATAAAGCCCCCAGTGTGTGAAATATTTTACAAATAAAGATATCCAGGCATTGCCCATGTCTTTATTCACAAACAAGATATAGGACTGAATATGCTTTTATTATATGACTTGAATTAATATGAAAATTCCTCTGCTCATTACATCAGTTGATATACACACATACGCAGTAAACTGCATGTATTATTAATAAGCTAAATAAATGAAAAGACAAATAAATTTGTTCTTCTTACCCTGTCTGGATTGGTAAGATTTTCTTCGGCAAGGTCAACTTTTGTAAGCACGAATATGGTTCTTTTGCCCTGGGGGTCCATCTGACTAACAAGATCAGTGACATTGGATCGCTCAGCATCCACAGAACCATCTTGAATACACAAAATGATAGCATTGGGGTTGGACATGTATTGTTGAGAGATGGACCTGATGGCTTCTCTGGTGTCTGTTGCCATGTCTGTTGTTACTGTCTGAAAAAAGATCACACAAGTCAAACTACAAAAAAATTTAAATTATAAAAAGGCATATAATACAAGGTACCCTAACTATAAAATGTTTATAAACATATGATGGTGCTTTGTGAAAGAGAGAGAATGGACAACATGCATTATCTATCATCAGTTTTAATACAACTCCACCTAAATGAGGTTGAACAAGTGCACTGTCTCTCCAGGAAACAAATATATATAACAACTGTGTAATATATTGTTCTTCATAACTTTATATGTATGCCATATAACTTAAACCATTTTTTTTTATTACCCTGCCTCAGTGGGAGAAGGTCAGTGTGATTATATGATTATGTATGAGTGAGGTGAAAGTGTTGAATAATGATGAGAGTATTTTCTTTTTAGGGATTTTCTGTTTAGGTCACCCTGCCTTGGTGGGAGATGGCCAACTTGTTGAAAAAAATATATTATATATACGTACAGTGGAACCTTGACTTACGAGTTTAATCTGTTCCGTGACCTAGCTCGTAACTCAATTTACTCATATATCAAATCAATTTTCCAAATTTAAATTAACTGAAAAGCCATTAATCCGTTCCTGCACTCTGGAGAATAGACAAAATACAGTGGACCCCCCCCGAGTTTCATGATTAATCCATTCCAGAGAGCCTGCCGAAAGTCGAAATTCATGAAACTCGAAACCATTTTCCCCATTAGAAATAATGGAAATAAAATTAATCCGTTCCAGACACCCAAAAATATTAAAATAATTTTTTTTTCAAATTAAATAAAGATTTACATACTGAAAACAATCAGAAATCAAGTACATGCATATAAAAAATAATAACATTACACGTACCTTTACTGAAGACTTCTGGGTGGATGGAAGATGGGAGGAGGGGATAAGAGGAAGGTGTACACTAATGTTTGGAAGGAGAATCTCCTTCCATTAGGACTTCAGGTAGCAAGTCCTTTTCTGGGGTTACTTCCCTTCTTCTTTTAATGCCACTGGGAACAACTTGAGAGTCACTGGACCCCTGTTGCACAAAATATCTGTCCAGAGAGGTCTGTTTCTGTCATTTCTTTATGATTTGCCTGAAGTGGGACAAGGTTTTGTCACTGAACATGTTGCAGATATGGCTTGTTTCAGCTTGGTCAGGGTGATACTTTTCAACAAAACTTTGCAACTCATTCCACTTTGAACACATGTCCTTAATCACCGAAGAAGGCACCTCCTTCACTCTCTTTTCCTCCTCCTGTGAAGCAAGTTCCTCAGCTGTGGTCTGATGCTGTTCCAGTTGAAGCTCTTGCAGTTCATCAGTGGTTAGCTCTTCCCTGTGGTCCGCCACCAACTCTTCCACATCCCCGTCACTCACCTCCAACCCCATGGACGTGCCCAATGCCACAACACCTTCCACAACAGGCAGAGGGTTGGCAGGGTCAGGGTCTGCCTCAAACCCTCCAAAATCCCTCTGGAACATGTTCTTCGCTTTCTTTACCAAAGGGCTTGCACTAGCTTTCCTTAGGCCCATGGTGACTTATTTAGCAGTTGCAATCACAAAAAAACAATGGATTATTATATATGAACCCGCAGGGTGATGGTCACGTGTTGGTAAACAATGGCACACTGAGCGTGAATGGCGTGGGAGACTGGCTTTGTGTGCACGGTGATGGGCGGACGGGTACTGGACAGTCCCCGAATAACGAGTCTAATCACGAAACTCAAGGCCAAATTTTGCTGAAAAAACTTGCCGAAAGTCGAATTTCACGAAAGTCGATGCTGCCAAAACTCGAGGGTCCACTGCACTTGAATATGACACTAATATCAACTGTACAGCTTATTTATCTATCACAATTCATCTAATATGACATAATAAACAATATAATTAACACAGAAACATGATATATACTTTAGAATGAATAAAATAGGCCATATGGTGGCAGAGGCAGCACTGGAAGCATCCGCTATTTACTCTCTAACTTTGACTATAGCATCTTCCCTATGCTCTTATTGTATGAGAAAACGGAGTACAGGTACCATCCAACTTACGACCAAGCTTGGTTCCAACCAACCAGTCGTAAGTCAAAATGGACGTAAGTCGAACCTTTGAAAATTGCCGACATACTGGGTAGGACATAATGTCAAACCTTTCCTATATAAACTACCTACATAGTACTGTAATGTACAATCATTATTTCATTCTTTTTACCATAATTTACTTCTACTGTTATATTTTAATTATTTATGTACTGTATATAATGTGGCCTGTATATAATGGTGGCCTGGTGGTTAACGCTCTCGCTTCACACGGCGAGGGCCTGGGTTCGATTCCCAGCCAGAGTAGAAACATTGGACGTGTTTCTTTCCACCTGTTGTCTATGTTCCCCATCAGTAAAATGGGTACTTGGGTGTTAGTCGACTGGTGTGGGTCGCATCCTGGGACACTGACCTAAGGAGGCCTGGTCACAGACCGGGCCGCGGGGGCGTTGACCCCCGGAACTCTCTCCAGGTAAACTCCAGGTATACATGGTAGTGAACTGTACTGTAAATTTTACATAGCATACAGTATCATATGTTACTGTTATCTTTATGTATTGTCGACACAGTGGAATGGGAGAATACCACTGGTAGTGTCATCCTGCCAGAATGTAGTATAACCTATACCCTAAGCAAAGAGAAACAACTCTGGAACATGTGTAATACATATCCGGCTGGCTGGCTGGCCAGGTGGGTGGGCAGTTGGCTGACTGGCTGACTGAATGTGGCTCTCTCTCTCTCTGTATCTCTATCTCTCTCTCTCTCTGTATCTCTATCTCTCTCTCTCTCTCACAGGTACACATAAGTAAAGTTATCATACATAGTATAAATTACCTAGGATAACCCAAAGAATCCAAAGTGCTATACAGTGGATCTGTGCTCCAGTGCCCTAAATTAATAATAATATTAATAATTATTATTATTACAATAATATATATGTACTAATATTAATAATAATATTATTATTAAACTTTTTTTTTTCAACAAGTCGGCCGTCTCCCACCGAGGCAGGGTGACCCAAAAAAGAAAGAAAATCCCCAAAAAGAAAATACTTTCATCATTCAACACTTTCACCACACTCACACATTATAACTGTTTTTGCAGAGGTGCTCAGAATACAACAGTTTAGAAGCATACACATATAAAGATACACAACATATCCCTCCAAAATGCCAATATTATTAAACTATAATATAATAATCGTGTCCACTCATTACTTACCTTAAAATATCTGTAGTCTTAATGTAGAGTGAGAGGTGAGTAAACAAGATTAAATGAATAAACGAAAGAGAAATGAGTGTAGAAGATTCACGAGTTATGTAAACAAACGTTGTTGTTGTTACCAGCCCGGACACGAATGGTTTTTGTTCACTCTGTCAAGCCGACCAGAAAAACATCTCATATTTGTTAATTTATATGTTTATATGTTATGTAGCATGTTTATTACATAATTTTGAAAAAATCATAGATGAATTAAGCAAAATGTCTATATTAACGTTTTATGCACATTTAATGCACCTCAGTGATTATCATTGTATTACTATCACACAGATACAGACAGACACAGATATACAGGCAGACAGATACAGACAGGTCTATGTGCAACAGTGAAAACAAACAGAGCTTGAGAGTAAGAGCCTTTCTTGCCACAATCTCCAGTGCAAGATTCAGATTTCATCTTAGGGTCCATGGTGAAATTTACTGTCAGGTTACTACAGTTAATACAGTGGACCCTCACATAGCGCTATTAATCCGTTCCTGAGAGCTCAATGTTATGCGAAATTATCGTTAGGCGAAAGAATTTTCCCCATAAGAAATAATGGAAATCAAATTAATCCGTTCCTAACACCCAAAAGTATGAAAAAAATTTTTTTTACCACATGAAATATTAATTTTAATACACACAAACTGAAGAAGGCATGCACTGTTACATGACACTTACCTTTATTGAAGATCTGGTGATGATTGATGGGATGGGAGGAGGGGAGAGTGTTGATCTTCCTAGTGTTTAGAAGGGGAATCCCCTTCCATTGGGACTTGAGGTGTCAAGTCCTTTTCCGGGGTTACTTCCCCGGAAAAGGAGAAGGACCAGCTTCAGTCACTGGACTTCTGTCGCACAACATATCTGTCCATAGAGGTCTGTACCTCTCGTTCCTTTATGACTTTCTTAAAGTGGTTCACAACATTGTCAATGTAATAAGTCACTTGCATGGCTTGCAGCAGCTGTCTGAGGGTGATTTTCATCCATAAAGGTTTGCACTTTAAGCCACATTGCACAGATTTCCTTAATCTTCGAAGTAGGCAACTTCTTCAATTTCTCTATCCCCTCCTCCGAAGCAGTTTCCTCAGGTGTGGCCTCATGCTGATGAAGATGATCTAGCAGCTCATCAGTGGTTAGTTCTTCATTGTCCTCCTCCACCAACTCTTCCACATCATCCCCACTAACCTCCAACCCCAAGGACTTTCCCAATGCCACAATGGATTCCTCAACTGGCATAGGATTCCCAGGGTTAGCCTCAAACCCTTCAAAATCCCTTTGGTCTACACATTCTGGCCACAGTTTCTTCCAAGCAGAGTTCAAGGTCCTCTTAGTCACTCCCTCCCAAACCTTACCTATAAGGTTTACACAACTGAGGATATTAAATTGCTCTCTCCAAAACTCTCTTAGAGTCAATTGAGTTTCTGAGGTCACTACAAAGCACCTTTCAAACAGAGCTTTTGTGTACAGTTTTTTGAAGTTTGCAATAACCTGCTGGTCCATGGGCTGCAGGAGAGGAGTCGTACTAGGAGGCAAAAACTTGACCTTAATGAAGCTTATGTCCCCACAAAGTCCCTCTGCCAAGTCTGTAGGATGACCAGGGGCACTGTCTAACACCAGGAGGCACTTAAGGTCTAATTTCTTTTCAGTTAGGTAATTTTTCACATTGGGGGCAAATGCTTGGTGTAACCAGTCATAGAAAAAGTCCCTAGTGACCCATGACTTACTGTTTGCCCTCCACAGCACACACAAATTAGCCTTGAGGATATTCTTTTGCCTGAACGCTCTGGGAGTTTCTGAGTGATACACTAATAAAGGCTTCACTTTGCAATCACCACTAGCATTGGAACACATGAGAAGAGTAAGCCTGTCTTTCATAGGCTTATGTCCTGGGAGTGCCTTTTCCTCCTGAGTAATGTAGGCCCTGCTTGGCATTTTCTTACAAAACAGGCCTGTTTTGTCACAATTAAACACTTGTTCAGGTTTCAGTCCTTCACTGTCTATGTACTCCTTGAAATCCTGCACATATTTTTCAGTTGCTTTGTGGTCCGAACTGGCAGCCTCACCATGCCTTATCACACTATGTATGCCACTACGCTTCTTAAATCTCTCAAACCAACCTTTGCTGGCCTTAAATTCACTCACATCATCACTAGTTGCAGGCATTTTTCTAATTAAATCCTGATGCAACTTCCTAGCCTTTTCACTTATGATCGCTTGAGAGATGCTATCTCCTGCTATCTGTTTTTCGTTCATCCACACCAATAAAAAGTCTCTCAACATCTTCTATCACTTGCGACTCTTTTTTCGAAAACACAGTTGCACCTTTGGCAAGAGCAGCTTCCTTGATTGCTTTTTTTGGACACAATAGTAGCGATGGTTGATTGGGGTTTACTATACAACCTGGCCAGCTCGGAGACACGTACTCCACTTTCATACTTAGCAATGATATCTTTCTTCATCTCTATAGTAATTCTCACCCTTATTCCTGTAGGGTTGGCACTAGAAGCTTTCTTGGGGCCCATGGTCACTTATTTTGCAGATAAAATCACCAAAAACGCTGTAATAATACGAAATGTTCCGATTGTATGCTTGGATGCTACCGCGGAGGCTGGCTGGTAAACAATGCCACCGGCGGAACATGTGAGGCTGGCTCAGGCCGCACATTAGACGCGTCTCGGACGAATAGCCTTGAGCGAGTTTTTAGCGGTATGCGAGGCAAAATTTTAGCGATAAAATGTATCGGTATGCGGATTTAACGTTATGTGATGCCAACGGTATGCGAGGGTCCACTGTACAGAATGATGCTGTTGATAGGGCAGGGTTACTCAAACTGATGCTGCCTGCATGAGGCATTGCCGCGGCGAGTATCCTAAAATATTGTACAGCGGTGTGCATCAGCTGGACCAGCCCAGCTGCCAGATGCACAGTCGTAAGTTGAGTGGACGTATGTCGAGCAGGTCGTAAGTCGCATGGTAGGTGTATTTGCGAGGCTAATTGCAAAAATATTGTATATAAAAACATAATAAATCATAATACACTACAGAATGTAAAGAAATGTTAAACTGTTTATATAGTGTACAGTAGGGCCCCGCTTTACGGTGTTTCGTGTTACGGCATTCCACTAATACGGTCATTTCAAATTATAACCAAAACTCTCTATACGGCTCCTCCCCGGACTTTCTAATATGGTCACCATGCCCCACCCGGTTCGTTTACATTCTCTGTGAGATCGTAAGCACTAAGTCTCTCCATTATGTCTGGAAACTCCAAAACTTCAAGTGTTTTTAAAAGTTATTTCATATTTTATGTATCCTGTACTCTGATAATTATACTTATGTACTTTTTTTTTTATTATCACACTGGCCGATTCCCACCAAAGCAGGGTGGCCCGAAAAAGAAAAACTTTCACCATCATTCACTCCATCACTGTCTTGCCAGAAGGGTGCTTTACACTATAGTTTTTAAACTGCAACATTAACACCCCTCCTTCAGAGTGCAGGCACTGTACTTCCCATCTCCAGGACTCAAGTCCGGCCTGCCGGTTTCCCTGAACCCCTTCATAAATGTTACTTTGCTCACACTCCAACAGCACGTCAAGTATTAAAAACCATTTGTCTCCATTCACTCCTATCAGACACGCTCACGGGATGCCTGCTGGGAAGTCCAAACCCCCTTTCACACAAACCTCCTTTACCCCCCCCCCTCCAACCTTTCCTAGGCCGATCCCTACCCCGCCTTCCTTCCATTACAGACTGATACACTCTTGAAGTCATTCTGTTTTGCTCCATACTCTCTACAAAGTCCGAACCACCTCAACAAACCCTTCCTCAGCCCTCTGGACAACAGTTTTGGTAATCCCGCACCTCCTCCTAACTTCCAAACTATGAATTCTCTGCATTATAATCACACCACACACTGCCCTCAGACATGACATCTCCACTGCCTCCAGTCTTCTCCTCGCTGCAACATTCATCACCCATGCTTCACACCCATATAAGAGCGTTGGTAAAACTATACTCTCATACATTCCCCCCCTTTGCCTCCAAGGACAAAGTTCTTTGTCTCCACAGACTCCTAAGTGCACCACTCACCCTTTTCCCCTCATCAATTCTATGATTCACCTCATCTTTCATAGACCCTTCCGCTGACACGTCCACTCCCAAATATCTGAATACATTCACTTCCTCCATACTCTCTCCCTCCAATCTGATATCCAATCTTTCATCACCTAATCTTTTTGTTATCCTCATAACCTTACTCTTTCCTGTATTCACTTTCAATTTTCTTCTTTTGCACACCCTACCAAATTCATCCACCAATCTCTGCAACTTCTCTTCAGAATCTCCCAAGAGCACAGTGTTATCAGCAAAGAGTAACTGTGACAACTCCCACTTTATGCGTGATTCTTTATCTTTAACTCCACGCCTCTTGCCAAGACCCTCGCATTTACTTCTCTTACAACCCCATCTATAAATATAACGAAGTGGTAAACACATCAGTGGTACCACATTTCCCTCAGTGGTGCTGACAGTGACGGTAATAGTGGTAATCACGTCACTGGTAGCACAGTGCTCTCAGTGTTGCTGACAGTAACTATAAACAACCACGGTGTCATCACACATCCTTGTCTAATTCCTACTTTACTGGGAAATAATCTCCCTCTTTCTTACATACTCTAACTTGAGCCTCACTATCCTCGTAAAAACTCTTCACTGCTTTCAGTAACCTACCTCCTACACCATACACCTGCAACATCTGCCACATTGCCCCCCTATCCACCCTGTCATACGCCTTTTCCAAATCCTTAAATGCCACAAATACCCCTTTAGCCTTATCTAAATACTGTTCACTTATATGTTTCACTGTAAATACCTGGTCCACACACCCCCTACCTTTCCTAAAGCCTCCTTGTTCATCTGCTATCCTATTCTCCGTCTTACTCTTAATTCTTTCAACAATAACTCTACCATACACTTTACCAGGTATACTCAACAGACTTATCCCCCTATAATTTTTGCACTCTCTTTTATCCCCTTTGCCTTTATACAAAGGAACTATGCATGCTCTCTGCCAATCCCTAGGTACCTTACCCTCTTCCATACATTTATTAAATAATTGCACCAACCACTCCAAAACTATATCCCCACCTGCTTTTAACATTTCTATCTTTATCCCATCAATCCCGGCTGCCTTACCCCCTTTCATTTTACCTACTGCCTGACGAACTTCCCCCACACTCACAACTGGCTCTTCCTCACTCCTACAAGATGTTGTTCCTCCTTGCCCTATACATGAAATCACAGCTTCCCTATCTTCATCAACATTTAACAATTCCTCAAAATATTCCCTCCATCTTCCCAATACCTCTAACTCTCCATTTAATAACTCTCCTCTCCTATTTTTAACTGACAAATCCATTTGTTCTCTAAGCTTCCTTAACTTGTTAATCTCACTCCAAAATTTTTTGTTATTTTCAGCAAAATTTGTTGATAACATCTCACCCACTCTCTCATTTGCTCTCTTTTTACATTGCTTCACCACTCTCTTAATCTCTCTCTTTTTCTCCATATACTCTTCCCTCCTTGCATCACTTCTACTTCGTAAAAACTTCTCATATGCTAACTTTTTCTCCCTTACTACTCTCTTTACATCATCATTCCACCAATCGCTCCTCTTCCCTCCTGCACCCACTTTCCTGTAACCACAAACTTCTGCTGAACACTCTAACACTACATTTTTAAACCTACCCCATACCTCTTTGACCCCATTGCCTATGCTCTCATTAGCCCATCTATCCTCCAATAGCTGTTTATATCTTACCCTAACTGCCTCCTCTTTTAGTTTATAAACCTTCACCTCTCTCTTCCCTGAATGCTTCTATTCTCCTTGTATCCCATCTACCTTTTACTCTCAGTGTAGCTACAACTAGAAAGTGATCTGATATATCTGTGGCCCCTCTATAAACATGTACATCCTAAAGTCTGTTCAACAGTCTTTTATCTACCAACACATAATCCAACAAACTACTGTCATTTCGCCCTACATCATATCTTGTATACTTATTTATCCTCTTTTTCTTAAAATATGTATTACCTATAACTAAACCCCTTTCTATACAAAGTTCAATCAAAGGGCTCCCATTATCATTTACACCTGGCACCCCAAACTTACCTACCACACCCTCTCTAAAAGTTTCTCCTACTTTAGCATTCAGGTCCCCTACCACAATTACTCTCTCACTTGGTTCAAAGGCTCCTATACATTCACTTAACATCTCCCAAAATCCCTCTCTCTCCTCTGCATTCCTCTCTTCTCCAGGTGCATACACGCTTATTATGACCCACTTCTCGCATCCAACCTTTACTTTAATCCACATAATTCTTGAATTTACACATTCATATTCTCTTTTCTCCTTCCACAACTGATCCTTCAACATTACTGCTACCCCTTCCTTTGCTCTAACTCTCTCAGATACTCCAGATTTAATCCCATTTATTTCCCCCACCGAAACTCCCCTACCCCCTTCAGCTTTGTTTCGCTTAGGGCCAGGACATCCAACTTCTTTTCATTCATAACATCAGCAATCATCTGTTTCTTGTTATTTGCACTACATCCACGCACATTCAAGCATCCCAGTTTTATAAAGTTTTTCTTCTTCTCTTTTTTAGTAAATGTCTACAGGAGAAGGGGTTACTAGCCCATTGCTCCCGGCATTTTAGTCGCCTCATACGACACACATGGCTTACGGAGGAAAGATTCTTTTCCACTTCCCCATGGACAATAGAAGAAATAAAGAAGAACAAGAGCTATTTAGAAAAAGGAGAAAAACCTAGATGTATGTATATATATATATACATGTGTGTGTGTCTGTGAAGTGTGACCAAAGTTTAAGTAGGAGTAGCAAGATATCCCTGTTATCTAGCGTGTACCTAAATACCTGTACCTAAATAAACTTACACACTGTGCTGGCATGCAGGTACACATTAAAATCAGTAAGTGTGTCTTATGTCTCGAGACACCTTATTAGTAATGATGATGATGATAATAATTATAATAATTATCAGATTCTCATTAAATGTCATATATTATGTTAATACACATTTTTTTTTTTTTCAACAAGTCGGCCGTCTCCCACCGAGGCAGGGTGACCCAAAAAAAAAAGAAAGAAAATCCCCAAAAAGAAAATACTTTCATCATCATTCAACACTTTCACCACACTCGCACATTATCACTGTTTTTGCAGAGGTGCTCAGAATACAACAGTTTAGAAGCATACACATATAAAGATAAGCAACATATCCTTCCAAACTGCCAATATCATATTTTCATATTTTCATTAATCCATCTATGATATTTTTTCAAAATTATACAATAAACACGATACATAACATATAAAGATGATAAATACACCCCACAGGAGAATAAATAAACAAATATGAGATGTGGTAGCCAGACAACTTGTACGACTGACGCCATATTAGTAATGATAATAATAATAACCACCGATTCTCATTAAATGTTGTATAATACGTTAATATACACATTTTCATTAATCCATCTATGATTTTTTTTCAGAATTATATAATAAACACGACACATAACATATAAAGATGATAAATACATCCCACAGTAGAATAAATAAACAAATATGAGATGTGGTAGCCAGACAACTTGTAAGAGTGATGGCAAGAATAACATTTTCTCTAGTCCAACATAAGAGAAAATGTGTTACTGGGGGTAACTGAAGAACAGTATTCCATTCATATGTAAGTTTATTCAGGTATACACAAATACAGTTACATAGATTATCATACATAGCAGCATATTGTAAGGTAAGACACATATGCAAAAGTTAGGTATGTTTATTTCGAAACATTTCGCCTACACAGTATGCTTCTTCAGTCGAGTACAGAAAAGTTGACAGAAGCAGAAGAGATGTGAAGACGATGTAATCAGTCCATCACCCTTGAAGTTTTGAGGTGGTCAGTCCCTCAGTCTGGAGAAGAGTATTGTTCCATAGTCTGAAACAATATGGAGTTGAAGTGACATGTGTGTATGTGTGTATGTGTGTGTGTGTATGTGTGTGTATGTGTGTGTGTGTGTATGGTGTGTGTGTGTATGTGTGTGTGTATGTGTGTGTGTGTGTGTGTGTATGTGTGTGTGTGTGTGTGTGTGTGTGTGTGTGTGTGTGTGTGTGTGTGTGTGTGTGTGTGTGTGTGTGTGTGTGGTGTGTGTGTGTGTGTGTGTGTGTGTATATATCTATAATATATATATATAATGGGAAGTACAATGCCTCCACTTTAAAGGAGGGTTTGGGATATTGGCAGTTTGGAGGGATATGTTGTGTATCTCTATACGTATATGCTTCTAAACTGTTGTATTCTGAGCACCTCTGCAAAAGCAGTGATAATGTGTGAGTGTGGTGAAAGTGTTGAATGATGATGAAAAGTATTTTCTTTTTGGGGATTTTCTTTCTTTTTTTTTTTTGGGTCACCCTGCCTCGGTGGGAGACGGCCGACTTGTTGAAAAAAAAAAAAAAAAAAAAATATATATATATATACAGTGGACCCCCGCATAGCGAACTTAATCCGTGCAAGAGGGCTGGTCGTTTGCGAAATGTTCGCTATGCGAATTAATTTTCCCCATAAGAAATAATGGAAATCAAATTAATCCGTGCAAGACACCCAAAAGTATGAAAAAAAATTTTTTTACCACAAAAAAATGTTAATTTTAGTACACAGAAACTGAAAAAGGCATGCACAATTACATGACACTTACTTTTATTGAAGATCTGGTGATGATTGATGGGATGGGAGGAGGGAGAGAGAGTGTTAGTGTTTAGAAGGGGAATCCCCTTCCATTAGGACTTGAGGTAGCAAGTCTTTTCTGGGGTTACTTCCCTTCTTCTTTTAATGCCACTAGGACCAGCTTCAGAGTCACTGGACTTCTTTCGCACAACATATCTGTCCATAGTGGCCTGTACCTCTCGTTCCTTTATGACTTTCCTAAAGTGTTTCACAACAGTGTCATTGTAATAGTCACCAGCACGGCTTGCAATAGCTGTGTGAGGGTGATTTTCATCAAAAAAGGTTTGCACTTCAAGCCATTTTGCACACATTTCCTTAATCTTTGAAGTAGGCAATTCCTTCAATTTCTCTCTCCCCTCCTCTGAACCAGTTTCCCCAGGTCTGGCCTCTTGCTCTTGAAGTTGATCTATCAGCTCATCAGGGGTTTAGTTCTTCATTGTCCTCCTCCACCAACTCTTCCACATCTTCCCCACTAACCTCCAACCCCAAGGACTTCCCCAATTCCACAATTGATTCCTCAACTGGTATACTACTCCTCTCAGGTTAGCCTCAAACCCTTCAAAATCCCTTTTGTCTACACATTCTGGCCACAGTTTTCTTCCAAGCAGAGTTCAAGGTTCTCTTAGTCACTCCCTCCCAAGCCTTACCTATAAGGTTTACACAACTGAGGATATTAAAAGTGATCCTTCCAAAACTCTTTTAGAGTCAATCCAGTGTCTGTGGTCACTCAAAGCACTTTTGAAACAGAGCTTTTGTGTACAGTTTCTTGAAGTTGGAAATGACCTGCTGGTCCATGGGCTGCAGGAGAGGAGTGGTATTAGGAGGCAAAAACTTCACCTTAATGAAGCTCATGTCCCCATAAAGTCGCTCTGCCACGTCTGTAGGATGACCAGGGGCATTGTCTAACACCAGGAGGCACTTAAGGTCTAATTTCTTTTCAGTTAGGTAATCTTTCACATTGGGGGGCAAATGCATGGTGTAACCAGTTACAGAAAAATTCCCTAGTGACCCATGCCTTACTGTTTGCCCTCCACAGCACACACAAATTATCCTTGAGGACATTCTTTTGCCTGAACGCTCTGGGAGTTTCAGAGTGATACACTAATAAAGGCTTAACTTTGCAATCACCAGTAGCATTGGCACACATGAGAAGAGTAAGCCTGTCTTTCATAGGCTTATGTCCTTGGAGTGCCTTTTCCTCCTGAGTAATGTAGGTCCTGCTTGGCATTTTCTTCCAGAACAGGCCTGTTTCATCACAATTAAACACTTGTTCAGGTTCCAGTCCTTCAGTTTCTATGTACTCCTTGAATTCATGCACATATTTTTCAGCCGCTTTGTGGTCCGAACTGGCAGCCTCACCATGCCGTATCACACTATGGATGCCACTACGCTTCTTAAATCTCTCAAACCAACCTTTGCTGGCCTTAAATTCACTCACATCATCACTAGTTGCAGGCATTTTTTTAATTAAATCGTCAGCAACTTCCTAGCCTTTTCACATATGATCGCTTGAGAGACGCTATCTACCTGCTAGCTGTTTTTCATTTATCCACACCAATAAGAGTCTCTCAACATCTTCCATCACTTGCGATCTTTGTTTCGAAAACACAGTTAAACCTTTGGCAACAACAGCTTCCTTGATTGCCGTTTTCTTGCCCACAATAGAAGCGATGGTTGATTTTGGTTTCTTGTACAACCTGACCAGGTCGGTGATACGTACTCCACTTTCATACTTATCAATGATTTCTTTCTTAATTTCAATGGGTATTCTTACCCTTTGAGGTGTAGGGTTGGCACTAGAAGCTTTCTTGGGGCCCATGGTCACTTATTTTCCACAAACAGCACCGAAAACACTGTAATAATACGAAATATTCCGAGTGTATGCTTGAATGTTACCGCGGAGGCTAGCTGGTAAACAATGGGACGGGCGGCACATGTGAGGCTGGCTGAGGGCCCACATTGGACGCGTCTCGAACGAAGTTCGCTGAGCGGGTTTTTGTCTACTATGCGGGGCAAAATTTTAGCGGACAAAGCGTTCGCTATGCGGAATGTTCGCTATGCAAGGCGTTCGCTATGCGGGGGTCCACTGTATATATATCTTCTCTTCTTCTTTCAACATACCAGCCGTATCCCACCGAGGCGGGGTGGCCCAAAAGAAAAAACCAAAGTTTCTCCTTTCAAATTTAGTAATATATACAGGAGAAGGGGTTACTAGCCCCTTGCTCCCGGCATTTTAGTCGCCTCTTACAACACGCATGGCTTACGGAGGAAGAATTCTGTTCCACTTCCCCATGGAGAATATATATATATATATATATATATATATATATATATATATATATATATATATATATATATATATATATATATACATATATATATATATATATATATATATATATATTATATATATATATATATATATATATATTTTTTTTTTTTTTCAACAAGTCGGTCGTCTCCCACCGAGGCAGGGTGACCCAAAAAAAAAAAGAAAGAAAATCCCCAAAAAGAAAATACTTTCATCATCATTCAACACTTTCACCACACTCACATATTATCACTGCTTTTGCAGAGGTGCTCAGAATATAACAGTTTAGAAGCATATACGTATAGAGATACACAAACATATCCCTCCAAACTGCCAATATCCCAAACCCCTCCTTTAAAGTGCAGGCATTGTACTTCCCATTTCCAGGACTCAAGTCCGACTATATGAAAATAACCGGTTTCCCTGAATCCCTTCACTAAATATTACCCTGCTCACACTCCAACAGATCGTCAGGTCCCAAGTATCATTCGTCTCCATTCACTCCTATCTAACACGCTCATGCACGCTTGCTGGAAGTCCAAGCTCCTCACCCACAAAACCTCCTTTACCCCCTTTCCAACCCTTTCGAGGACGACCCCTACCCCTCTTTCCTTCCCCTATAGATTTATATGCTTTCCAATGTCATTCACTTTGATCCATTCTCTCTAAATGACCAAACCACCTCAACAACCCTCTTCTGCCCTCTGACTAATGCTTTTATTAACTCCACACCTTCTCCTAATTTCCACACCCCCGAATTTTCTGCATAATATTTACACCACACATTGCCTTTAGACAGGACATCTCCCTGCCTCCAACCGTCTCCTCGCTGCTGCATTTACCACCCAAGCTTCACATCCATATAAGAGGTTGGTACTACTATACTTTCATACATTCCCTTTTTTGCCTCCATAGATAACTTTTTTTTTGACTCCACATAAAACGTCAACGCATCACTCACCTTTTTCCCTCATCAATTCTATGATTAACCTATCCTTCATAAATCCATCTCCCCGACACTCAACTCCAAGATCTGAAAACATTCACTTCTTCCATACTCCCCCTCCCCAATTTTTTTATCCAATTTTTCTTTATCTAAATCATTTGATACCCTCATCACCTTACTCTTTTCTATTTCACTTTCAAAATTCTAAACCCTTTACACACATTCCCAAACCATCCCCTAAACCCTTTGCAATTTTTCTTTAGATTTCCCATAAGCACAGTTCATCACAAAAAATAACTGTCAATTCCCATTTTGAATTTGATTCCCCATAATTTAATCCCACCCCTCTCCCCAACACCCTAGCATTTACTTTTTTTTACAACCCCATCTATAAATATATTAAACAACCATGGTGACATTACACATCCCTGTCTAAGACCTACTTTTACCGGGAAGTATTCTCCCTCTCTTCTACACACCCTAACTTGAGCCTCATATCCTCATAAAAGCTCTTTTCAGGTTTAGTAACTTACCACCTTTTTCCTTACTTGCAACCTCCACATTGCTCCTCATCCACTCTATCATATGCCTTTTTAAACCCAAAATGCAATAAAAACTTCCCTACCTTTATCAAAAATACTGTTACAATATGTTTCAATGTAAACCTTGATCACCACCCCTACCCACTCTAAAACCCCCTTTGTTCTCCGAAATTCTACATTTTTTTTACTTCTAATTCTTTCAATTAAAACCCCTACCGTATACTTTTCCTGTTATCGTAAACTTATTCCTCTATTTTTTTTACATTCTCTTTTGTCCCCTTTCCCTTTATATAAAGGGATTAATGCTCTCCCCGCCAATCCCTAGGTCCTTCCCCTCTTTATAATTTATTAAAAAAAAAGTACCAACCACCCCAAAACACTTTCCCCCCCTGTTTTTAAACTTTTCTGTCTACCCCATCAGTTCCAGCTTTTTTCCCCCCCTTTTCATTCTACGAAATCCCCGTACCTCCACCACCCCACCTTACATTCTGCTTTTCTTCACTCCTAAAAGAGGGTTACCTCCCTGGCCAGTGACAAAATTACCGCCCCCTTTTCTTCCTTAACATTTAAAAGTTCCTAAAAATATTCCGCCACTACCTAATACCCCCCTTCCCCCCCATTTTTAAACTCCCCTACCTGTTTTTAACTGACAAATCCATACTTTCCCTGGGGCTTTTTTAAAATGTTTAACTCCTCCAAAATTTTTTTTTATTTTCATTAAAATTTTTTGACAGTCCTCCCCCAATTTTTTCATTGCCCCCTTTTTTTCACTCTCTCACCACTCTTTTTCACCTTCTTTACTCTCCAATACTTGCTCTTCTTTAACACTTCGCTTTGTAAAAAACCTCCATAAGCTCCCTTTTTCTCTTTATCACCCCCTTACTTCATCATTCCCCCAATCACTCCTCTTTCCTCCCCCCCACCCCCCTATAACCAAAAATTTCTGCCCCACATTCTAATACTGCATTTTTAAAACTATTCCAACCCTCTTAAACCCCCCCACACCATCTTGCATACCCACCTTTCTGCCAAAGCCCAAATATCTCGCCCAACTTCCCCCTCCTTTATTTTACATTTTCCCCCCCTCTTACTTTTTGTTCCCACCTTCCTCTTTTCCCATCTACCTCTTACTCTAACTGTAGCACAATAAATATGATCCGATATTCATTGCCCCTCTATAAACATGTAATCCTGGACCCTTTACCCATCAACTTTTATCCACCAATACAAAATCTAACAAACTACTTTCATTACGTCTAATCATACCTTGTTATTTATTTATCCTTTTTTTCAAAAAATTGTATTACTTATTCCAAATTTTTTTCTACACATAGCTCAATTAAGGCCCCCCTTTTTACATTTACCCCGCCCCCCAAATTTACCTACTACTCCTTCCATAACTTTTTTTTACCCACTTTACATTAAAAACCCCAACCAAAATTTACTCTCACACTTGATTAAAAAACCCCCACCATTCCCCAACTTTCCCAGAATCTCTCTCTCTCCTCAACTTTCTCTTCTCCGGGGGGTGCATACACGTTTACTAAACCCACTTTTCACACCCAATCTTTATTTTACTCCACATAATCCTTGAATTTAACATTTGTAGCCCCCTCTTTTCCTCCCATAGCTTATCCTTAACATTTTTGTCCCCCTTCTTTAGCTCTAACTCTATTTGAAACCCCTGCCCAAATCCCATTTTTTCCTCTCCTTTGAAACTCTCCCACCCCTTCAGCTTTGTTTCACTTAAACCGGACTCCAGTTTCTTCCTTCATAACATCCACAATCATCTTTTCTTATCATTTGCACAACATCCCCACATTCAATTCCCCCTTTTGGAAATTTTTTTTTTTCTTATTCTTTTTAGTAATCTTTACAGGAAAAGGGGTTACTAGCCCCTTTTGTTCCAGCATTTTATTGACTTTTCAACACGCAGGTTTTCGGAGGAAAGATTCTTATTCCACTTCCCATGGATAAAAAGGAAAAAGTAAAAAGCCCAAGAACATTAAAAAAAATCAAAAAAAACCAGATGAGTTGAAATAAATAAAACGTGACAGTATGTTAGTGTGACCTAAGTGTAAGTAGAAGTAGCAAGACGTACCTGTAACTTGCATTTTTGAGACAGAAAAAAGGACACCAGCAATCCTACCACATGTAAAAAATTACAGGCTTTCGTTTTTACACTCATTTGGTAGGCGGTAGTACCTCCCGGTGTTGCTGTTACCAAACCCTATCCCTAAAAAATTTATATAATACAGTGGACCCCCGCATAACGTTATCTCCGAATGCGCCCAAATTTTATGAATTTATTTTGTAAGGCGTTTGTACGTGATGTTTGGGGTCTGAAATGGATAATCTATTCAAAATTTTCCCTTTTGGGGAATAAATTGGGTCAGTACTGGCACCTAACATACTTAGGAGTGAAAAAATATCGTTAACCCGGGGGGTTCCACGTATAATATATAATTGAAAGAATTAGAGGTAAGACAGAATGTAGGTTTGCGGATGAGCAAGGGGTTTTAAGTGGGGGGGGATTGTAGATCGGTTTTTACATTAAAGCATATATGTGAACATATTTAGATAAAGATAGGGAATTTTTATTGCATTTAGGGATTTAAAAAAAGGCATAGATAGAGGGGGATAGAAAGCAATGTGGCGATGTTGAAAGTATAGGGAAATGGGTGGTAATTTTATTAAATGCTGTAAAAGTTTTTTGGGATGTGAGGTCGGGTTGGGGTGTAAAGAAGGGAGACTACTTCCCGTAAAAGAGGTCTTAGACAGGGATGTGTAATGTCACCATGGTTGTTTAATATATTTATAGATGGGGTTGAAAGGAAGAAATGCTAGGGTTTTTGGGGAGGGGGGTGAATTAAATATGGGAATAAAATTTAAAAGGGGAATTGCACAGTTACTTTTTGCTGATGATACTGGCTTATGGAGTTTTCTAAAGAAAAATTGAAAAGGGTTTTGGGGGATGTTTTTGGGAATGTGGAAAAGGGTAGAAAGTTGAAAGTAAAACATAGAAAAAAAAAAGGTGTGGGGGTGCAAATGTTTAGTAAAGAAAAATTGGGATATAAAATTTGGGAAGGGGGAGTATGGAAGAAGTAAATTTTTCAGATACTTGGGAGTTAGGGTTCGGCGGATGGATTTATAAAGGATGAGGTTAATCATAGAATGAGAGGAAAAAAAAGGTGAGTGGTGCTTGGGGTATATGGGATAAAAAAAACTTATCTAGGAGGCAAAAAAGGGGAATGTATGAAAGTATGTAGTCCCAAAACACTCTTATATGGGGTGAAGTTTGGGGGGTAAATGCAGCAGCGAGGGCGGTTTGGGGGCGGGAGATGTCCCGTTTAAGGGCAATGTGTGGTTAAAATTTTGCAGAAAATTCGGAGGGGGAAATTAGGAGAAGGTTGGGGTTAATAAAAGTATTAGTCAGAGGGCAGAAGAGGGGGTTTTTGAGGTGGTTTGGGATTTAGAGAGAAGGATCAAAGTGAATGACATGGAAAGCATATAAATTATAGGGGAAGGAAGGCGGGGGGGGGTCTCCTCGAAAGGGGTTTGGGGAGAGGGGGAAAGGAGGTTTTGTGGGTAAGGGGGTTGGGCTTCCAGCAAGCGTGGGTGAGCGTGTTGATAGGAGGGGAATGGAGACGAATGGTATTGGGCCCGACGATCTGTTTGGGGTGTGACAGGGGATATTTTGTGAAGGGATTTTAGGGAAACCGGTTATTTTTATAAGTCGGGCTTGAGTTGGAAAAGGGAAAATACAATGCCTGCACTTTTAAAAGGGGGGGTTTGGGGTTTGGCAGTTTGGAGGGGTATTTGTGTATCTTTTATGGGTTGCTTCTAGACTGTTTATTCTGGACCCCTGCAAAAACAGTGATAATGTCGAGTGTGGTGAAAAAGGTTTTTAAGATGATGAAAGATTTTCTTTTTGGGGGGGTTTTTTTTTCTTTTTTTGGGTACCCTGCCTCGGGGGGAGAAAGGCCGACTTGTTGAAAAAAAAAAAAAAAAAAAAAAAAAAAAAAAATTTTATATATATATATATTATAAAAATATATATAATTATATATATATATATATATATATATATATATTTTTAATATAATAAATATATAAAATTATATAATAATATATATATATTTATATATTAATATATATATATTATATATATATATATATTATATATATATTAAAATATATATATATATATATAATATATTAAAATATAATAATATATATATATAATATATAATATATATATTATAAAATATATATATATTAAAAAATATATATATAATATAATATATATATATATATAAAAATATATAAAAATATATATAATATATATATTATTTATTATATTATATTAAGGTAGTAGGTTGGTAGACACAACCCCAGGGGGTACTACCGTCCTGCCAGAGATGTGAAACAAAAACCGTAACTGTTTTTCATGATGGTAGGATTGCTGGGTTTTTTTTTCTGCTCATAAACATGCTAAATAACAGGGATATCTTTCTACTCCCCACTTACACTTTGGTCACACTTCACGACACCCCATGCATATATATATATACATAATCTAGGTTTTTCTCCTTTTTCTAAATAGTCTTGTTTTTTTTATTTCTTTTATTTCCATGGGGGAAATGGAAAAAAAAATCTTTTTTCCGTAAAACCCTTCGTGCGTTTAGGCGACTAAAATGCCGGGGCAATGGGGGTAGTAAACCCCCTTTTCCTGTTTACAATTACTAAAAAAAGAAGAAAAAAACTTTTTAAAACTGGGATGCTTAAAGTGGTGGATGTAGGCGGATGACAAGAAACAGTGATTGCTGTGTTATGAATGAAAAGAAGTTGATGCCCGGGCCCCAAGCGAAACAACTGAAAGGGGGGAGGAGAGTTTCAGTGGGGGGGAAAAAATGGGATTAAATCGGGTATCTGAGAGAGTTAGAGCAAAGGAAAAGGGGGGCGTAATGTTTAAAGATCAGTTTGGAAGGAGAAAGAGAAAATGAATGGTAAATTCAAAATTATTGGATTAAAGTAAAGTTGGATCGAGAAATGGGGCATAATAACGTTATGCACCCCGGAGAAGAGAGGGAAAGAGAGGAGAGAGGAGATTTTGGGGATTTAAGTGAATTATAGGACCTTTGAACCAATGAGGAGTAATTGTGGTAGGGGGGCTTGAATCTAAAGTAGGAAAACTTTTTGAGAGGGTGTGGGGGTAAGTTTGGGTGCCCGGGGTAAAATGATAATGGGAGCCCTTTGATTAACTTTGTTAGAAAAGGGGGGTTTGTTATAGGTAATACATATTTTAAGAAAAAAAGGATAAATAATTTTCACATAAATGTAGGGCGAAATGACAGTAGTTTTTTGGATTAAGTATTGGTAAAAAAGATGTTGAGTAGACTTTTAGGATGTACATGTTTATAGAGGGGGACAGATATATCAGACACTTTTAGTTGTAGCTACACTGAAGTAAAAGGTAATGGGATACAAGGAGAATAGAACATCAGGGAAGAGAGAGGTGAAGGGTTTTTAAACAAAAAAGGGGGGCAGTTTAGGGGAAAATAAACATATTGGAGGATAGATGGGAATGAACAAGGGAATGGGGTCGAAAGGTATGGGGTAGGTTTTAAAAATGTAGTGTTAGAGTGTTCAGCAGAAGTTTGTGGTTACAGGAAAGGGTGGGAGGAGGGGAAAAGGGGCGATTGGTGGAATGATAAATTTAAAAAGAGTAGTAAGGGAGAAAAAGTTAGCATAGAAATTTTTACAAAATAAAGTGATGCAAGGAGGGAAGAGTATTGGAGAAAAAGAGAGGGTTAAGAGGGGTGAAACAATGTAAAAAAAAGAGCAAATGAGAGAGGGGGAGATGTTTTTTCAAAAAATTTTGTGAAAAAAGAAAAGTTTTGGGTGAGATTAACAAATTAAGAAAGCCTAGAGAACAAAAGGGTTTTCTTAAAAAAAAGGAAGGGGAGTATTAAATGGAGAGTTAGAGGGATTGGGGAAAATGGAAGGAAATTTTGAGGAATTGTTAAATGTTGATGAAGAAGGGAAGCTGTGATTTCGTGATAGGGGAAGGAGGAAAAACTCTTGAGGAGTGAGGAAGAGCCATTTTGAGTGTGGGGGAAGTTCGGAGGGGGTAGGTAAAATGAAAGGGGTAAGGGAGCCGGGATTGATGGGATAAAGATAGAAATGTTAAAAGCAGGTGGGGATATAGTTTTTTGGGGGGTTGGTGAATGTTTAATAATGTATGGGAAAAGGGTAAGGTACCAGGGATTTGGCAAAAGCATGCATAGTTCCTTTGTATAAAGGCAAAGGGATAAAAGAGAGTGCAAAAATTTAGGGGGGTAAGTCTGTTGAGTGTACCTGGTAAAGTGTATGGTAGAGTTATAATTGAAGAATTAAGAGTAAGACGGAGAATAGGATGGGCAGATGAACAAGGAGGCTTTGGGAAAGGTAGGGGTGTGTGGACCAGGTGTTTACAGTGAAACATATAAGTGAACAGTATTTAGATAAGGCTAAAAGGGTCTTTGTGGCATTTATGGATTTGGAAAAGGCGTATGACAGGTGGATGGGGGGGCAATGTGGCAGATGTTGCAAGTGTATGGTGTAGGAGGTAGGTTACTGAAAGCAGTGAAGAGTGTTTTACGAGGATAGTGAGGCTCAAGTTAGAGTATGTAGGAAAGAGGGAAATTTTTTCCCAGTAAAAGTAGGCCTTAGACAAGGATTGTGTTGTCACCGTGGTTGTTTAATATATTTATAGATGGGGTTTTTAAGAGAAGTAAATGCGAGGGTCTTGGCAAGAGGCGTGGAGTTAAAAGATAAAGAATCACACACAAAGTGGGAGTTGTCACAGCTGCTCTTTGCTGATGACACTGTGCTCTTGGGAGATTCTGAAGAGAAGTTGCAGAGATTGGTGGATGAATTTGGTAGGGTGTGCAAAAGAAGAAAATTAAAGGTGAATACAGGGAAAAAGTAAGGGTTTTGAGGATAACAAAAAGATTAGGTGATGAAAGATTGAATATCAGATTGGAGGGGGAGAGTATGGAGGAGGTGAACGTATTCAGATATTTGGGAGTGGACGTGTCAGCGATGGGTCTATGAAAGATGAGGTGAATCATAGAATTGATGAGGGAAAAAAAGTGGAGTGGTGCACTTAGGAGTCTGTGGAGACAAAGAACTTTGTCCTTGGAGGCAAAGAGGGGAATGTATGAGAGTATAGTTTTACCAACGCTCTTAAATGGGTGTGAAGCGTGGGTGATGAATGTTTGCAGCGAGGAGAAGGCTGGAGGCAGTGGAGATGTCATGTCTGAGGGCAATGTGTGGTGTGAATATAATGCAGAGAATTCGTAGTTTGGAAAGTTAGGAGGAGGTGGGGGGATTACCAAAACTGTTGTCCAGAGGGTGGGGAAGGGTTGTTGAGGTGGTTCGGACATGTAGAGAGAATGGAGCGAAACAGAATGACTTCAAGAGTGTTCAGTCTGTAGTGGAAGGAAGGCGGGGTAGGGGTCGGCCTAGGAAGGGTTGGAGGGGGGGGTAAAGGAGGTTTTGTGGTGCGAGGGGCTTGGACTTCCAGCAGGCATGCTTGAGCGTGTTTGATAGGAGTGAATGGAGACAAATGGTTTTTAATACTTGACGTGCTGTTGGAGTGTGAGCAAAGTAACATTTAAAGAAGGGGTTTTAGGGAAAAACCCGGGAGGCCGGACTTGAGTCCTGGAGATGGGAAGTACAGTGCCTGCACTCTGAAAGGGGGGGTGTTTTAAAGTTGCAGTTTAAAAACTGTAGTGTAAAGCACCCTTCTGGCAAGACAGTGATGGGAGTGAATGATGGTGAAAGTTTTCTTTTTCGGGCCACCCTGCCTTGGTGGGAATCGGCCGGTGTGATAATAAATAAAAAAAAATATATATATATATATAATATATATATATATATATATATATATATACACAGTGGACCCCCGGTTAACAAACTTTTTTCATTCCAGTAGTATGTTCAGGTGCCAGTACTGACCGAATTTTTTCCCATAAGGAATATTGTGAAGTAGATTAGTCCATTTCAGACCCCAAACATACACGTACAAACGCACTTACATAAATACACTTACATAACTGGTCGCATTTGGAGGTGATCGTTAAGCGGGGTCCACTGTATATATATATATATATAGTATATATATATATATATATATATACATATATATAATACATACATACATACATACATACGTATGTATGTATGTATGTATGTATATATATTGTATATATATATATATATATATATATAATTATATATATATATATATATAATATATATATATATATATATATATATATATATATGTATATATATGTATATATATGTATATATATATGTATATATATATATGTATATATATATATATATATATATATATATATATATATATATATATATATATATATATATATATATATATATATATATATATATATATATATATATATATATATATATATATATATGTATTATGTATGTATTTTACTTCAAGTTCAAAAAAAAATATTTTTTCACACTGAAAACTGTTAAAAGATATTTAACTCAAATCAAACAAACTACACAATTATGCTGACTTACGCTGATAATTCCAGGAAGATCAACAAGTACCATTCTCTGCAAACCAGGCCCTTTCACTGTCATCGAGATAACTTCATGACTTACTGTGCGTCCTGATCTTACACTGTTACGCATCCTTAACTCCACCTGAAAATTATAATTCACATTGTTACGGCACTCAAATATTAAGGACTTTTTTAACAAAACAATTACAATGTACAGTGGTACCTTGACTTACAAGTTTAATTCATTCCATGACCAAACTCATAACTCAATTTGCTCATGTATCATATCAATTTTCACCACTGAAATTAATTGCAATACAATTCATCTGTTTCAGCCCCCAAAAAGCACCCATTTTTTTTTGTTATGGGTTTTTAAATAAGAAAAATGTATTTATAAATAAGAAATGATTTTTGCCTTTTTTGCCAAGTCCCAGCAATGTTTTAGAAATGCTGGAGTATATGTGAAACTCCTTGAAGTACTGTGTAAGATGAGTGTCACTTCACTGCTGACAGTGCAGCAGTGGAGTGACATTTGATGATCGTGCACTGCCTTGGCTTTATTTTCACTGTTACACATAAACAGGTCTATCTGTTTTTTTCTGTCTACCGGTTGGTTTCTATTTGTCTATCTCTGTCTAGCTCTGTCTGTGTTTATCTCTGTCTCTGCTTATCTGCCTTTCTGTCTGCCTGTGTTTTTGTCTTCCTGTCTCTCTACTTGTCTCTCTGTCTCACAGAGAGCTGCTCATGAACCAACAGGTATTACACACGATGCAGAGTCGTCAGGTAGATGAATGGTTCAGAGAACTGACAAGTTGATAAATTAGACACATGTGCAACATTTGGGTATCTTTAATGAGGAAACATTTTGCCACACTGAGGCTTCATCAATCCATACAAAGGAGAATGGTGAAGAGCAGGAGGAGTTTGAGGTAATCAGTCCCTCAGCCTTGAGTCGATGTGATCAGTCCATCAATCTTGAAAAGATACCACCTACGACTGCTGCATCTTTCCTGCCTACAGTATATAAGCCACTTCCTGCACATATGCTGTATTCTTTTCAAGATTGATGGACTGATTACATCGACTCAATGATGATGAACCGATTACCTCAAACTCTTCTTCTTCATCATTCTTTGTATGGACTGATGAAGCCACTGTGTGGCGAAACATTTCCTCATTAAAGATACCCAAATGTTGCACGTGTCTAATTTATCAAAGAGTCGTCATGTCTGATTCCTGAGCAAGTGAAAATGTGTATTACTTGCCAGTCATGCTTATTATGCCTTATATCTACAAGCATAGTACAGTATAGCACTTTGTCTGGATTTTTTTGGTTATCCTATGTAATTTACACTATGTATAACTGTATTTATATGTACCTGTCAGATAGAGACAGAGATAGACAGAGAGACCGATAGACAGAGACAGAGATAGACATAAATACAGACAGACAGAAGGAAATAGAGACAGCCAAAACAAATCAGCCAGCCAGCCAGCCTACTGAACATGTTTTACACATGTTCCAGACAGGGCCAGATTAAGAAGTCTCCGGGCCCTAGGCTATTCAGATTGGCGGGGCTGAGTTACGGGCAAACGAAACAACCCCTTCCAGCTTGGGGGGGGGGGGGTCAGTGTGAGCCTGTTTAAGGTTTAATTAAATACATTCTGGCTATGTAGATTAAATTTAATAGGGAAAGTACATCAAGACAACCAAAACCCTTTACCAACAGCCATTATAACTATCTTGTTAAATCATGCATTTTAAAGAGAATAAACTCAAGACAGCATAGTATTACTAGATTAGGCTATTAAAGTAGTGACATCATGTACCTATTATATTCAGCATAACCACTACAGCACTATTATTCCCTTTATAAATCACTGACCATTATTGTTATCATTGCATCATGCATAAGACTATCAAATCATATAAACTCAAGAAAGTAAAGAATTGTTTATATTCACAGGCACTTCTTAAATAAACTTTTTTCTGGATTTCATATTGGCAAAATCATCAATTATATTCTGAAAATCAATATTTCTTGTTAGATCAGACTCAATGGTCAACAAGGCTAGGTTACACAATTTGTCTTGGCATGTAGGAACGATAACCTGAACAACGCCTGTGTACAACACCGAAATTCCACCAATCATCTCATGAAATTCAGAGACGCCCAATTAGTGATCAAAGAAACTAATTTCCGCAGATGCAAGTGCCTCGAATCAGCACTGATCGCTGTTTCGAATACAATTAAACAAAACAACGGCAGCCTCACCATCTCCGAAGTCTTAGCAAGAATCCTCCTGAAAACAGTAAACCCTGCCATCACATAGTCTCTCCTGTTATACTACACAAAGCACAGAGAGTGAACACTGAAACAAGCTGCCTCATTCCAGTTTATATTTGTCCCACCTATTTTTATGTTACCCAAGTAATAGCTTTTATATCCTTTTACTCATGTACGAATTAATTGCTCTACCATATTGTATTACTTTTGTCACTACTACTACTACCACTAGTGAACATCGAAATGGTACCTTACTAGTATTCACCTCACTCTGAGCCTTTATATACCCTCTGTGTCCATGTATTGTTTGTAATGGCTTGATAAAGCTCCTGGAGAGCGAAACGTTGCCACAATAAATGTCACATTAGTTGCACTTGTGTCCTTTTACTTTACTAGAAGCTTTCTTGGGGCCCATGGTGACTTATTTTGCAGGTACAATCACTAAAAACGCTGTGATAATATGAAATGTTCCGATTGTATGCATGGATGCGACCGCACTTGCTGGCTTTTAAACACTGGCACCCACGGGGCAGCTGAGGCGCACTCAGACGAATCACGTAAGGTGAGTTTCTTAGCATGAGGCGAGGCAAAATTTTTGTGTTAAAATGTATCGTATGCCAGGTTTAACGCATGCCAATGCCATCGTGTGCCGGGGGTCCACTGTACTTACATACTAATAATGATAATACATAATAATTACGTTTAATATAATAGTATAATACTAATGCGTATAATTTAGTTTGACAACACCACCACAATGGTCACCAGTGCACATGTGCTTACGGAGCTACCCTCGCAGTGCAAGGAATTCTTGTGATTTTCATGGATGATTTTCATTGAATTAAAGCAAGAAATGATTAATAAGCACAGACAAGGTACGAGGGTTGAGGGATTGGCGAGCTGAGTACAAGCGTAGCCCCTCGACTATGTGTACCTACAGGTTTAGTGCTTCCCCATGATTATAATAATAATAATAATAATAATAATAATAATAATAATAACAATAACAATAATAATAATAATCTACTATATGTACAATACTAAAGGAGGAGTCTATAAAGGCTATAGCGTCAGCAAAGGGCATTACAGTAATTTCTAAGCAGTGGACCTCTGTCAAATAAAAAATTGGTAAAGCTGCTGTTAACATGGTTGACAGAGAAATAGCTCACAGGAAATAGGTAATGTAGAGAGATAAACATAAAAACTGTACATAGCAGTTCTTAAGAAAAGTGTGAACTCCTGCCAGGATATGCCGCTCTGCATTTCTTCTCCAAGATAAGCAAATGTCGTATGTACACCAGACCTAATTCAGTTAGCCTCACAAACTCCGTTTTCTCTTATAACAACACCTCTGACGTTTTCATAGCGAGAATGTGCGACCACTCGCGACCATCCTACCTCTGCTGTCCATGTAATGACATATTTTATTCATTCTAGTGTATATCAGGTTTCTATGTTATTTATAATGTTTATTATGTCATATTAGATGAATTGTGACAGATAAATAAGCCGTAGAGTTGATATTAGGGTTATTTTTGTCATGCCTCCTGAGAGCAGGAATTCAGTTGGAGCGAATTAATTGCATTTCAATTAATTTAAATGAGGAAAATTGACCCAGCATACGAACAAATCGGGATACGAACAAGTCCACGGAATGGATTAAATTCGTAACCCGAGGTTCCACTGTACATTTTAGACCAACAGCAACACATTAAACACATTAATCACTATAACTTTGGAAAATTAAAGATTTTCCACAATAATAAGTAACAATAATTAATAATAATAAGTAATAACAATTAATAATAATAATAATAATAATAATAATAATTAATAATAATAAGTACTAATTAATAATAAAGCAATACTAATACTAATAATAATGATAATAATAAGTAATAATAATTAATAATAAAAAAGTAATACTACTACTACTACTAATAATAATAATTAATAGTAATAACAATCATCCTGTAGCGCTTTAAAAGTCGGCTACCAAACCTATACGAAATATGTATGACATTTAACTCTTTGACTGTTTGTCATATATATACGTTTTACGAGCCACCGTGTTTGACGTAAACGTACTCATAAATTCTAGCGGCTTCAAATCAAGCAGGAGAAAGCTGGTAGGCCCACATGTGAGAGAATGGATCTGTGTGGTCAGTGTGCACCATATAAAAAAAAATCCTACAGCATGCAGTGCATGAGAAAAAAAAACTGACCGTTTTTTTAAATTAAAATGCTGACTTTGTGGTCTATTTTAGTATAGTACTTATGGTTGTATTCTTCTTTTCTTCGTCTCATTTGATAGAATGGAAAACTTATTATAGAAACAGAGGTGATTTTGATTGGCTTTTCTATGAAAAGAACCTTGAAATGGAGCTCAAAGTAGAGGAAATGTTTGATTTTTGCCAATGTTCAAAAGTAAATAAATGATGTCATTGTCCAATAAATGTCCAACTAGCCATTCTAATATGCAGTTATGAATGGGTTGACATTATTTATAAAATGATTACAATATTGCAGTTGCCAGCATAACAGTAAATCTTCTATTTTTTGTTTGAATGAAAATTCAAAATAGAAAGCAAGAGTAATATCCGAGGGGCCTGGAGACATGACTGATGATCAAAGAAAATGTTGTTTTAGAGCCAGAAATGTCTGCACTGTTCATTCTGGACCCTATTTTGAAATTGTCATATTTTTTAATTTGCATGAAACTGCCCAAATTGCAAATTTCTGACCACGTTATTGGGTAGTTGAAATCAGTAAATGGGCAGTTTCTTGTACTCAATCAATTTAAAAAAAAGAGTTCTAAAGAAACAGCTATGAGTTTGATTGACTAGAACAATGGAATTAGCTGAAAATAGGGCTCAAAGTGGGCGAAATTGCCGATTTGTAAATATCGCTGAGGTCGCTAACTTCACAAGAGCGTAATTCCATAAGTTTTCCATCAAATTTTGTTCTTTTTCTGTCATTACCATCGGGAAAAGATTCTCTATCATTTCATAAGAATTTTTTTTTTTTTAAATTTTTCGACACCAGGAGACTCCTCAGGATTTGGGGTTTCGACGGTCAAGGGGTTAAAGGGCTCCAGAGCGATTATTATTATTAATTATTATGATTATTATTACCATTGATATACACAGTTCACTGAGTTTAATCACTTCTTAAGCTGCCACAAGAGATGCAGAGAATGTAAACACACAGACGAACACACCAGCTAACCCCTTGACAATGAGCTTCTATCGTACTTCTTAAATTTTCCTCTTGTTTTTCCTCTTCCAAGTGCTGCTGCACTTCTAACTATCTTGTACTATGGGATGCACAATAAAGTACAAATTTGTACAAATATGTAGTCCTGGAGACTGTGAAAGCTAGTGTACAGAGAGGCTGTAGGAAGGAGATTAGAGATGCTTGACACTGAGATGCGGCACTGCCCATTTCCATGACCCAAGTTCTGGTATGACATAGAGTACCAACTCGTCAGAGGGCCTGTTGTAACTCCGAGTTGTCAGTAAATGAGTACGTCAGCAAGTGAGGAGAGGCTGTACAGGTACTCTTCACTTAATGACCTACCTGTTTAATGACCACTCGAACTTACGACCAGCTCTCTGACCAGTCAGTATTGTAAGCTGTACATGAACTTCGGTCGTGGAAATGGCAGCGCTTCTCAGCGTCAAGTATCTCATCTTGCATCACCCTTACTCAATCTCAGTCTCATTCCCTCAGTCGGTCAGTATTCACTAACTACAGTTAGTCAGTCAAGTCAGCAAGTCACTCAGTCCAGTCAGTAAATCAAGTCACTATAGTCAAGTCAGTCCAATCAGTCAGTCCGTAAGTCAGCACAGTCCAATCAGAAAGTCAGTCAGTCAAGTCAATAAATTAACCCGTAAATAGTCCAAACGTATATATACGTTTTTACCGCTATTTCCCCAAACGTATACAGTGGTTCCTCGTTTTTTGTAATTTATCCGTTCCTGGAAGTGTGACTATTATCAAAATTTACGATTTTCGAATCAATTTTCCCCATAAGAAATAATGTAAATACAATTAATCTGTTCCTGACACCTAGAAGTATTAAAACAAAAAAATTTTTACATGAAATATAGATGTAGTACATAAACAATACAATGGGACATGATGAATGAAACATTAACAGCATAACACTTACCTTTATTGGCGATTCTTCTTAGTGTATGGAAGACTGGAGGAGGAGACAGATTGCATTAATTACTCTTTGGAAGGGGAATCCCCTTCCATCAACACCTCAGGTACCAAGTGCTTTTCTGGGGTTACTTCTCTTCTCTGTTTCTTAATGCCACTAGGACCAGCTTGAGAGTCACTGGAGTCCTGTCTCGCAAAAAACTGTCCAGAGAGCTCTCTTTCTGGCGTCTCTTTAAAACTTCCCTAAAGTGGGCCAAGACTCTGTCACTGTACATGTTGCCAACATGGCTTGCAACAGCCAGACAGGGTGATGTTTCTCCATAAATCTTTCCATCTTACCCCACATTTAAAAAATCTCCTTAATTTCTGAAGAAGGCAACTTCTTCCATCTCTCTTCCTCCTCCTCTGCAGCAAGATTCTGAGCTGCGATCTGTTCCTGTTCCTGCTGAAGCTCTTGCAGCTCCTCAGTGGTGAGCTCTTCGTTGTGGTCTTCCACCAACTCTTCCACATCCTCCAAACTCACATCCAACCCCATGGAACTCCCCAGTGCCACAAGAGAGTTCACAACTGACATAGGCTCATCAGGGGCTGCCTCAAACCCTTCAAAATCCCTCTTGTGGACACAATCTGGCCACAATTTTCTCCAAGCAGAGTTCAAAGTCCTGGCAGTTACTCCCTCCCAAGCCTTACCTATAAGGTTTATGCAATGGAGGATACTGAAGTGTTCTTTCCAAAAATCTCTTAGGGTCAAGTGAGTGTCTGAGGTCACATTAAAGCACCTTTCAAACATTGCTTTAAAGTTTGAAATGACCTGCTGGTCCATGGGCTGGAGGAGAGGAGTGGTATTCGGGGGCAAGAACTTTACTGTGATGAACCCAAACTCCTCCAAACTTAGGTCATCCAAGTTTGGAGGATGAGCAGGTGCATTGTCCATTACTAGGAGGCACTTGAGTTCCAATTTCTTTTCCAGGAGATACTCCTTCACACTAGGGCCAAACACTTCATTGAACCACTCGACGAAAATTTCCCTCGTGACCCATGCCTTACTATTAGATTTCCAAAACACACACAATTTACTCTTCATAACATTGTTTTTCCTGAACACTCTGGGATTTTCAGAATGGTACACTAGTAACGGCTTCACTCTGAAATCCCCACTAGCATTAACACAGAACATGAGCATCAGCCTGTCTTTCATAGGCTTGTGTCCTGGCAGTCCCTTTTCTTCCTGAGTAATGTAGGTCCTCTTTGGCATTTTCTTCCAAAAGAGGCCTGTTTCGTCACAACTGAACACTTGTTCAGGTTTCAGTCCTTCAGCCTCTATGTACTCCTTGAATTCCTGCACATATTTTTCAGCAGCTTTTTGGTCCGAACTGGCAGCCTCGCCATGCCTTATCACACTGTGTATGCCAGTACGCTTCTTAAATCTCTCAAACCAGCCTTTGCTGGCCTTAAATTCACTCACATCATCACTAGTTGCAGGCAATTCCTTTACCAAATCGTCATGCAACTGCCTAGCCTTTTCACAAATAATCGACATCATAAGACTATCTCCTGCTAATTGTTTGTCGTTTATCCACACCAATAATAACTTCTCAACATCTTCGAGTACTGGTGATCTCATTTTTGTCAGCATATTTACCCCCCTTTGCAACAACAGCTTCCTTGATTTCCTTTCTCTTGGCCACGATGGAAGCTATGGATGTATGGGGGTTTGTTATACATCCTGGTCAGTTCGGCCACACATACGTCACTTTCATATTGTTCAATGATGTTTTTCTTGAATTCAATCGTATTTCTCACCTTCTTTACCAAAGGCTTGGCACTAGAAGCTTTCTTTGGAGCCATGGTAGCTTATTTAGTAGTTGCGAACACTAAAATGAATGGAATATTACGAAATATTTCATATGAGCAAGTGAGGGGACCGTCGCTCACTGGTAAACAATGGCATACTGGCTGGGAACGGCTCAGAGCCGTGAGTACGCGTCCCAGACGAATGACTATTCGCGAGTCAAACTACGATTAGCGAGCCAATGTTTTGACGAAAATAACTTTACAATTTTCGAAAATTACAACTATCAAGCCTTACGATTATCAAGGGACAACTGTATATACGTTTTATTTTTCCTGCATTTAAATTTGGCATGATTGGACTGAGATGCCTTGTCAGCATAGAATGGGTCCTAACACTCAGTGTGCATGGTATTAACCCTTTCAGGGTCCAGAGACCAAATTTCAAAGTGCGCACCAGGGTCCAAGAATTTTCAAAAAAATTTTTTTATTTTTTCTTATGAAATGGTAGAGAATTTGATGGAAAATTGACGAAATTATGCTCTCGCGAATTTTGATGTCAGTGATATTTACGAATCGGTGATTTTGCCAACTTTGACTCTCATTTTAGGCCAATTACATTAATCCAGTCGACCAAATTCTTAGCTATTTCACTAGTATTACTTCTATTCTATCGATTGAGCACAAAAAATCACCAAGTCAAATGTTTCAACTCCAAAATAAAGTGATCGGAAATTGGTAATTTGGCCAATTTAACACAAAGTTCAAAATATTCCAATTTCAAAATAGGGTCCAGAATAAACAATGTAGGTATTCCTGGCACTAAACTAACATTTCCTCTGTTCATTGGTTACGTTTTGAGGCTTTACAAATGAATTCCATTTTGATTTTTTATTCACATAATGGATTTTTATTCAAACCAACAAATAGAAGATTTACTGTTATGCAATATTGTAATAATTGTATAAATATCATCACCACATTTGTGAATGTATATTAGACCCACCAGCTGGCGTGTATTAGACGTGTGAGGTCGTTTGTTTACTCTTGAACATCGGCAAAAATTTAATATTTCCGCTACTTTGAGCTCAGTTTCGAGCCATATCCAGTGTTAAAACCAATCAAAATCATCTCTATTTCTATAATATGTCTTCCATTCTATCAAATGAGACCAAGAAATTGCAAATACAACTATAAAAAAACATACAAAAAAAACATTGCAAAGTCACTATTTTAATCGAAAATCACGGTCTCAGTTTTTTTTTTCTCTCATTATGCACTGTGTGCTGCAGGATTTGTTTTATGTGGTGCACACATACCACATAGATGTATTCTCTCGTATCTAGGCCCAAATTTACCACTCACAGCTTATAAGAATGAGCTGAGCTCAAAGCACAGATCTACGGATTGAACCCTGAACGTAAAGCCGTAGATCTACGGCACGGACCCTGAAAGGGTTAAAAAAATCTGGGACCACTTAGTACCTTGTGGGAGCAGCAGTTAAAATGAGTGCCAGCTAGAGCAAACAGCGCAGCAAACATATGGGATTCACTGATGTCATGTAGTATTAACACTCCCATTTTAAGTGGAAAGTGATTTTGACCACGAGTTTAGTGGCTTTGAGGTGGATGTGGCCACAAGTGGTCGAGGAAATATAAAAAAACCTTGATAATAACTCATGTACAATATTTGTGCAACACCCTTTCAGAATGTCTTATAACCTATGCCTTAAGTAAAGAGAAACAATTCTGGCTGGCTGGCAGGCTGGCTTGCTGCCTGGCTGGCTGACTGACTGGCTGATTGGCTGGCTCGCTAGCTGGCTGGCCAGTTGGCTGACCAGCTGCGTGGCGGCCAGCTGTGTGGCTGGCTGGCTGCTGGTGGCCTGGCTCTACCTCTGTTTGTCTGTCTGTATCTATGTCTATCTCTGTCTGTCCTCTGTCTCTATCTCTCTCTGTCTGTCTATCTCTTTCTATCTGTCTGTGTATCTCTGTCTCATAGGTACACATAAATACAAGTATACATAGTGTAAATTACCTAGGATAACCCAAAAAAAACAGACAAAGTGCTATACTCTGCTTGAAGATGTGAGTAAACGTGATGACAACGCAGTCTTGTGGCTCTCTCTGAGACAGAGAGCTAGACGGATAGGCAGATAGAAAGGGAGCTTGACAGAGAAATAGACAGACATGTATGTGTACCAGCGAAAACAAAGCAGGCCCTAATCTTTTCTTATCAAGTATTATCACTGCACCCTTGGGAATGGTCATCAAACGTCAGCTCTTATCAAATGTTATCTCATCTTATCACATCACTGTCAGGGGTAGACTTTGTTTTTCATGCTTCAAGGGAACTTATCATTACCTATTATTATTATGCATCATCCTCCTCCTCCTCTTCCTCCTCCTCCTCTTCCTCCTCCTCTTCCTCCTCCTCTTCCTCCTCCTCCTCCTCTTCCTCCTCCTCCTCCTCCTCCTCTTCCTCCTCCTCCTCCTCCTCTTCCTCCTCCTCCTCCTCCTCTTCCTCCTCCTCCTCTTCCTCCTCCTCCTCCTCCTCCTCTTCCTCCTCCTCCTCCTCCTCCTCCTCCTCCTCCTCCTCCTCTTCCTTCTCCTCATTATTATTATATACTTTCACATATCCAAAACATTGTTGGAACCTATAAATACTTTGTATATATTCCAAGACAATAGTAAATTACCAAGGTATGTGTAAATGTCCACCTGTCAGTGTGTTTGTGACAATGTTAGTACAATTTCAGTACCTAATACTCGTGTCAGAAAAAAGATTGGTTATGAAATGACAAGAACTACTATAAATTGTATTTTTTTTTTTTCAACAAGTCGGCCATCTCCCACCGAGGCAGGGTGACCCAAAAAGAAAGAAAAAATCCTCAAAATGAAAATATTTTTATCATCATTCTTTCACCTTTTTATCATCACTTTCACCTCACTCACACACAATCACTGTTTATGCAGAGGTGCCCAGAATACAACAGTTTAGAAGTATATATACGTATAAAAATACACAATATATCCCTGCCAATATCCCAAACCCCACCTTTAGAGTGCAGGCATTGTACTTCCCATTTCCAGGACTCAAGTCCGGTTATATAAAATAACCGCTTTCCCTGAATCTCTTCACTAAATATTACCCTTCTCACGCTCCAACAGCTCGTCAGGTCCCAAATACCATTTGTCTCCATTCACTCCTATCTAACACGCTCACGCACACTTGCTGGAAATCCAAACCCCTCGCCCACAACACCTCCTTTACCCCCTCCCTCCAACCTTTTCGAGGATGACCCCTACCCCGCCTTCCTTCCCTTACAGATTTATACGCTCTCCATGTCATTCTACTTTGATCCATTCTCTCTAAATGACCAAACCACCTCAACAAACCCTCTTCAACCCTCTGACTAATACAGAGGAACCTCTATTTGCTCGCAACTGGATTTGCTCGTTTGCAGAGTCAATTTTCCTCATTTAAATTAACTGAAGTACAATTAATCCATTCCAGTGAAATTCTGTACTCTAATAATTTCGCTAATATCAACTCTACGGCTTATTTATCTATCTTACTTCATCTGACATAATAAACAATATAAATAACATACAAACCTCAAATATACTCTAAAATGAATAAAATATATCATTCATGTGGTGGAATGGGCGGTGTCGGCGGTGGACGAGTTTGTCTGAGACCGGGCAAAATACTTCATGAATAATTTAGCTAATATCATCTATATGGCTTATTTATCTATCACAGTTCATCTAATATGACACAACAAACAATAAAAATAACATAGAAACATGATATATACTCTAGAATGAATAAAATATGTCATTGTGTAACAGGCAGAGGCGGCCACAACCGCTCCCTCTTGTTGTGGTAAACACTGCCATCTAGTGACGGCCTTTTGAAGCCATCTATTATAATGGTTATATGTAGTACATTATTATTATATATGTATTATTATTATACATATTACAGTGGACCCTCGCATACCGTTGGCATCACATAACGTTAAATCCGCATACCGATACATTTTTTTTTTTTTTTTTTTTTAACAAGTCAGCCGTCTCCCACCGAGGCAGGGTGACCCAAAAAAGAAAGAAAATCCCCAAAAAGAAAATACTTTCATCATCATTCAACACTTTCACCACACTCGCACATTATCACTGTTTTTGCAGAGGTGCTCAGAATACAACAGTCTAGAAGCATACACATATAAAGATACACAACATATCCCTCCAAACTGCCAATATCCCAAACCCCTCCTTTAAAGTGCAGGCATTGTACTTCCCATTTCCAGGACTCAAGTCCGACTACAGTGGACCCCCGCATAACGATGGCATCACATAGCGATTTTTCCGCATACCGATTACTTTTATCGCAAAATTTTTGCCGCGCATACCGATTAAAAACCCGCTTACCGATTTTCGTCCGAGACGCGTCCAATGTCCCTCAGCCAGCCTCACATGTGCCGGCCGTCCCATTGTTTACCAGCCAGCCTCCGCGGTAACATCCAAGCATACACTCGGAATATTTCGTATTATTACAGTGTTTTCGGTGCTGTTTCTGGAAAATAAGTGACCATGGGCCCCAAGAAAGCTTCTAGTGCCAACCCTGTGGTAAAAAGGGTGAGAATTAGTATGGAAATTAAGAAAGATTTTGAAGGGTTTGGGGCTAACCCTGAGAAGCCTATGCCAGTTGTGGAATCCATTGTGCCTACTTCAAAGATTAAGGAAATGTGTGCACAGTGGGTTGAACTGCAAACCTTTATAGATGAAAATCACCCTGACACAGCTGTTGCAAGCCGTGCTGGTGACTATTTCAATGACAATGTTGTGGCCCATTTTAGACAAATCGTAAAGGAACGGGAGGTACAGAGCTCTATGGACAGATTTGTTGTGCGACAGAGGTCCAGTGACTCTCAAGCTGGTCCTAGTGGCATTAAAAGAAGAAGGGAAGTAACCCCGGAAAAGGACTTGCTACCTCAAGTCGTAATGGAAGGGGATTCCCCTTCTAAACAGTAAGAAGATAATGCTCTCCCCTCCTCCCATCCCATCAATCATCACCAGATCTTCAATAAAAGTAAGTGTCATTTAATTGTGCATGCCTTTTTCAGTTTGTGTGTATTAAAATTAACATTTCATGTGGTAAAAAAAAATTTTTTTCATACTTTTGGGCGTCTTGCACGGATTAATTTGATTTCCATTATTTCTTATGGGGAAAATTCATTCGCATAACGATTATTTCGCATAACGATGAGCCCTCTTGCACGGATTAAAATCGTTAACCGGGGGTCCACTGTATATGAAAATAACCGGTTTCCCTGAATCCCTTCACTAAATATTACATTTTATCACTAAAAATTTGCCTCACATACCGCTAAAAAACTCGCTCAACGCTATTCGTCCGAGACACGTCTAATGTGCAGCCTGAGCCAGCCTCACATGTTCCGCCGGTGGCATTGTTTACCAGCCAGCCTCCGCGGTAACATCCAAGCATACAATCGGAACATTTCGTATTATTACAGCATTTTTGGTGATTTCATCTGCAAAATAAGTGACCATGGGCCCCAAGAAAGCTTCTAGTGCCAACCCTACAGGAATAAGGGTGAGAATTACTATAGAGATGAAGAAAGAGATCATTGCTATGCATGAAAGTGGAGTACATGTCTCCGAGCTGGCCAGGTTGTATAGTAAACCCCAATCAACCATCGCTACTATGGTGTCCAAGAAAACGGCAATCAAGGAAGCTGTTCTTGCCAAAGATTCAACTGTGTTTTCGAAACAGAGATCGCAAGTGTTAGAAGATGTTGAGAGACTCTTATTGGTGTGGATAAACGAAAAACAGATAGCAGGAGATAGCATCTCAAGCGATCATAAGAGAAAAGGCTAAGAAGTTGCATCAGGATTTAATTAGAAAAATGCCTGCAAGTAGTGATGATGTGAGTGAATTTAAGGCCAGCAAAGGTTGGCTTGAGAGATTTAAGAAGCGTAGTGGCATCCATAGTGTGATAAGGCATGGTGAGGCTGCCAGTTCAGACCACACAGCAGCTGAAAAATATGTGCAGGAATTCAAGGAGTACATAGACAGTGAAGGACTGAAACCTGAACAAGTGTTTAATTGTGACAAAACAGGCCTGTTTTGGAAGAAAATGCCAAGCAGGACCTACATTACTCAGGAGGAAAAGGCACTCCGAGGACATAAGCCTGTGAAAGACAGGCTTACTCTTCTAATGTGTGTCAATGCTAGTGGTGATTGCAAAGTGAAGCCTTTATTAGTGTATCACTCTGAAACTCCCAGAGCATTTAGGCAAAAGAATATTCTCAAGGCTAATTTGTGTGTGCTGTGGAGGGCAAACAGTAAGGCATAGGTCACTAGGGACTTTTTCTATGACTGGTTACACCAAGCATTTGCCCCCAATGTGAAAAATTACCTACCTGAAAAGAAATTAGACCTTAAGTGCCTCCTGGTGTTAGATAATGCCCCGGGTCATCCTACAGACTTGGCAGAGCGACTTTGTGGGGACATGAGCTTCATTAAGGTCAAGTTTTTGCTTCCTAATACCACTCCTCTCCTGCAGCCCATGGACCAGCAGGTTATTGCAAACTTCAAAAAACTGTACACAAAAGCTCTGTTTGAAAGGTGCTTTGTAGTGACCTCAGAAACTCAATTGACTCTAAGAGAGTTTTGGAGAGATCACTTAATATCCTCAACTGTGTAAACCTTATAGGTAAGGCTTGGGAGGGAGTGACTAAGAGGACCTTGAACTCTGCTTGGAAGAAACTGTGGCCAGAATGTGTAGACCAAAGGGATTTTGAAGGGTTTGAGGCTAACCCTGGGAATCCTATGCCAGTTGAGGAATCCATTGTGGCATTGGGAAAGTCCTTGGGGTTGGAGGTTAGTGGGGATGATGTGGAAGAGTTGGGGAGGAGGACAATGAAGAACTAACCACTGATGAGCTGCTAGAACATCTTCATCAGCATGAGGCCACACATGTGTGCATGTGGCTTAAAGTGCAACCCTTTATGGATGAAAATCACCCTCACACAGCTGTTGAAAGCCGTGCTGGTGACTATTACACTGACAATGTTGTAAACCACTTTAGGAAAGTCATAAAGGAACGAGAGGTACAGACCTCTATGGACAGATATGTTGTGCGACAGAAGTCCAGTGACTCTGAAGCTGGTCCTAGTTGCATTAAAAGAAGAAGGAAAGTAACCCCGGAAAAAGACTTGACACCTCAAGTCTTAATGGAAGGGGATTCCCCTTCTAAACACTAAGACCATCAACACTCTCCGCTCCTCCCATCCCATCAATCATCACCAGATCTTCAATAAAGGTAAGTGTCATGTAACTGTGCATGTCTTCTTCAGTTTGTGTGTATTAAAATTAATATTTCATGTGGTAAAAAAAATTTTTTTTCATACTTTTGGGTGTCAGGAACAGATTAATTTGATTTCCATTATTTCTTATGGGGAAAAATGGTCCAAGTCTGACCGAAACGTCGTTTTAAGCTCCTCTCTTCAATATGTGGGTTATCTGTGTACAGTTCAAATGAGCGCCAGCTAGAGCAAACAGTGCAGCAAACACCTGGGATTCACTGATTTCATGTAGTATTAACTCTCCCATTTTAAGAGGAAAGTGATGTTGACCCCAAGTTTAGTGGCTTTGAGGTGGATGTGGCCATAAGTGGTCGAGGAAATATAAAAAAAAAAACTCAATAATAACCCATGTGCAACATTTGTGCAGCACCCTTTCAGAATGTCTTATAACCTATACCCTAAGTAAAGAGAAACAATTCTGGAATGTAATACTTGTTCAGCAGGTTGACTGACTGGCTGATTGGCTGGCTGGCTGGCTGGCCACCTGGCTGGCCAGTTGCGTGGCTGGCCGGCTGCTGGCGGTCTGGCTCCATTTGTTTGTCTGTGTCTATGTCTCTCTGTCTGTCCCTGTCTATCTTTGTCTCTGTCTCTATCCCTTTTAATCTGTCTATGTCTATCTCTGTCTCACAGGTACACATAAATACAAGTATACATAATGTAAATTACCTAGGATAACCCAAAAGCCCAGACAAAGTGCTATACTCTGCTTGAAGATACGAGTAAACATGATGACACAGTCTTGTGGCTCTCTCTGAGACAGAGAGCTAGATGGATAGACAGATAGACAGGGAGCTTGACATGTTTGTGTACCAGCAAAAACAAAGGGAGGGCCGATGCTCATCAAGTCTTATCACTGCACCCTTGAGTATGCTCATCAAATGTCAGCTCTTATCAAATGTTATCTCATCTTATGTTACTGTCAGGGGTGGATTGAGGCTTGTTTTTATACTTCAAGAGAACTTATTATTATTATTCTATTCTCTTCTCTTCTTCTCTCCTTCTCCTTCCTCTTTTACTCCTTCTTCTTCTCCTCCTCCTCCTCCTTCTTCTTCTCCTCCTCCTTCCCCTTCTTCTTCTCCTTCTCCTTCCACTTCTCCTTCTCCTTCTTCTTCTCCTCTTCCTCCTTCTTCTTCTCCAAATATCCAAAACAGTGCTGGGACCTATAAATACTTTGTATACATTCCAAGACAATAGTAAATGGCCAAGGCAGGTGTAAATGTCCACCTTCAGTGTGTTTGTGACAATTTGAGTACAATTTCAGTACCTAATACTAGTGTCAGAACAAAGATTGGTTATGAAATGACAAGAACTACGATAAACTGTAATTGTCAGAACATAAAAATTATATAAAATAATATGAAAAATAGAAAAAAAAGGTATATCGGCAACACTTCTGCAGGATGTTGCTGCCACGTGAGCATCCAGTGCCAACTTTTCAGCCTCATATCTCTAAGTACTGACTCTAATTTTTTTTTTATCCTATAACACTTATCTTATAACACTTAGGTAGTAGGTAGGTAGACAGCAACCACCCAGGGAGGTACTACCGTCCTGCCAAGTGAGTGTAAAACGAAAGCCTGTGATTGTTATACATGATGGTAGGATTGCTGATGTCTTTTGTCTGTCTCATAAATATGCAAGATTACAGGTATGTCTTGCTACTTCTACTTACACTTAGGTCACACTACACATACATGTACACATTTATTTATACACACTCATCTGAGTTTTCTTTGATTTTATCTTAATAGTTCTTGGTCTTATTACTTTTCCTTTTATATCCATGGGGAAGTGGAATAAGAATCTTTCCTCCGTAAGCCATGCGTGTTGTAAAAGTCAACTAAAATGCCGGGAACAATGGGCTAGTAACCCCTTTTCCTGTAAAGATTACTACAAAGAATAAGAAGAAAATTGTCAAAGTGGGAAGTCTGAATGTGCGGGGATGTTGAGCAGATGATAAGAAAGAGATGATTGTGGATGTTATGAATGAGAAGAAGCTGGATGTCCTGGCTTTAAGTGAAACAAAGCTGAAGGCGGTGGGAGAGTTTCAGTGGAGAGGAATAAATGGGATTAGGTCAGGGGTTTCAAATAGAGTTAGAGCTAAAGAAGGAGTAGCAATAATGTTGAAGGATAAGCTATGGCAGGAAAAGAGGGACTATAAATGTATTAATTCAAGGATTATGTGGAGTAAAATAAAGATTGAATGTGAAAAGTGGGTTATAATAAGCGTGTATGCACCTGGAGAAGAGAGAAGTGTAGAGGAGAGAGAGAGATTTTGGGAAATGTTGAGTGAATGCGTGGGGAGTTTTGAATCAAGTGTGAGAGTAATGGTGGTTGGGGATTTCAATGCTAAAGTGGGTAAAAATGTTATAGAGGGAGTAGTAGGTAAATTTGGGGTGCCAGGGGTAAATGTAAATGGGGAGCCTTTAATTGAGCTATGTGTAGAAAGAGATTTGGTAATAAGTAATACATATTTTATGAAAAAGAGGATAAATAAATATACAAGGTATGATGTAGCACGTAATGAAAGTAGTTTATTAGATTATGTATTGGTGGATAAAAGGTTGATGGGTAGGCTCCAGGATGTACATGTTTATAGAGGGGCAACTGATATATCGGATCATCATTTAGTTGTAGCTACAGTTAGAGTAAGAGGTAGATGGGGAAAGAGGAAGGTGGCAACAACAAGTAAGAGGGAGGTGAAAGTGTATAAACTAAGGGAGGAGGAAGTTCGGGTGAGATATAAGCGACTATTGGCAGAAAGGTGGGCTAGTGCAAAGATTAGTGGGGGGGGGTTGAAGAGGGTTGGAATAGTTTTAAAAATGCAGTATTGGAATGTGGGGTAGAAGTTTGTGGTTATAGGAGGGTGGGGGCAGGAGGAAAGAGGAGTGATTGGTGGAATGATGAAGTAAAGGGTGTGATAAAAGAGAAAAAGGTAGCTTATGAGAGGTTTTTACGAAGCAGAAGTGTTATAAGAAGAACAGAGTATATGGAGAGTAAAAGAAAGGTAAAGAGAGTGGTGAGAGAGTGCAAAAGGAGAGCAGATGATAGAGTGGGAGAGGCACTGTCAAGAAATTTTAATGAAAATAAGAAAAAAATTTTGGAGTGAGTTAAACAAGTTAAGAAAGCCTAGGGAAAGTATGGATTTGTCAGTTAAAAACAGAGTAGGGGAGTTAGTAGATGGGGAGATGGAGGTATTAGGTAGATGGCGAGAATATTTTGAGGAACTTTTAAATGTTAAGGAAGAAACAGAGGCAGTAATTTTATGCATGGTCAGGGAGGTATACCATCTTTTAGGAGTGAAGAAGAGCAGAATGTAAGTGTGGGGGAGGTACGTGAGGCATTACGTAAAATGAAAGGGGGTAAACCAGCTGGAACTGATGGGATCATGACAGAAATGTTAAAAGCAGGGGGGGATATAGTGTTGGAGTGGTTGGTACTTTTGTTTAATAAATGTATGAAAGAGGGGAAGGTACCTAGGGATTGGCAGAGAGCATGTATAGTCCCTTTATATAAAGGGAAAGGGGACAAAAGAGACTAAAAATTATAGAGGAATAAGTTTACTGAGTATACCAGGAAAAGTGTATGGTAGGGTTATAATTGAAAGAATTAGAGGTAAGACAGAATGTAGGATTGCGGATGAGCAAGGAGGTTTCAGAGTGGGTAGGGGATGTGTAGATCAAGTGTTTACATTGAAGCATATATGTGAACAGTATTTAGATAAAGGTAGGGAAGTTTTTATTGCATTTATGGATTTAGAAAAGGCATATGATAGACTGGATAGAGAAGCAATGTGGCAGATGTTGCAAGTATATGGAAAAGGTGGTAAGTTATTAAATGCTGTAAATAGTTTTTATGAGGATAGTGAGGCTCAGGTTAGGGTGTGTAGAAGAGAGGGAGACTACTTCCCGGTAAAAGTAGGTCTTAGACAGGGATGTGTAATGTCACCATGGTTGTTTAATATATTTATAGATGGGGTCGTAAAAGAAGTAAATGCTAGGGTGTTCGGGAGAGGGGTGGGATTAAATTTTGGGGAATCAAATTCAAAATGGGAATTGACACAGTTACTTTTTGCTGATGATACTGTGCTTATGGGAGATTCTAAAGAAAAATTGCAAAGGTTACTAGATGAGTTTGGGAATGTGTGGAAAGGTAGAAAGTTGAAAGTGAACATAGAAAAGAGTAAGGTGATGAGGGTGTCAAATGATTTAGATAAAGAAAAATTGGATATCAAATTGGGGAGGAGGAGTATGGAAGAAGTGAATGTTTTCAAATGCTTGGGAGTTGACGTGTCGGCGGATGGATTTATGAAGGATGAGGTTAATCATAGAATTGATGAGGGAAAAAAGGTGAGTGGTGCGTTGAGGTATATGTGGAGTCAAAAAACATTATCTATGGAGGCAAAGAAGGGAATGTATGAAAGTATAGTAGTACCAACACTCTTATATGGGTGTGAAGCTTGGGTGGTAAATGCAGCAGCGAGGAGACGGTTGGAGGCAGTGGAGATGTCCTGTTTAAGGGCAAGGTGTGGTGTAAATATTATGCAGAAAATTCGGAGTGTGGAAATTAGGAAAAGGTGTGTGAGTTAATAAAAAGTATTAGTCAGAGGGCAGAAGAGGGGTTGTTGAGGTGGTTTGGTCATTTAGAGAGAATGGATCGAAGTAGAATGACATGGAAAGCATATAAATCTATAGGGGAAGGAAGGCGGGGTAGGGGTCATCCTCGAAAGGGTTGGAGAGAGGGGGTAAAGGAGGTTTTGTGGGCAAGGGGCTTGGACTTCCAGCAAGCGTGCATGAGCGTGTTAGATAGGAGTGAATGGAGACGAATTGTACTTGGGACCTGACGATCTGTTGGAGTGTGAGCAGGGTAATATTTAGTGAAGGGATTCAGGGAAACCGGTTTTTTTCATATAGTCGGACTTGAGTCCTGGAAATGGGAAGTACAATGCCTGCACTTTAAAGGAGGGGTTTGGGATATTGGCAGTTTGGAGGGATATGTTGTGTATCTTTATATGTGTATGCTTCTAAACTGTCGTACATGTATTCTGAGCACCTCTGCAAAAACAGTGATAATGTGCGAGTGTGGTGAAAGTGTTGAATAATGATTAAAGTATTTTCTTTTTGGGGATTTTCTTTCTTTTTTTTGGGTCACCCTGCCTCGGTGGGAGACGGCCGACTTGTTGAAAAAAAAAAAAAAAAAATTAGAAAAATGTGCTCTTTATTTTCATTAAAAAAAATTTTTTTTTTTTATTCTTCAAAATATTCGGGGCACTGGGGTATTGAATGTATGTATACGTTTGGACCGTTTACTGGTTAACAAACAAAAGTAATTTTATCAATTGTATTTGTATCCTATCAAAATTATAACCAAGTAAATTGCAAACCCCTAGGTAGTAGGTTGGTAGACAGCAACCGCCCAGGGAGGTACTACCGTCCTGCCAAGTGAGTGTAAAACGGAAGCCTGTAGTTGTTTTACATGATGGTAGGATTGCTGGTGTCTTTTTATTCTGTCTCATAAACATGCAAGATTTCAGGTACATCTTGCTACTTCTACTTACACTTAGGTCACACTACACATACATGTACAAGTATATATATACACACACCCCTCTGGGTTTTCTTCTATTTTCTTTCTAGTTCTTGTTCTTGCTTATTTCCTCTTACCTCAATGGGGAAGTGGAACAGAATTCTTCCTCCGTAAGCCATGCGTGTTGTAAGAGGCGACTAAAGTGCCCGGAGCAAGGGGCTAGTAACCTCTTCTCCTGTATATATTACCAAATGTAAAAGAAGAAACTTTTGTTTTTCCTTTTGGGCCACCCTGCCTTGGTGGGATACAGCCAGTGTGTTGAAAGAAGAAGAAATTGCAAACCCATCCATTGTACCAAATGTAAAAGAAGAAACTTTTGTTTTTCCTTTTGGGCCACCCCGCCTCGGTGGGATACAGCCAGTGTGTTGAAAGAAGAAGAAATTGCGAACCCATCCATTGTAACTTCTATGCATGTTTCTAAATACGGTGGACCCCCAACTTACAATATTAATCCATTCCTAAGAGCCCATCGTAAGACGAAATGATCGTAGGTTGAATTAATTTTCTCCATAAGAAATAATGGAAATCAAATTAATCTGTGCAAGACACCCAAAAGTATGAAAAAAAAATTTACCACATGAAATATACATTTTACTACACACAAAAAGAAGGATACATGCACAATAGTAGAGTAGCACATACACAATATATATTGTGCATGTACTACTCTACTAAATGAAGAATAAATGACATTTACCTTTACTGAAGATGCAGGAATGACTGATGAGACACTGTGTCCTGGGAGTGCCTTTTCCTCCTGAGTAATGTAGGTCCTATTTGGCATTTTCTTCCAGAACAGGCCTTATCACACTGTGTATGCCAATATGATTCTTAAATCTCTCAAACCAACCTCTGCTGGCCTTAAATTCACCAATATGAGCACTAGTTCCAGGCATTTTTTCCTATTCACCTGGGCGTTAGTCAACTGGTGTGGGTCGCATCCTGGGAGACATGATTAAGGACCCCAATGGAAATAAGTTAGACAGTCCTCGATGACACACTGGCTTTCTTGGGTTATCCTGGGTGGCTAACCCTCTGTGGTTAATTGTCTCTCGATAAACCACACCAACAACGGTGCTACCACAGCAGCAGCTGACCGTGGTGCAGCAGCAGCTGACCATGGTGAAGCAGCAGCTGACGGTGCTACAGCAGCAGCAGTTGACCATGGTGCAGCAGCAGCTGATGGTGCTACAGCAGCAACAGCAGCAGCTGACAGTGCTACAGCAGCAACAGCAGCAGCTGACCATGGTGCAGCAGCAGCAGCTGACCATTGTGCAGCAGCAGCTGACAGTGCTACAGCAGCAGCTGACCATGGTGCAGCAGGAGCTGATGGTGCTACAGCAGCAGCAGCTGACTGTGGTACAATAGTATTTCGATAGTATTTCTCACCCTTTTTACTACAGGGTTGGCACTAGAAGCTTTCTTTTGGCTCATGGTGGCTTATTTAGCAGTTAGAAGCACTAAAAACAATGGAATAATACAAAATATTCCGATTGTATGCTTGGGAGCGACCTCTCTGGCTTGTAAACATTGGCACACAAACTGAAAGCAGGCCAGCTGAGGCACACTCAGGCGAACAGACATGTGGACAGGAACTGGATGAATGCTCTAGGTTGAGTTTTTCAACGTACGTCAGGGTCAAATTTTTATGTTGAAACGCATCATCGGTCAGTTTTAACATAGGTTGGGGACATCGTACGTTGGGGGTCCACTGTACAGTAGACCGTCATTTAACACGAGTTTATTTGGCACAAAACATAGATATTAGACAAGAGATAACCTGTGGCTGTAATGAAGCTTGCTTTGTGCACATAAAATGAGGTAAACATGAGTGTGTGTGATTGACTGACTGACTAACTGAATGACTTACTGACTTGATTGAATGGCTTACTGACTTGAGTGACTAACTTGACTGACTGAATGACTTACTGCCTTAACTGAATGACTTGAATTGAATAAACACCATCTGATACTAGCAGGAGATTTCAACATCAACCTTATCCAAGCAACCGACCCTCCAGTAGTTGATTTCACAAATGCTATGAACAACAGCTTATTGCTACCCACTATAACAAAGCCAACAAGAATCTCTGACACTATAGTGCCTCGTTACTTAACCATATCTGGACCAACATAATATCCCCACTACAAGCAGGTATAATCACAGATAACACCACAGGCCACTATCCTACCTTTCTCATAACCAACTTATCTAAACTGCCTCAAGAAACAAGAAAGATCTCATTTCGCCTGCATGACGAGACCGATAAACAACCTAAAACTAGCTCTATGTGCCATTGATTGGCAGAGAGAGCTAAATGACAGTAATAATATCGATAAAGATATCAAAATTCTCTTATATAAAACCCTAAACCTCTACAACAAACATTGCCCAATCAAAACGAAACATATCACAGAAAAGAGGCTAAACAGCCCAGCTAACTAGAAGTATCCTCAAATCTATTAATAAAAAACACCAAATTGAAAAGCAGTTCAGATTAGGCTTAATTACTAAAGAATTTACCAAAAGATACACATCAATACTAACAAAACTAATATGTAAATCAAAGCAAATGTATTATGAAAATAGATTTAGTGAAATGAAAGGTGACATGAAAAGTACCTGGCAAACCCACTCCAAAATTTTGGGCTCAAGAAAACTGACTGGAAATAAAGAGATAGACTTAACTAAACCAGATGAACCTCACATGCAACCTATAGACACAGCCGACAAATTTAATGTCTTCTTCTCTACCGTAGGATCAAAGCTAGCGAGCCAAATTCCTAGCTCAAATACCCACCCGAGCGAGTACCTCACTGGCAACTATCCAAACACTCTATTCCTAGCTCCAACTAATCCCACTGAAGTCTCACTCATCATTAAATCATTAAAAAACAAATCAGGTGATCTAGATAACTTGCCACCCTTCATATATAAAAAACACATGCACCAGAACTGTCGCCCATTATTGCAACAATGTTTAACAAATCTATAGCTTCCTCAACCTTCCCATCCATACTCAAGACAGCAAGGGTCACCCCGATCCACAAAGGTGGAGATCCAACTGATTTGAACAATTACAGACCCATATCAAACTTGCCCTTACTATCCAAGATATTTGAAAAAATAATACACAGGCGACTTTACTCCTACCTTGCATCCAACAACATACTTAATCCATGCCAGTTTGGATTTAGACCAAAAAAAAAAAAACACAAATGATGCTATTATATAAATGCTTGACCTAATATACAAAGCTCTTGATAAGAATGAATATCCCCTGGGGCTCTTTGTCGACCTAAGAAAAGCGTTTGACACAGGTGACCACAATCTCTTGCACCTCAAATTGAATCATTATGGCATAAGAGGACATTCTCTTGACTACCTAAAATCCTATCTTAACGACAGACACCAGTATGTACATGCATATGGAGTCAACTCCGCTATCCAACCTGTAGCTGTAGGAGTACTCCAAGAGTGTCCTAGGCCCACTCCTCTTTCTCATCTACATCAATGATCTCTCCAATGCATCCCAACTCCTTACACCAGTTCTATTCGCAGATGACACTACATATGTCTACTCCCATTCAGACCCAGCTGTGCTCGAAAACACTGTAAACAATGAACTGCTAAAGATATATGCTTGGATGATGACCAACAAACTCACACTTAACATAGAAAAAACTTACTTCATGCTGTTTGGCAACAGAGCCTCAAATATTCAACTCAACATACTGTTAAATGGTTCCCCTATATCAAGACACACGGAGGGCAAATTTCTAGGTCTTCTCCTTGACTTTAATCTTAAATTTCAGTCCCATACCCATCACATAGCCAAGAAAATTTCCAAATCAGTAGGAATCCTTTCCAAGATATGCTATTATGTACCACAAATGACTCTCCTTACCTTGTACCACTCTCTAATATATCCTTACCTCACCTATGGTATCTGTGCCTGGGGCTCAACCACAGCCAACCACTTTAGACCCTTAATAATCCAACAAAAAGCTGCTGTGCGGGTGATAACCAGCTCCTGTGCTAGACAGCACACCCCACCACTTTTCAAAAGACTCAACTTGCTAAATATACAAGACATACACTCTTATTATTGTGCCTGCTACATATACAGAACTTTAAACTCCACTGTAAACCCCCCCCCCCTAAAACTCGACAGTTACAACAGAATGCACAATCAAAATACAAGGCATAAGGCCCTTTTCAACATCCCTCGAGTAAAACGTTCACTATGCAAGAACACTATGCACATAAAAGGCCCGAAGATCTGGAACTTGCTGCCGGAACAAGTCGAAGATTCCCAGACAACTTATAAATTTAGGACTCTGCTAAAAAATCATCTTATCGTACAATATTAACCAAATCATCCAAACATCTACTGGCTAGTTTTATCATGTGACCTCCTGGCTTTTAATTCTGCCATTCCATAAAATATTACCAACTGCACCATTCCTTGTAAATTAGATTTTGTACTAAATATACATAAGATTAAGTCCAAACAAGATTGTAAAACAGCTAACCACTATTCTATGTTTAGTTTTAAGTAATAATTACTATGTACTATTATCTTATCTAGTTTTAATTAGTTACTATGTATTAGGATTAGTTTGCCCGAAATGCCTCGGCATGATAGTGGCTATCTTTGTACTTAGCAAATCAAAATTGTAATTACACATTGTAACCTTTACAAAGAAATAAACATTATTATTATTATTATTACTTGATTGAATGACTTACTGGCCTGACTTACTGACTTGACAGACTGAATTACTTAATGACTTAACTGACTGACTGAATGACTTGACTGACTTACTGACTTGACTGAATGACCTACTGACTTGACTGACTGACTGAATTTCTTATGGATTTGATTGACTTACTGACTTACTGAATGACTTACTGACTTGACTGATTGAATGACTTTACGTTAGAATTTTTCACTGAAGAGAATCCTGAAATGGTGTCTAGAGCAGTTGATGCCTTACCGTCAATTGTATAATGTACTGTAGGGTACAAGAGAACAGAAATCCATTACAGAATTTATGCACACTCCAGTACAACCATCGACTTCAGTACCAGTACCTCTACGATCCACCTCAGCCCAGTAGGGCCACAGCATAACTCTCCACAGTCATCCACAAACACCAGCACCCACAATTTAAGGTAAGAAATACTATTATTTCTGTTGCATTTGTAATCTTATGTTCTTATGCAGTAAAAACAACATAATACATCACGCCAATAAACTATAATTACATATTTACTTTTATTTTTGTAACATGTAGAGACCTAAAAAAAAAAAGTTGTTCAGCTTTTTGGGGGCTCAAAGGAATATAGCCCTATTTTTCCCATAATTTCTTCAGTTCGTCTAACACAGTTTTACCTAACACAGCATTTTCAGAAACGTAACTACCGTGTTAAATGACAGTCTACTGTACATAACAATTTTCAGTGTAATATTAAAAAATATGTACAGTGGTCCCTCGCTTATCATAAGCATCGAAAGGCATAATTTTCAAAAATTGTAACGTTTTTTAATCGTCAAAACATTGACTCGCGAATCGTCATCTGACTCGCAAATAGTTGTTCATCCTAGACGCATACGCACGCCTCGAGCAGTCTCACACTCCATTCCCAGCCAGTGTGCCATTGTTTATCAGTGAGTGAGGATGATCCCACGAGTTCATACAATACATTTCATAATACAGTGGACCCTTAGGCAACGATTTTAATCCATCCCAGAGAGATTGTCCTAAATCGATTTTACCGTTAGCAGAATTAATTTTACCCATAAGAAATAACGGAAATCCAATTAATCCGTTCCAGACACCCAAAAGTATTAAAAAAAATTTTTTTTCAACTAAAAAATAAAATTTCCTACACAGAAAACAATGATACACGAAGAATAAATACATGAAGAATAAATGACACTTACCTGTATTGAAGATTTATTGATGAATGATGAGATGGGAGGAGTAGAGATGATGGAGGTGTATTAGTGTTTGGAAGGGGAATCCCCTTCCATAAGGACTTTAGGTAGCAAGTTCTTTTCTGGGGTTACTTCCCTTCTTTGTTTTTTAATAACACTAGGAACAACTTGAGTCACTAGACCTCTGTCGCACCAAAAATCTGTCCATAGAGCTCTGTTTCTGGCGTTCCTTTAAGATTTCCCTAAAATGGGACACAAGAGTGTCATTGTAAAGGTCACCAGCACAGCTTGCAATAGCTGTGTCAGGGTGATGTTCATCCATAAAGGCCTGCACCTTTGTCCACATTATATAAATGTCCCTGATCGTTGAAGAAGGCAACTTTCTCCATCTCTCTCTCCCCCCTCCTCTGATGCAATTTCCTCAGCTGTGGTCTCTTGCTGTTGCAGATAGTCTTGCAGCTCATCAGTGGTTAGTTCTTCATCATTGTCCTCCACCAACTCTTCCACATCCTAGCCACTAACCTCCAACCCCTATGGACTTCGCCAATGACACAATAGATTCCACAACTGGCATAGGCTCCTCACAGTTAGCCCTAAACCCTTCAAAATCCCTCTCTTGTACACACTGTGGCCAAAATTTCCTCCAAGCAGAGTTCAAAGTCCTGTAACTCACTCCCCCCCTTACCTATCTATAAGGTTTATGCAACTGAGGATACTGAAGTGATCTTTCCAAAACTATCTTAGGGTCTATTCACTGTCTGAGGTCACTTCAAAGGACTTTTGAAATGCTGCTTTGGTGTACAGTTTTTTTAAATTTGAAATGACCTGCTGGTCCATGGGATGGAGGAGAGGAGTGGTGTTAGGAGGCAAAAACTTTACTTTAATGAAGCTCAACTCCCCCACAATTCACTCTTGCAAGTCTGGAGGATGAGCAGGAGCATTGTCTAATACCAGGAGGCATTTGAGGTTCAATTTATTTTCCAGGAGGTATTTTTCCAGTGCAGCCAAACACATGATAGAACCAATCATGGAAAATGTCCCTAGTGACCCATGCCTTACTGTTTGCCTTCCACATCACACACAAATTAGCCTTGAGGGCACTGTTTTTCTTGGACACACTGGAAGTTTCAGAGTGATATACGAGTAAAGAGTTCACTTTAACATCCCCACTAGCATTACTACAAAACATTAGAGTTAGCCCGTCTTTCATAGGCTTGTGTCCTGGGAGTGCTTTTTTCTCCTGTGTAATGTAGGGCCTGTTTGGCATTTTCTTCCAAAACAGGTCTGTTTTGTCACAATTAAACACTTGTTGGAATTTTAATTGTTCAGTGTCTATGTACTCCTTAAATTCCTGCACATATTTTTCAGCTGCTTGGTCACAACTGGCAGCCTCACCATGCCTTATCACACTGTGTATGCCACTATGATTCTTAAATCTCTCAAACCAACCTTTGATGGCCTTAACCCTTTCAGGGTCCAAGGCCCAAATCTGGAGTCACGCACCAGTGTCCAAGAATTTTCAAAAAAAAAATTTGTTATTTTTTCTTATGAAATCGTAGAGAATCTTTTTGTGAAGGTAATAAAACAAAAAGTACGAAATTTGGTGGAAAATTGACGAAATTATGCTCTCACGAATTTTGATGTGTCAGCGATATTTACGAATCGGCGATTTTGCCGACTTTGACTCCCATTTTAGGCCAATTACATTATTCCAATCAACCAAATTCTTAGCTATTTCACTAGTATTACTTCTATTCTATCGATTGAGCACAAGAAATCGCCAAGTCAACTGTTTCAACTACAAAATAAAGTGATCGGAAATTGTTAATTTGGCCAATTTAACACAAAGTTCAAAATATTCCAATTTCAAAACAGGGTCCAGAATAAACAATGTAGGTATTCCTGGCACTAAACTAACATTTCTTCTGTTCATTAGTTATGTTTTGAGGCTTTACAAATAAATTCCATTTTGATTTTTTATTCACATAATGAATTTTTATTCACACCAAAAAATAGAAGATTTACTGTTATGCAATACTGTAATAATTGTATAAATATCATCACCATATTTGTGAATGTATATTAGACCCACCAGCTGACGTGTATTAGACGTGTGAGGTCGTTTGTTTACTCTTGAATATCGGCAAAAATTTAACATTTCCGCTACTTTGAACTCAGTTTCAAGCCATTTCCAGTGCTAAAACCAATCAAAATCATCTCTATTTCTGTAATATGTCTTCCATTCTATCAAATGAGACCAAGAAATCGCAAATACAACTATAAAAAACATACGAAAAAACACTGCAAAGTTGCTGTTTTAATCGAAAAATCATGATTTCAGTTTTTTCTCTCATTATACACAGTGTGCTGCAGGATCTGTTTTATGTGGTGCACACATACCACATAGATGTATTCTCTCATATCTAGGCCCAAATGTACCACTCACAGTTTATCAGAGTGAGCTGAGCTCATGGCGTAGATCTACGGTTTGGACACTCACCGTAAAGCCGTAGATCTACGGGACGGACCCTGAAAGGGTTAAATTCACCAATATGAGCACTAGTTCCAGGCATTTTCTTAACTAGATCATCATGCAACTTCCTTGCTTTTTCACATATTATTGACTGAGACACACTAACTCCTGATAATTGTTTGTCGTTGATCCACACCAATAAGTCTCTCCACATCTTCGAGTATTTGTGATCTCCATGTTTTAAGCATACTTGCACCTTTTGCAACAACAGCTTCCTTGATTGCCTTTCTGTTGTCCAAGATAGTAGCGATGGTTGATTGGGGTTTGTTATACAACCTGGCCAGCTCAGAGGCACGCACTCCACTTTTGTACTTTGCAATTATTTCTTTCTTCAGTTCAATAGTATTTCTCACCCTTTTCATCACAGGGTTGGCAGTAGAAGCTTTCTTTGGGCCCATGGTGGCTTATTTAGCAGTTACAAGCACTAAAAACAATGGAATAATACAAAATGTATCGAATGTATGCGTGGAATCGTCTGCCTTGGCTTGTAAACACTGGCACACCAACATTATGGACGGCTTATGTTTTCAGTGGCCCTTATACACCCAACAACAACACAACACCAGTTGTGACATACATAATGACTTATTTTATTCATTCTAGAGTATATGTCATGTTTCTATGTTATTAATATTGTTTATTATGTCATATTAGTTGAGTTGTGATAGATAAATAAGCCGTAGAGTTGATATTAGTGTCATATTCTCCAAAAATAAACTCGCCTCCCCTCCCTCTGCCATACATCTACAGGAGTCTTCAATAAGGGTAAGTGTGATGTTAAATGTTCATTTATACATTTTATTAGTGCCTTACATTTATTTGTCATTCTTTTCTGCATGTAAATTTATATTTAAGCTAGGGAAGTGGCTAGGGAAGTGACCCCTGATAAGGACTTGGTACCTAGAGTCCTTATGGAGAGGGATTCCCCTTCTAAACAATAACCTCTCTTCCCTCTCCCCTCCTCCCCGTCTTCCATACATCAACAACAACCTTCAATAAAGGTAACTGTCATGTTGAATGTTCATTCTTTTGTGCATATAAATCTATCTTTAAGGTAAAAAAAATTTTTTGTTGATACTTCTTGATGTCTGGAATGAATTAATTGGATTTACATTATTTCTTATGGGGAAAATGGTTTTGCAAATCGTCACTTTCGATAATAGTCACACTCTCTGGATTGGATTAATTGTGAAAAATGAGGGACCACTGTAATAAAAATGTATGGGTCAAACAGCTCAACCCTTTGAGTGTCAAGACCCCTGCTCACAAATTTGCTCATAGTGTCGAAGGTTTTAAAAAAAATATTTTTCTCATGAAATAATAGAGAATCTTTTTCCGAAAGTAATGAAACCAAAAGTTTGAAATTTGATGGAAAACTTACGGAATTATGCCCTCACAAAGTTAGCGGTCTCAGCTATGTTTACGCATCGGCGATTTTGCCCAATTTGAGCCCTATTTGGCTCCACTCAACCAAACTCAGAGCTATTTCGCTAGAACTCCTTACTATCGACTTAGTACAAGAAACCGCCCATCAACCTATTTCAACTACACAAAAAAGTGATCAGAAATTAGTAATTTGGCCAATTTCACACAAAATTCAAGAAAGGCCAATCTCAAAATCAGGGCCAGAATAAACAATGCAGACATTCCTAGCACTAAAATAACATTTTCTCTGTTCATTAGTCACGTCTCCAGGCCCCTCTTATATTACACTTGCTTTTCATTTTGAATTTTTTTCACACAAAAAATAGATGATATACGTACTGTTATTCAGATTACTGCATAATCGTAATAGTTGTATAAATAATATCAGTGCATTCATGAATGCATATCAATCACGTGACGTGATTTATTTACTCATGAACATCGTCAAAAATTGAATATTTCCACTACTTTGAGCTCAATTTCAAGCTACTTTTAACCCTTAACCCTTTGACTGTCGCAACCCCCAATCCTGAGGTGTCTCCTGGTGTCGCAAAATTTCAAAAAAAAAAAATTATTTTTTCTTATGAAATGATAGAGAATCTTTTCCCGACTGTAAAGACACCAAAAAAACGAAATTTGATGGAAAACTGACAGAATTACGCTCTTGCGAAGTTAGCGACCTCGGCGATATTTACAAATCGGCGATTTTGCCCACTTTGAGCCCTATTTTCGGCTAATTCCATTATTCCAGTCAACCAAACTCATAGCTATTTCTTCAGAACTCCATTTTTTCTATCGATTGAGTACAAGAAACTGCCCATTTACCGATTTCAACTACCCAATAACATGGTCAGAAATTTGCAATTTGGCCAATTTCACTAAAATTAAAAAATATGACAATTTCAAAATAAGGACCAGAATGAACAATGCAGACATTCCTGGCTCTAAAATAACATTTTCTTTGTTCATCAGTCATGTCTCCAGGCCTCTCTGATATTACTCTTGCTTTTTATTTTGAAATTTTATTCAAACAAAAAATAAAAGATTTACTGTTATGCAGACTACTGCAATACTGTAATAGTTGTAAAAATTACATCAACTCTTTCATGACTGCATATTAGAATGGCTATTTGGACATTTATTGGACAATGACATCATTTGTTTACTTTTGAACATCGGCAAAAATCAAACATTTCCTGTACTTTGTGCTCCATTTCCAGGTTCTTTTTATAGTAAAATTAATCAAAATCATCTCTATTTCTATAATATAGTTTCCATTCTATCAAATGAGACCAAGAAAACGAGAATACAACCACAAATACTATATGAAAATAGACCACAAAGTCGGCATTTTAATTAAAAAAAATGGTCAGAGTTTTTTTTTTCTCATTATGCACTGTGTGCTCCAGGATTTTTTTTATATGGTGCACACTGACCACACAGACCCATTCTTTCACATGTGGGCGTACCAGCTTTCTCCTGCCTGATTTGAAGCTGCTACAATTTATGAGTATATATACGTCAAACACGGTACCTCGTAAACGTATATATACGGCTGCGACAGTCAAAGGGTTAAATGGTCCAAACGTATATACATGTTCACATGCGTAGCTCCCCAAACGTATACTATACAGTACACGTTTTCTTTATCATTCATTCAACACTGCCACGATAAGCCTGAGTCACCTAGACATGAGAGAATGGGTGTGCGCACTCATTGTGCACCATATTAAAATAATTGGGGATGCCTGGGTACCATATGCTCTTTTTTCCTATTAAAAAAAAAACAATTTTTTTTCTCAAAAAATTTGGGGCGGTACGCGAGTGAACATATATATACGTTTGGACTGTTTAGGGGTTAATTAGTAAACCATTCAAAATCACCTCCATTCTATCAAATGAGATCAAGAAAACGAGACTACAATCATAAGTACCAAACAAAGATAAACCACAAAGTCGCATTTTTTTTTCTTATTATGCACTCTTATACTGTGCACACTGACCCATTTTCTCATATGTAGGTCTACCAGCTTTCTCCTGCAAGATTTGAAGCTGCTAGAATTTTGGTGTAATATTACAGGACGGACACTGGCTTCAAAGCCATAATATTATGAGACAGACAACGAAGAGGTTAAAATCAAAGATAATATAATAATACTTATACAAATTTGTTCTTTAGAATGATAAGCATTGCAAAGTAAGTGCCTGACAGCATGCTGGCTTCTGAGTCACAATACTGAAAATTCATGTGTCCATATTTCCATACAAAGCATGGTAAATTTTACTTGCCTCTTTCCTTAATTCAGCCAATTCTGATTCCTTGGAGAGATCAAATTCCCGTGTCGAGTCTTTGAATGATGCGATGTGGTATGGTCCCTCACTAAGTGTCACCATGACTGGTGCCCTTGTCATCATTTCACCAGCACCTCGAGGAAATATTCTTGCCTGAAAGATGCATCATATGCCTCACAATTATGTCAATTCTTTTACAAAAGTCATGCAAGAAAATGAAGAGACTTGTCATATCTTATAATCATAAAATGTTAAAAATTATTATTATATTCACAGAAAGGCATTAAATTTTTAAGTATTATACAGCATCTGGCAAGCAGCCAAGTTTGATTCTAAGAAGGACAGAGCAGTTCCAATTCCTTGGATAAAGAGACTTTCATTAGCATCAAAGCACCCTTTTGAAACTGAAATACTAAATACACTTAGCATGTCTGATGGTAAACATCTTCATTACATTAAAGTTAAATTTCGTTCTAATGCTAAATTTTTAGTAGTTGTTTGGTACTTATAATATCTTTAAAATAATAACAGAATTGATAAACTTATAGTCACACCTCATTTATCTGAGTAACATAAATATCTGAGAATTCTGGATAACCAGAAGCATTCCACTGACACTAATCCATCTCTGATTAACCCTTTGAGGGTCCGTGCCGTAGTTCTAAGGCTTTACGTTCAGGGTCCAAACCGTAGATCTGTCATGAGCTCAGCTCACTCTGATAAGCTGTGAGCGGTAAATTTGGGCCTAGATATGAGAGAATACATCTATGTGGCATGTGTGCACCACATAAAACAAATCCTGCAGCACACTGCATAATGAGAAAAAAATGAGACTGTAATTTATTAAAACAGCAACTTTGCAGTGTTTTTTTGTATGTTTTATATAGTTGTATTTGTGATTTCTTGGTCTCATTTGACAGAATGGAAGATTTATTACAGAAATAAAGATGATTTTGATTGGTTTTAGAACTGAAAATGGCTTGAAACTGAGCTCAGAGTAGTGGAAATGTTAAATTTTTGCCGATGTTCAAGAGCAAACAAATGACCTCACACGTCTAATACACACCAGCTGGTAGGTCTAACATACGTTCACAAATGTGCTGATATTATTTATACAATTATTACAATATTGCACGAGTGTAAATCTTCCATTTTTTGGTTTGAAGAAAAATTCATTATGTGAATTAAAAATGAAAATGGAATTCATTTGTAGAGCCTGAAAATGTAACTAATGAACAGAGGAAATGTTAGTTCAGTGCCAGGAATGCCTGCATTGTTTATTCTGGACCCTATTTTGAAACTGGAATATTTTGAACTTTGCACTAAATTGGCCAAATTACCAATTTCCAATCACTTTATTTTGTAGTTGAAACAGTTGAGTTGGCGATTTCTTGTGCTCAATCGATAGAACAGAAGTAATACTAGTGAAATAGCTAAGAATTTGGTCGACTGGAATAAAATAATTGGCCTAAAATGGGAGTCAAAGTCGGCAAAATCGCCGATGCGTAAATATTGCTGACACATCAAAATTCACGAGAGCATAATTTCGTCAATTTTCCATCAAATTTCGTACTTTTTGCTTTATTACCTTCAGAAAAAGATTCTCTACTATTTAATAAGAAAAAATAACAAAATTATTTTTTGAAAATTCTTGGGACACTGGTGCGCACTTTGAAATTTGGCCTTCGGACCCTGAAAGGGTTAAGCTGAGATTCATGGGTGTCAGAGGTGAGAAGGCCCACTTGACTAGCTCTTTATAAATGTTGATTACCAAGTGTGTTTTCAGTTCTGTTCACACACATCTCTCTATATATGAAGAAATATCCCCTAAAATGCCAGGAGCAATGGGCTAGTAACCCCTTCTCCTGTATACATTACTAAATTTAAAAAGAGAAACTTTGTTTTTCTTTTTAGGTCACCCTGCTTCAGTGGGATATGGCCAGTTTGTTAAAAAGAAAATCCTCTCAGATGTGCACTCCATACTTCTCCAATAAGCAGACATAAAAGATGTTAAATAAGGTCGCAGCTCACTGAAGCAAGACAGAACTTTTCCAATAATTCATTAAACTGTATTATTTCTGCTGAAACTAGATCATGAAGCATGCATCTTTCAAAGGAGAAGGGTATTGAACAAGCAATACAGTATATATATATAATATGAGGACACAAAGATTAAATCTTAAGTTTTATTTTGAATGAAAATGTCTCAGTGCTCTAATGTACACATGGTTGGAGTCAAAATATTTTATGCAAAACTAAAAATAAAAATTCATTGAATACTCTCATGGCTAGATTCACAGGTTCAGTCTTTGCTATGGCATTACATAAAATATCTGGCACAAAATTGTCTCCTGTTCACAATGGTGCCAATCAGTATATAAATTTGCTTATTTGGTTATAGAACACAACTGCTAAATAAATCTACAATGAAGATGGGAAAGATTATTCTAGATATTTTTGCTATATTCTAATATTTGCATCAATGAGAAATCAACATCTAGGAAGAAGGAATTATTTTTTTTTTTTAACAAGTCAGCCGTCTCCCACCGAGGCAGGGTGACCCAAAAAGAAAGAAAATCCCCAAGAAGAAAATACTTTCATCAATATTCAACACTTTCACCTCACTCACACATAACCACTGTTTTTGCAGAGGTGCTCAGAATACAACAGTTTAGAAGTATATACGTATAAAAATACACAATATATCCCTCCAAACTGCCGATATCCCAAACCCCTCCTTTAGAGTGCAGGCATTGTACTTCCCATTTCCAGGGCTCAAGTCTGGCTATATAAAATAACCGGTTTCCTTGAATCCCTTCACTAAATATTACCCCGCTCACACTCCAACAGCTCGTCAGTTCCCAAATACCATTTGTCTCCATTCACTCCTAACACGCTCATGCACGCTTGCTGGAAGTCCAAGCCCATCGCCCATAAAACCTCCTTTACCCCCTCCCTCCAACATTTTCGAGGACGACCCCTAACCTGCCGTCCTTCCCCTACAGATTTATACGCTCTCTACGTCATTCTACTTTGATCCATTCTCTCTAAATGACTAAACCACCTCAACAAACCCTCTTCAACCCTCTGACTAATACTTTTATTAACTCCACACCTTCTCCTAATTTCCACACTCCGAATTTTCTGCATAATATTTACACCACACATTGTCCTTAGACAGAACATCTCCACTGCCTTCAACCACCTCCTCGCTGCTGCATTTACAACCTAAGCTTCACACCCATATAAGAGTGTTGGTACTACTATACTTTCATACATTCCCTTCTCTGCCTCCATAGACAACATTTTTTGCCTCCACACATATACCTCAATGCACCACTCACCTTTTTTCCTTCATCAATTCTATGATTAGCCTCATCCTTCATAAATCCATCCGCTGACACGTCAACTCCCAAATATTTGAAAACATTCACTTCTTCCTTACTCCTCCTCCCCAATTTGATATCCAATTTTTCTTTATCTAAATCATTTGATACCCTCATCACCTTACTCTTTTCTATGTTCACTTTCAACTTTCTACCTTTACACACACTCCCAAATTCATCCACTAACCTTTGCAATTTTTCTTTAGAATCTCCCATAAGCACAGTATCATCAGCAAAGAGTAACTGTCACTTCCCATTTTGTATTTAATTCCCCATAATTTCATCCCACCCCTCTCCCGAACACCCTAGCATTTACTTCTTTTACAACTCCATCTATAAATATATTAAACAACCATGGTGACATTACGCATCCCTGTCTAAGACCTACTTTTACCGGGAAGTAGTCTCCCTCTCTTCTACACACCCTAACCTAAGCCTCACTAACCTCATAAAAACTCTTTATAGCATTTAGTAACTTACCATCTATTCCATATATCTGCAACATCTGCCACATTGCTCTCCTATCCACTCTCTCATATGCCTTTTCTAAATCCATAAATGCAATAAAAAAACTTCCCTACATTTATCTAAATACTGTTCACATATATTCTTCAATGTAAACACTTGATCTACACATCCCTTACCCACTCTAAAACCTCCTTGCTCATCCGCAATTCTACATTCTGTCTTACCTCTAATTCTTTCAATAATAACCCTACCATACACTTTTCCTGGTATAGTCAGTAAACTTATTCTCCTTTGTCCCCCTTCCCTTTATATAAAGGGACTATACACGCTCTCTGCCAATCCCTAGGTACCTTCCCCTCTTTCAAACATTTATTAAACAAAAATACCAACCATCCCAACACTATGTCCTCTCCTGTCATGATCCCGTCAATTCCAGCTGCTTTACCCCCTTTCATTCTACATAATGCCTCATGCACCTCCCCCACACTCACATCCTCCTCTTCTTCACTCCTAAAAGATGGTATACCTCCCTGGCCAGCGCATGATATTACTGCCTCCCTTTCTTCGTCGACATTTAAAAGTTCCTGAAAATTTTCTCAACATCTACCCAATACCTCCATCTCCCCATCTACTAACTCCCCTATTCTGTTTTTAAGTAAGAAAACCATTCGTTCCCTAGGCTTTCTTAACTTGTTTAACTCACTCCAAAATTTTTTCTTATTTTCATTAAAATTTCTTGACAGTGCCTCTCCCACTCTATCATCCGCTCTCCATTTGCACTCTCTCACCCCTATTTGCACCTTTCTTTTGCTCTCCATATACTCTGCTCTTCTTATAACACTTCTGCTTTGTAAATACCTCTCATAAGCTACCTTTTTCTCTTTTATCACACCCTGTACTTCATCAGTCCACCAATCACTCCTCTTTCCTCCTGCCCCCACCGTTCTATAACCAAAAACTTCTGTCCCACATTCTAATACTGCATTTTTAAAGCTATTCCAACCCTCTTCAACCCCCCCCCCACACTATTCATACTTGCACCAGCCCACCTTTCTGCCAATAGTTGCTTATATCTCACCCGAACTTCCTCCTCCCTTAGTTTATACACTTTCACCTCCCTCTTACTTGTTGTTGCTATTTTCCTCTTGTCCCATCTACCTCTTCCTCTAACTGTAGCAACGACTAGACAATGATCTGATATATCAGTTGCCCCTCTATAAACGTGTACATCCTGGACCCTACCCATCAACCTTTTATCCACCAATACATAATCTAACAAACTACTTTCATTATGTGCTATATCATACCTTGTATATTTATTTATCCTCTTTTTCATAAAATATGTATTACTTATTACCAAACCTCTTTCTACACTTAGCTCAATTAAAGGCTCCCCCTTTTCATTTACCCCTGGCACCCCAAATTTACCTACTACTCCCTCCACTACATTTTTGCCCACTTTAGCATTAAAATCCCCAACCACAAGTAATTTTTAACTATAGATGCAGATCATCATTACATGAGGTGAGAGGGGGGGGGGAGGGAAAAGGGTTAAACCTGTAGGGGTCATACAGCACCTGGAGGAATAGGTTTGATCCAACTAAGGGAATGTGAGATCCAATTTCTTGGATGAAGAGCACTTCAGTGACATCAAGGAGTATACAGAAGCAGAGCAATACATGTGGTATACCATCTTCAGTGTTTCATCTATCATGTATGGTATTAAAAATAAAATCCAGGGTATACCTGGAGTATACCTGAGAGGGTTTCGGGGGTCGACACCCCTGTGGCCCAGTCTGAGACCAGGCCTCGTGGTGAATCAGGGTCTGATCAACCAGGCTGTTACTGCTGGTAGCACATAAACCAACATACGAACCACAGCCTGGCTGATCAGGTGCTGACTTTAGGTGCCTGTCCAGTGTCTTCTTGAAGACAGCCAGGAGTCTATTGGTAATTCCCCTGATGTATGCTGGGAGGCAGTTGAACAATCTTGGGCCCCCTGACACTTATTGTGTTGTCTCTTAGCATACTTGTGGCACCCCTGCTTTTCACTGGGGGAATGTTGCATTTTCTGCCAAGTCTTTTGCTTGCATTGGGAGTGATTTTCATGTGCAAATTTAGTACTAATCCCTCTAGGATTTTCCAAGTGTATACGTATTATCATGTATCTTCCTCACCTGCGTTCCAGGGAATGCAAATCAAGGGACTTTTAACTGTTCCCAGAAATTTGGGTGTTTTATCGTACTTAAGTGTGCCGCGAAAGTTCTCTCTACACTCTCCAGGTCAGCAATTTCGCCTGCCTTAAAGGTAGCAGTTAGTGTACAGTAGTATTCCAGCCTTCAAAAGTAGGGACGCTTGGCGTCCATAGTTTTGAAGGTTCTTATTATCAATCCATCCTATCATTTTTTTTAGCAGATGAGGTAGATACATTGTTGTGGTCTTTGTAGGCGAGATCCTCTGACATTATCACTCCCAGGTCCAACACATTACTTTTTTGCTCTACTGTGTGGTTAGAATTTGTTGTATACCCTGATCCAGTTTTAATTTCCTCAAGTTTCCCATATCTGAGTAGTTGAAACTTCTCTTCATTGAACCTCATATTGTGTTCAGTGGCCCATTTGAAGATCTGATTAATGTCCACCTGGAGTCTTGTAGTGTCTTCAATGGAGGACACTGTCATGGCAATGCGGGTGACATCTGCAAAGGAAGACATGGAATTATGGCTTGCATCTCTATGTCAGATATGAGGATGGGGAATAAGATGGGAGTGAGTACTGTGCCTTGTGGAACAGAGCTTTTCATTGTAGGTGCCTCAGACTTGACTCTATTTACTATTACTCTTTGTGCTCTAATTGTTAGGAAGTTATAGATCCATCTACCAACTTTTCCTGTTATTCCTTTATCACGCATTTTTGTGCACTATTACACTGTGGTCACACTTGTCAAAGGCTTTTGCAAAGTCTGTGTATACAACATCTGCATTTTATTTATCCTCTACAGCATCCAGAACCTAGTCATAGTGGTCCAGTAGCTGGGGCAGGAGCGATCTGCTCTAAACCTGTGTTGCCCTGGGTTGTGTAACTAATGGGTATCTAGGTGGTTGGCAATCAGGCTTCTTAGAACCCATTCAGTCTGTAGTTCTTTGCAACTGCTTTACAGCCACCTTTGTAGAGTGGGGCTATGTCTGCTGTTTTTAGTGAGTATGGGATGACCCCTGTGTCCTTGCTCCCTCTCCATAGAATGCTTAAGGCACGTGACAGGCTTCTCGCAGTTCTTGATGAACAAGGAGTTTCACGAGTCCAAGCCTGGGGCAGAGTGCATGGGTATGTCATTTATTGTCTTTTCAAAGTCTTGTGGTGCTAGTATAATATCAGATTTTTGAGAAGACCAAATTTTGGGTCTTGGTCGTAAAGAATTAATTTAGAATGTTGACCCTTAGTCTGATTAACGGCTTGATGAACACGAGTCATACTGGGACTTTAGTTAATCTCACTCATTTCTTTGCTGTCATTCTTGATAGCTACAATAGAATGCACAGTCACAATACAAGGTATAAGGCACTCTTTGACATCCCTTGTGTCAGTCTCACTATGCAAAAATGCAATGTACAAAAAGGGCCCAAAGACGTGGAATTCACTACCTGAACCGGTAAAGGATCCCCTGACTACATACAAATTTAGGGTTATGCTTAAAAATCATCTCATCTCTCAATACTAACCAAACCAACCAAAACAACTTCTAATCAGTTTGAAGCAACTCTCCCGAACATATGACCTCTAGTCTATTTAAACATCTGCCAATCCATGAAATATTACTGTTTGAACCATTAATTGTAATATTGTCTTCACTGTGTGCAACTACAAGATTATTGTTCTTATAAACCTCCACCTTGACTACCTCGCATTAGTATTAAGATAAAATAAAGAATTTTTTAAAAAAGTTAACCACTCTTATCTTGTCTAGACTTAAGTAGTTATTATGTACTAGGATTAGTCTGCCAGAAATATCCAGGCATGATAGTATCTTTCTTTGTACTTAACAAATCAAAATTGTAATTACACATTGTAACCTTTGCAAAGAAATAAAATCTCTATTCTTTTTTTTATTTTTATGTGTAGGTCCCATCTCACCTAAGCAGAGGTCCAATACTGGTTGTTGTTTTTCCCTTATTATTATTATAATAAAAAAGAAGCGCTAAGCCACAAGGGCTATACAGCACTGCAGGGTAGGGAAGGAAGCGAGGGTATTGGATGGCAGAAGGGAGGAGGGATGATCAGTAGGTTACAGAAAACAGCGGGGCAGGGGATAGTATAGGGGTAGAGGGTAGCAAGAGATTGAAGTAGAAAGGGCTGAAGGTATCAGAATTTATGAAGTAAGTCAGTTGTTGTCAAAAAGTCAATGAGAGAGTCCGGATGAAAGGTGGGTCCATCAGCGAGAAGGGAAGGTAAAGAGAGAGCAGCGGAGCGAAGACGACGACGGAGGTAAATTCTGCGTGCTCGTTGATAAAGTGGGCAGTCCAACAGAATGTGGCCGACTGATAATGGAGCTTGGCAATTCTCACAGAGAGGAGCAGGGCGCCTCTCCATGAGATATCCATGAGTAAGACGAGTATGGCCAATGCGAAGACGGGAGAGAGTAGTCTCCCAACCTCGACACTGGTGATAAGAAGACGGCCAGTAACCTATACTTGGTTTAATAGATTGAAGTTTGTTGCCGAGCATAGTAGACCAACGGTGTTGCCAACGGGTGTGAAGGTGGGAAGATATTGCAGCAAAATAGTCCGTAAATGGAATACCTCTATATGAAACTGGTAGGTCATGTACTGCTGACCGCGCAGCAGTGTCTGCCTGTTCATTGCCCTGTACGTCAACATGACCAGGGATCCAACAAAAAACAATATCTTTATGCTTGGTAAAGATGCGGCGTAGCCAAAGTTCGATACGGAGGACTAAGGGGTGAGGTGTATCAAATTTCTGTATAGCCTGTAAAGCACTAAGGGAGTCTGAGACAACCACAAATGATGACACAGGCATAGATGTAATACGGATAAGTGCTGCAAGGATGGCATACAATTCAGCAGTAAAAATACTAGCCGAAGATAGTAAATGCCCTCGTACGACGCTGTCCAGAAACACTGCTGTGAATCCTATGCCGTCAGAAGACTTAGAGCCATCTGTGTACACAGCAATGGCATGAGAATGAGAGTGAAAGTGGTCAAGAAAAAGAGAGCGGGAAGTGACCGTAGACAGTTGGGCTTTCGAGCAAGGGAGAGAGAAAGAACAGACTCGAACAGCTGGAACTTCCCAGGGGGGTAGGGAAAAGTGAGATGCTACATGAACATAGAAAGGTGGTAATTGAAGAGAAGACAAGAGCGAATGAAGGCGAAGAGAGAAGGGACAGAGTAAACAGGGGCCGCGAACAAATAAAGAATGTCTACTAATATCAGTGACCATTCTATAAATGGAAGGATTGCGGAGATCATGAGAGCGTACATAGTAGCGAAGGCAATGGGCATCACGGCGATCGGATAAGGATGGAACGTTCGCTTCTGCATAGAGGCTCTCGACAGGGGAAGAGCAAAAAGCACCATGGCATAAACGTAATCCTTGGTGATGAATGGGGTTAAGGCTAGAGAGAGTAGCAGGAGATGCCGCTGAATAGATCTGGTCACCATAATCAAGTTTCGATAAAATAAGGGTGGAATGTAGGCGAAGGAGGGTTCGACGATCAGCTCCCCATGAAAGATGAGCAAGGGTTTTAAGAAGGTTCAGCCGGCTGTGACAAGTTGCCTTCAGAGAGGTAATGTGAGGTTTCCAGGATAACCTACGATCAAAGAGGAGGCCCAGAAACTTGACTGTATCACGTTCAGGGATACGGGAGCCATAGAGGTACAAAGGATGATCGGAGATGACAGAGCGTCTAGTGAAAGTAATTTGGTGGGTTTTAGTGCTGGAAAATTTAAACCCACGTGTGGTGGCCCAATTGGAAACACGGTCGACTGCATGCTGGAGAGAAACTGTAATGAGGTGACAGTCAGCGCCTGCACAGGCAATAGCAAAGTCATCAACATAGAGTGATGACCAAATATTTGATGGAAGACTAGAGGCCAAATCATTAATAGCAAGGAGAAAAAGTGTTGTGCTTAGAACACATCCCTGGGGGGCACCTTCAGCTTGGATAAAGTCCAGGGAGAGCACATTATTAACCCGAACAAGGAAATGCCTGTCAGTTAAAAAGTTCTTAAGGAAGGATGGTAGATTGCCTTGAAGGCCTAAGGAGTGGGCTTGGGCTAAAATATTATACCTCCAAGTTGTGTCATATGCCTTCTCAAGGTCAAAAAATATGGCAATAACTGAGTGGTTATTCGCAAAGGCATTACGAACATACGTATTTCCCAAACGTAGTAAGGGGTCTATGGTAGAACGTCCCCTTTCGAAAGCCATATTGACGAGTGGAGAGACTGTTGTGTGTCTCTAAATACCACACTAAACGTCTATTTACTAGGCGTTCCATCACTTTGCAAACTGCACTGGTAAGAGCAATGGGACGATAGTGGGAGGTTTTATGTCCCGTAGTGCCTGGTTTGCGGAAAGGGAGAACAATGGCGGATTTCCACAGCTGTGGAAGAACTCCTTGTGACCAAATAAGATTGTAAAAAGGGGTAATAGGACTGCAAGGGCTGACTGATGTAAATGTTGTAGCATACGAATATGAATGTCGTTGGGCCCAGCTGCCGATGATCGGCAAGCTGAGAGTGTTGCCTCCAGTTCTTGAAGTGTAAAAGGCACATTATACTGTTCTTCTCTGAGAGAAGAAAAGTCCAAGGGTGCTAACTCTCTGGCAGACTTTGAGGAAAGAAATGAGGGGCATAGATGGAGTCCCTGAGAAATACGGACCAGATGATTGCCAATTTCATTGGCAACATCTAGTGGGTTTGCTATATCAACACCGGCAACCCGCAGAACAGGAGCCGGGTCAGGAGAATATTTACCACTCAGTTTTCGTACTTTTTTCCAGACTGCACTCATAGAGGAAGCAGAGGTGATGGTGGAGACATAATCTCACCAGCAAGTGCGTTTAGCGTCACGGATGACACAGAGAGTGATCGCACACTTCTGCTTAAAAACAAGAAGTCTCTCCGTGGTTCTATTGTACCGGTACCTGCCCCATTCAGCGCGTTTCAAACGTACTGCACGAGCACAACCAGGAGACCACCAAGGCACGCATTTCTGAGAATGCCTGCCCGAAGTTTGGGGTATAGAATGAGAAGCTGCGGTTAAAACGGAGGACGAGAAGAGGTGTAAAAGCTCATCGATGGAGGACGAAGAAGGAACCTCTCTAAAAACAGTTAGGTGTGAGTAAAGGTTCCAATTTGCCTGATCAAATTGCCAGCGTGGGATGCGAAGAGGTAGTGAACATGAAGGGGAAGTAAGAATGATTGGGAAATGATCGCTGCCATGTAAGTCCGGGAGAACAGACCAAGTGAAGTCTAATGCGGCGGAGGAAGAGCAGACTGAAAGATCGATGCAAGAGAGAGTGTGAGTCCGAGGATCAAAATGGGTGTGAGTACCAGTATTTAAAACATGGAATGGGTGGGTGGCAAGAAAAGCCTCAAACTGAATGCCACGGGAATCACAGTGAGACCCCCCTCCCCCCCCAGAGGAAATGGAGGGCATTAAAATCACCAAGTAACAGAATCGGTGGTGGTAATGACGAAACAAGAAAGGCAATATCCGGAATAGATAATGCCCGAGAAGGAGAGAGATATAAAGAACAGAGCGTATACCACCTATGCAAGTGGATACGGGCTGCTGTGTAATGCAGCGAAGTACGAACAAATAGCTGATGGTACGGAATATCAGTGCGAAGAAGAAGGGCACTTTCATTAAAGGTCCCATCAGGAAAAGGATCTGAAGAATACAATAAATTATAGCCTGAGATGGGAGAGATAACAGCAGAGTGTAATTTTGGTTCCTGTAAGCAAACACCAATAGGGGAAAACTGGGAGAGTAACATCTGAAGCTCACCCCGATTACCCCTGAGGCCGCGTATATTCCACTGTAAATAGGCCATGACTGGCAATGATAAAGATACCTGAAATCCGCAGGTAAGGGTTCCTACGGACTAGAGGGGTTAGAAAAGTCCACATGTGGAGGCAGTGGAAAACGTTCAAGCAGTGAAGGAACGGTGCACTGTGAAGAAAAGAGTTGCGCAGATGGAGCAGAGGAGAGAGAAGGAGCGGAGGGTGGATCAGTGTCCATTGATGGTTTGGTCTCTGCAATATATTCAGAGATTGCTTCAAGTGTTTCAGAATTCAGAGACGTCGTATGGGAGACAATATTGGAAATGGTAGGGGGAGGATGAGTAAAGATTGGAACTGTATTGGACTCTACCAAGGTAGGGGGGGGCGAAAGGGTGGAGGGAACTGGAGAAGCATGGAAGGGGACAGAAGAGGCAGAAACCTGGGAGGTGGCAGAAGAGGAAGAAACTTGGGAGGGAACAGGGGAGGAAGGTACAGTATGAGGAGGAGGGTGAACCTCTACACTTGTAACAGAGCCAGTGAGAGGGGGAGAACCAGGTACAAAGACAGGGAAGGTAAAATGAGGAGGTGGAAGATGGGTAGGAGGTGTTAACGGACCTTTTTTGACTTTTGAGAAGTAGAGGGACGATTGGGAGGAGGTGTCACACGAGATCTCGTCGCTACTGAGGCTTGTGAGAGAGAACACGAAGAAGCGAGATCAGACTGAGGCGTTGAAGTAGGGACGTCTGAGCCGAGGACAGCAAAAGAATTAGATACAGGAGTGACTATGGGAGAGGTAACCACAGAGGTGGGTGCAGAAGATGGGATACCAAAAGTGGGGGGACGTTTTGAAACACGGGAATAAGAAACACGAGGTAGTCTCCCTTGGAGGCGGAGATGAGAAACTGCCATGGCATAAGGGAGACCTTCTGCCTCTTTGAGGTAACGGATTTCCCGCTCGTTTAAGTAGACTTGACAATGGCGGGAGTACGAAGGGTGAGCCTCACGACAATTAAGGCAAGAGGGAGGTAGATTGCAAGACGTATTAGAATGGTCATCGGCACCACAGACTGGGCATTCGGCGATAGATCTGCAATATTTCGCTGGATGGCCAAATCGCCAGCAATTTCTACACTGTTGCGGTGCAGGGATCACCTTTCGAACTTGTAACCGATGTCCTGCTACATAAACTGAGGATGGGAGTTCACGGCAGTCAAAAGTTAAACGAGCCACATTGCTAGGGTATCCTCTCCGCCCATGGGCAGGAAGAACGTAAGTATCTACATTGAGGATTGGGAGATCTTGGAGTTCCAGCTGTTCAAGAATGTCAGTGCCACATGTCTGGAAATTTTGTTGAACTATGGTATGGGGCAGAATGACGGTACCACTACAAGAATTGAGGGAATTATGTTTTTCAATAGTGACAGGAACAGTATTGATATGGGAAAGATGAGAAAGCTCATGAGCCTGGGTAGCATTCTGTACTGTGATGATGCGCGTACCGCTCTTAAGAGCATGAAAAGAAATATCTTTACCAACATGGCGTAGGAGTGCCTTGTCAATACTGTGGTCAGAAAGATAGGCAGTAGAGGAAGTCGGTCGTAAAGTGAAGAATTTAGTCCATTGTGCAGTCTGAAACTGAGCGTGGAAAGGTAGTGAAGGATGTGTCGAACTTTTCTGAGAAGAACGAGAAGGTGGAGAAGTATCATCAGCAGGTAATTGTCGTTGGCGTTTAGGCGTGAGACCACAGTTGGTCCGACGTGGAACGGGTTGGCGATTCGAAAATTGCCGCACCGTAGAGGGAGAGGCCGGAAGCATAGTCAGAGGAGAGCAAAGGTCAGATAAATCGAAGGAGTCAGTCGAGGCCTCAGTACCTGAAGCGGATGAGGAAACAGCACCAGCAAGAGGTACAGAGGCATGAGGAGTGTCCGAAGAGTGGTACAAAGACGAGGCGGGGTCAGAACGGGGTGCGGTATCAAGAAGGGGCCCGGGGGTAGCAGGTTCATGGACTAGGGCTGCCATGGTTAGGTTACTTCTTTCTTTTTGTTTTTAAGAAAAAAAAGAAAGAAGAAAATAAAAATAAAAAAAAAGAATAAAAAAAGGGGGGACCGGGGAGGGATAGTTCCTAGGAGGAATGAAAGGGCCAGAAATCTCCCTCCGCGCCCAAGAGGACCTCAGCACCGCAAGTAGCGCAGATGCAGCATGGAACCCGTGCCATACCCTACCCATCATGCCAGTAAACCTGCAATCCGGGATAGCAACCTCACATCTGCCGAGCTACCTCGGTGGACAAAAGAGAGGGCGGCCGGAAATCCGCCACAAAGTATACCTCCTTCGGCCACCACCCCCGGAATCCGAAAGGTGGCTTCCAGAGATACACCCGTTGCCCGAGACACACCCAAAGCCACCCTCTGGGATACCGGAGAGGGATCGGGACATCCCTAGGCAATCCAGATTCCACGGCAAACTACGCCACCGCCAAGAACTTCAACGGAATGGGATGGACCCCGGTACCCTTTCCCCTACCTAGGAACTATCGTGCCTGTGGGGGAAAAAAAAAAAAAACCAAAGGCCAAAAAGGAAGGGCAAAAGGGAGGGGTGGGGAGGAGGAGGAGGAAAGGAAAAAGGGGAGGATGGGATAGGGAACAGGGGATTGGGGGGTAATTAGGTTCGGTCTGAGGAGTTTTTCCCTTAGATCTGGGTTTCTTTCAATTTCCTTTATGGCTTTTAGTTCTTCCCGAGATTCTTGTCTCCTGTTAGATTCCTTAAGCTTAAGTTCGATATTTGCTATTTCTCTGACTAATGCCTCCCTTCGTAAGTCAGGTATACTGGCCCCTCTCAGCAGCTCTGCGATTCTTCGCCTTCACCTCTATAGGGAGCGTCTCTCTCTTTTTAATTTACATCTTCTCTTTTTTTTTTCCTAATGGAATGTGCCTTGAGCAGACCTCAAGTGCCACAGTTAATTTTTTCTAGGCAAAGGTCGGATCCATGTTGTTTAGGATATCTTCCCAGCTTGTTTCATTTAGGATATGACTGATTTGTTCCCATTGTATGTTTTTGTTACTGAAGTTGAATTTTGTGAAGACAACCTCATAACTGATCACATTTTGCTGGTCAGGAACCCTACGCATACATGTCTGAACCTCTGTTATGTTATGATCTGAGTCTTTGATACAGTTACATTATGTATCAGATCATCATTGTTAGTGAAGATGAGGTTCAGCATATTTTCTAGTCTTGCAGGCTCTAATATTTGGTGGTTTAAGGTGAATTTGGTGCAGAGATTTAATAGCTTGTGTGTGTGTGAATTTTCATAAGAGCTGCCTCTGGGAGTGACTCTGCTAAAATATTACTTGCTACACTCTCCATTTTAGGTGTCTCAAGTTGAAATTCCCCAGTACAAAGACATTTGGGGCAGGAGTTGGGAAGTTGCATCTGGAGGCTTGTATACAACCACAATTACGAGGTTTTGGTTTTCGATCTTTATTGCCAAAACTTCAACTACATTATTTGAGGCGTTTAGTAGTTCTAAGCACATGAGAGAGACTGTGATGTATAAGCCAACCCTCCCTTGTTCCCTGTTTAGTCTGTCACATCTGAATAGGTTATAACCTGGGATCCATATTTCGTTGTCAAAATGATCCTTTATGTAGGTCTCTGTGAAAGCTACAAACATTGCATTTGACTCCATATGCAGTCTTTTGATGTAAGGAATTTTGTTGTTTGTTGATGGCTTTAGAGTATGCAGTACTTCCTACCACCTTTTTCACATTCCAGCATTCTGCCACTCTTGTGATAAGAAACTTCCAGGTACTATTTGGGCATATTTTTCCTCTTATTACAATCAAAACTAATCACTAAACCCACATGGGTCATACAGTGCTGTTGTTTTTCCTGTATTCACCTATTTTTATAAACAGAGCTATATTCCTATCTTCTCAATTCAGTACTATATTCCTATCTCTGTCATGTGATTTTCATATATTTCTTGCAGTTGTAGCACTTACTAACATCTTTGCTACACCTTTTCCTTAGTTTTCTAGCTATAACCTTTTGTTCTCCCTACTGATGGTGTGTGAGAAATCTTCCTTATCTATTTTTTATATCCTTTTATAATTATGTGATTACCATATCTCTGTTTTTCTTTCAGCCTGTCTTCCTATTTTCTTAGTCTGTAATTGGACTTTTTCTACCTTTTCACTATCTTAATTACTTTTACAGTGCTTATGGGCTGATATCCTTTCACTAGTAGATCTCTCTCACAGCCCAATGGAGTTTAAGTCTGAGAAATACCATGGCCAGTCATCAGGACAGTGTGGGTACCATACAGGTATAAGGCCACTGAACTATTGTGGCAAGGAGCACTGTTTTGCATAAAAATCTTGCACCCGATTTGGGAAAATGATAACAGCAATTCTAGGTAAAGTATTATAACTAGCATGAGTGGGGACATTTTTCAAGGCTTCTCTGGACGTGCATTTGGTGTGGGCATGTCATCAACATTATCCATGAGGAATTGACACAACTAGGTCCTCACTGGACACTTATACACATTGGTGGTCTCCACTGTTTCCTTTGTTTGATGGTCTGCCTTATGTAATCCAATGATCTTTGCAATTATCTCGTATATCAGTGATGTACTCTCACCCATATTAATTCGTCAATACCCAAGAATGTCCAACAAACTTGCCCCTCAAGACCACACGGCACAGGGGGTGCCACAGACACAAAACCATCCACCACACAAATCTAGAAGTCACTTAACATGAAGCCAGTAGCATTAGGGAATCCTGAGACATCCTGCTGTGAGTGGCAAGGCCAGCGTAACTTTTGTCTCAACAGCAAACCTACCAGGGTAGGGTATTACTTTTAGGCACTGAAGCATATTGAGCACCTTCCATCCTGCATACTTTAATGACACGCACTGTAGATACCATACCACCATTATACATTTCAATTTTAGTCTACATTGTAAATAGTTTTTCTAATATTTCCCATCCATATAGTATCTAAAGACTATTATAAATCTGAACAGTGTAACATGAGTTTATTATTTCATTAATATTATGAGCTGGTCATAATCTTTTGTCAATAACGAGTCCAAGGTCCTACTCTTTCTTTGATGCTCTTAATATTTCAGCACAATTTTTATTCTTCAGGTGGATTATTTATGCTTTCTCTTTTTTCTGCTAGATGTCATTTACCACATTAAATTCCATTATTCACTCCACTTGCTCAACCTATCAAGGTTCTTCATGTAGGTTAAGTCATTTTTATAGCTTAGCTGAGCTTAGGATCCATACCTCATTTACACACACGTTCATGTAAGAAAATCCACAAACATGTTCATTCTGTGAAGTTGCTTACATATAACAGTAACATTACTGGTGCAAGCACCAGTTCTTGTGACACCCCACTAGTGATATACCCCATGAAGACATCTTACCGAGAAGAAAGACAGAATACAGGTCAGACTGAGGACAACCAGAAGACAAGTCAAGCAAAGAGAACAAAGTCAATCGAATGATTCCAGCCATGAGAGTGGCACTTATTTTTCAGGTCTAGTACTGACAGCATTTTGAAGCATTTCTGAAGCATTATGAAGGTTTCAGAAATCCAAAAAAAATAACAATTCAGGATATCCTTGGCCACTCAAGATGCAGAGCCATGCTATATATTTTTTTTTAACACTGGCTGTCTTCCACTGAGGTAGGGTTACCTGAAAAAATATGAAATACTTACACCATCATTCACTCTATCGCTCTTTCCAGGAGCATTTAGATACTACAGTTCATATGCTGCTCCAAATTGCAAATATCCCCACCTCTCCTTCAGAATACAGGCACTGCACTTTCCACCTCCAGGACTCAAGTCTAGCTAACCAGTTTCTCTGAATCCCTCTACAAATGTTACCTTACTAACACTTCAGCAGCTTCAGCACTCACTTTTATCTAACACATTCATACATGCCTGCTGGATGCCCAAGCCCCTCACACACAAAACCTCCTTTGCCCCTTCCCTCCAACCTTTCTTAACCCGTCAACGGTCCAAACGTATATATACGTTTTTTCAACATTTGAAAGTATGTAAAAAAAGTAGATCTTCTTTTTGTTTTTCTACATTTGAAAATGTGTAAAAAACTTTGATCTACTTTTTTTTTTGTTATATTTGTTATATTGGGATACTGGCAGTTTGGAGGGATATGTTGTGTATCTTTATACGTATATGCTTCTAAACTGTTGTATTCTGAACACCTCTGCAAAAACAGTGATAATGTGTGAGTGTGGTGAAAGTGTTGCATGATGAAGAAAGTATTTTCTTTTTGGGGATTTTCTTTCTCTTTTGGGTCACCCTGCCTCGGTGGGAGACGGCCGACTTGTTGAAAAAAAAAAAAAATTGAAAATATGTAAAAAAACTTAGATCTACTTTTGTAGCACTACACGTGAACGCAGATCTGCCTAGACCGTTTACGGGTTAAGGAGACCTCTACCCCACCTTCCCTCCACTACAGATTTATGCACCCTCCAAGTCATCCTATTTTGTTCCATCCTCTCTAAATGTTGAAACCACCTCAACTACTCTTCCTCAGCTCTCTGGATAATACTTTTAGTAACCCCTGCACCTCCTCCTAATCTCCAAGCTATGAAGTCTCTGCATAATATTTATACACCATCACAAATAAAGACCCTTACACAACTGTTGTCGTATTTTTTAATTAAGAATCCTAAACAGAAAATGCATGGTCCCAATAAGAAATTAATGATATGCAACAGTAACAAACAATAAAGAAATCTTACTTGTGCCACCATTTCAAGCACTGATGTCTTTCCTGAACTCTGGTCACCAACAACTACCACCCTTGGTAGGTGGTCCTGCGTGTCATAACTGCTGTCATAATCACAAAGTTCATCCAGCACTTCACTGTACATGTCAATAAGGGATTTTTTAATTTTTTTACGAGCAACCGTATCCCCAGCCTTCAACATAAGAGACTTACGGAGCTCCTTATTCTCTTTTTCCAAACGTTCAACCTCTTTTTGATATTTCAGTTGCACTTGCATTAGCTCTTCTTGAAGACTCTCATATTTTTCACGGATTGTTTCTGTCAGAGAAAGCAAGCTTATTGAAACAAGAATGAATGCAGTAAATTTTGTATGTAATCACCTTATCAATTCTTTTAAAGGAAGATAGTACTATAATGTTATGTCTGCATGATATACAAGATACAGCAAGCAGTGATCACAGTAATATAAAGAAATAACCCATAACTAAATGAAAAGATAACCACAAAACACTTTGAAGGGAGGTAGTCTAGTGTAGGTTCACTGTCACTAGTTAATGTGTAATATAATTTAATAACCAATATGCAATTTAAAAATATCAAGCAACATGGTACATGGAAACATTTTATAAGCACTTATCTAAAACTACACACACACACATACACTAAGTTACTGTTATATAATCAACATGAAAAATATAACCCCTAATGAAGTTTCATGATTAGGTGAAGTACTATATTTTAATATGAAACCTTTTGTTGTTGTCTTGGAATTAAAAAAAAATTGTCTATTATATTTATATTAATGTGAAAGCTGTGAACCTGTGTCATACAGTGCCTGGGTAATGTGGCTTCAGTTCCTGAACCCTATCAGTGTCTTGTATGTAAACCTATATAATTGGTGCCAGGAGTTTCTTATGTAGATCTAGCAGCTTCAAATTTTGTGAAATGCCTTGCAGGCCTACATATGAGAGAACAGGTTTGTGTGATCAGTGTGTGCGAAGACCTCACTCCCAGGAGAACTGAATGCATTTTATTCCTCAGGAACAGCAGCTTAATTGAAAAGTTTATCTATTACAGGTCCTCCATCACAAATCCGGCATCACTGGGACCTGTAGTGTGCTGGATTACTGAGTTTGCCGGATTACAGAGTGGTTAGGTTAGAATACAATTAATAAAATTAACCAACTTGACTTACACAAAGTTCATTGAACATCGGCAAAAATTGAACATTTTCGCTACTTTGAGCTCAATTTCAAGGTACTTTTTGTTATGAAAGCAATCAAAATCATATATATTTCTGTAATATATCTTCCATTCTATCAAATAAGTCCAAAAAAATGAGAATACAACCATAAAAACCATACAAAAATATACTGCAAAGAGGTGGCTAATGGCTGAGAAGTGAACTCCCTTATTTATCGTCCGTCTTTTTTATTTTTGTTGTATGTTAAGAAGCAGCTTTCCATCATACATTGCCCAAGTTTCAATGAGATAGCCCAACAAACAACCGAGAAAAAAAAAATATTTACCAAAAATCATACATAGCAAGCCCAAGCCAGGTACTGGAAATAAGTCACTTTGTCTAACTTTTCTGGGTTATCCTAGGTTATCTATACATACACTGCTATGTATGATAATCTATGTAACTGTATTTTTGGGTATACCTGAATAAACGTATTTACTTCTAGTCTGTCAACTGAGTACATGAAACCGCCCGTTCATGTATTTCAACTACCCAATAAAGTGGTCAGAAATTGGCAATTTGGCTGATTTCACACAAATTTCAACAGATGCCAATTTCAAAATAGGGTCCAGAATAAACAATGCAGACATTCCTGGCACTAAAATAACATTTTCTCTGTTCATTAGTCATGGCTCCAGGCCCCTCTTATATTACTCTTGCTTTCCATTTGGAATTTTTATTCGCAAAAAAATAGAAGATTTACTGTTATGCAGACTGCTGCATTATTGTAATAATTGTATAAATAATGTCAACCCATTCTTGACTCTGTATTGGAATTTGGACTGGCAAGCAGACAGATATTGGACGGTGATGTCATTTGTTTACTCTTGAGCTTCGCTAAAGAATAGAACATTTTCGCTATTTATTTTTTTTTTATTATCACACCGGCCGATTCCCACCAAGGCAGGGTGGCCCGAAAAAGAAAAACTTTCACCATCATTCACTCCATCACTGTCTTGCCAGAAGGGTGCTTTACACTACAGTTTTTAAACTGCAACATTAACACCCCTCCTTCAGAGTGCAGGCACTGTACTTCCCATCTCCAGGACTCAAGTCCGGCCTGCCGGTTTCCCTGAATCCCTTCATAAATGTTACTTTGCTCACACTCCAACAGCACGTCAAGTATTAAAAACCATTTGTCTCCATTCACTCCTATCAAACACGCTCACGCATGCCTGCTGGAAGTCCAAGCCCCTCGCACACAAAACCTCCTTTACCCCCTCCCTCCAACCCTTCCTAGGCCGACCCCTACCCCGCCTTCCTTCCACTACAGACTGATACACTCTTGAAGTCATTCTGTTTCGCTCCATTCTCTCTACATGTCCGAACCACCTCAACAACCCTTCCTCAGCCCTCTGGACAACAGTTTTGGTAATCCCGCACCTCCTCCTAACTTCCAAACTACGAATTCTCTGCATTATATTCACACCACACATTGCCCTCAGACATGACATCTCCACTGCCTCCAGCCTTCTCCTCGCTGCAACATTCATCACCCACGCTTCACACCCATATAAGAGCGTTGGTAAAACTATACTCTCATACATTCCCCTCTTTGCCTCCAAGGACAAAGTTCTTTGTTTCCACAGACTCCTAAGTGCACCACTCACTCTTTTTCCCTCATCAATTCTATGATTCACCTCATCTTTCATAGACCCATCCGCTGACACGTCCACTCCCAAATATCTGAATACGTTCACCTCCTCCATACTCTCTCCCTCCAATCTGATATTCAATCTTTCATCACCTAATCTTTTTGTTATCCTCATAACCTTACTCTTTCCTGTATTCACCTTTAATTTTCTTCTTTTGCACACCCTACCAAATTCATCCACCAATCTCTGCAACTTCTCTTCAGAATCTCCCAAGAGCACAGTGTCATCAGCAAAGAGCAGCTGTGACAACTCCCACTTTGTGTGTGATTCTTTATCTTTTAACTCCACGCCTCTTGCCAAAACCCTCGCATTTACTTCTCTTACAACCCCATCTATAAATATATTAAACAACCACGGTGACATCACACATCCTTGTCTAAGGCCTACTTTTACTGGGAAAAAATTTCCCTCTTTCCTACATACTCTAACTTGAGCCTCACTATCCTCGTAAAAACTCTTCACTGCTTTCAGTAACCTACCTCCTACACCATACACTTGCAACATCTGCCACATTGCCCCCCTATCCACCCTGTCATACGCCTTTTCCAAATCCATAAATGCCACAAAGACCTCTTTAGCCTTATCTAAATACTGTTCACTTATATGTTTCACTGTAAACACCTGGTCCACACACCCCCTACCTTTCCTAAAGCCTCCTTGTTCATCTGCTATCCTATTCTCCGTCTTACTCTTAATTCTTTCAATTATAACTCTACCATACACTTTACCAGGTACACTCAACAGACTTATCCCCCTATAATTTTTGCACTCTCTTTTATCCCCTTTGCCTTTATACAAAGGAACTATGCATGCTCTCTGCCAATCCCTAGGTACCTTACCCTTTTCGCTATTGTGAGCACAATTTCAAGGTACTTTTCATCATGAAAGCAATTAAAATCATATCTATTTCTGTAATATATCTTTCATTCTATCAAATAAGACCGAAAAAATGAGAATATAAAGATAAAAAACATAAAAAATATACCGCTAAGCGGCCACTAATGGCTGAGAAGTGAACTCCGCTATTTATGATCTGATTTCTGTCATTTTTGGTGTACGTTAAGAAGTATCTTTCCATCATACATTGCCCAAGTTTGAATAAGATAACCCAACAAGCAACTGAGAAAATAATAATATAATAATAATAATAATAATAATAATTATAGGTAGAAGGTTGGTAAACAGCAACCGCCCAGGGAGGTACTACCGTCCTGCCAAGTAAGTGTAAAACGAAAGCCTGTAATTGTTTTACATGATGGTAGGATTGCTGGTGTCCTTTTTTCTGTCTCATGAACATGCAAGATTTCAGGTAAATCTTGCTACTTCTACTTGCACTTAGGTCACACTACACATACATGTACAAGCACATATATACACACCCCTCTGGGTTTTCTTCTATTTTCTTTCTAGTAGGTCTTGTTCTTGTTTATTTCCTATCTCCATGGGGAAGTGGAACAGAATTCTTCCTCCATAAGCCATGCGTGTTGTAAGAGGCAACTAAAATGCCGGGAGTACGGGGCTAGTAACCCCTTCTCCCGCCTCAGTGGAATACGGCCGATGTGTTGAGAGAATAATAATAATAATATCTTTATTTACTACACGTACATGTACAAGGTATACAGGCCTAGCTGACATCAGTGACATACTACTATATAGAAAGCTACTTGTTATGCAAAGTATTTCGAGAAAATTAGGTCAGTGTCCCAGGATAACACCCACACTAGTCGACTAACACCCAGGTACCCCATTTACTGATGGGTAAACATAGACAACAGGTGTAAAGAAACACACCTAATGTTTCTACACAGGCTGGGAATTGAATATTTACCAAAAATCATTCATTCTGGAGTATTTAACATATTTTATGTTATTTATATTGTTTATTATGTCATATTAGATCAATTGTGATAGGCAAATAAGCTGTAGTGTTGATATTAGCATAATAATAAAGCATATTCTCCTGCTTCATGACTGAGCTCATGGCAACCGACAGTGGCTTCAAAGCCACCTTATCTTTAATGGATAATGTACTGCGTAGGTGCTTTACATAATGAGAAGCATTTCTTTTATTCATTGGAACCATGGCTAGGGCTAAAAGCAAGCAGGTTAAAACAATAAATGGAGAAAAAGAAATTAGAATGACTTATGCAGCAAGTAGCACCACCAAATGGTACCAGCAGGTTGGTGTGGCAACCCTGGAAATTTGAAATTATGCTAGCCAAAATTAGTGCCGAATAACTGAAGGAATTGAATAATTGATTGCCGGATTTGTGATGGTGGACCTGTAATATTAAAAAAAAAAGTGATGGAATTCCTGTTGACTTGTAACCTATATGCATTCTCACTTTCATTTTTCATATACCAGTATTATGCAACCAGCTGAGGCAAGAAACAATATTAGGAACTATGCTCTCCAGAAACCTGTGTTCCATCTTTCTTTTACATCAATTATTTCAGATGCAAAAATTTCATCATTTCATTATAATAACACTATTGTAAAATTTTTGGTGAAAAATAACGCCAATTATTTTATTACAAATACACATCCAACACACAAATGTTATTCATCATAAACTTGCCTTAATGCTTTAATAATCTGACTGACTTCTAGCAGTCTTCCAGTTACAGTAGATTCTTGTTATGTATGGCCTTTTGTTACAAAGCAATTCCAAAAAAATAACCAAGTTTCTTAATATAAGAAATTTTGTCAGGGCACACTGAAAAATTCAATTAAGTTAACCCTTCCAAGACAACCAATGTGACTTACCTAGAGGAAGACAATGACTTAATAATAATAATAGGCAATAATAAGTTCTCTTGATGTATGAAAAACAAAGTCCACCCTTGACTGTGACATGATGAGATAACATCTGATAAGAGCTGACGTTTGATGAGCATACACAAGGGTGCAGTGATAACACTTGATAAGAAAAGATTAGAAGCATCACCCTCACTTGTTTTCGATGGTACACAAACATGTCTGTCTGTCTATTTGTCTGTCTGTCAAGCTCCCTGTCTATCTATCCATCTAGTTCTCTGTCTCAGGGTTGGCACTAGAAGCTTTCTTTGGGCACTAAAAACACTGGAATAATACAAAATATTCCGAATGTATGCGTGGGAGCGACCACTCTGGCTTAAGAACGTAGGAAAGAAGGAGCACTGCAACAGGCCTACTGATCCATGTGGAGCAGGTCCATGTCCCCCCCCCCCAGATTAGCCCAATGACCCCACCCAGTCTGGTCACCTCCACTCAAGGAAGGAGCATGGCACCAGACCCAGCAGCACAAGCTAGTCAGGTCCAACTCACACCCATCCACACCCACTCATGTACGTGTATTTATCTAACCTATTTTTAAAACTACACAATGTTTTAGCCTGAATAACTGAACTCGGGAGTTTGTTCCACTCATCCACAACTCTATTACCTAACCAGTGCTTTCCTATGTCCTTCCTGAATCTGAATTTTTCCAACTTGAAACCAATGCTGTGAGTTCTGTCTTGGCTGGAAATTTTCAGCATGCTATTTACATCCCATTTATTTATTCCTGTTTTCCATTTATACACCTCGATCATATCCCCCCTAATTCTACGCCTTTCGAGAGAGTGCAGATTCAGGACCCTCAGTCTATCCTCATAGGGAAGATTTCTGATACATGGGATCATCTTTGTCATCCTCCTTTGTACGTTTTCCAGAGCATTTATATCCATTCTGTAATACAGTGACCAGAACTGAGCAGCATAGTCTAAATGAGGCCTAACCAAGGATATATAGAGTTGAAGAACAGCCTGAGGACTTCTATTATTTATACTTCTAGATATGAAGCCAAGAATTCTGTTAGCTTTATTGCAAACACTAATGCACTGTTGTCTTGGTTTTAGATTACTGCTAACCAGAGCTCCTAAATCCTTTTTGCAGTCAGTAGTATTAAGATCTACATTATTTAGTTTATATGTGGCATGGTTATTTAACTGTCCAACATTTAGAACTTTGCATTTGTCAATATTAAACTGCATCTGCCACTTCTCCGACCATTGCATCAGTCTATTCAAATCATCCTGGAGTGCTCTAGTATCCTCATTAGAATGAATTGAACGGCCTATTTTGGTGTCATCAGCAAATTTGCTTATGTCGCTATTTATTCCCTTATCTATGTCGTTTATGTAAATTGTGAACAACAACAGGCCCAACACTGACCCCTGAGGAACACCGCTTGTGACGTGCCCCCATTCTGATTTCTCCCCATTTATGCAAACTCTCTGCTGTCTATTTGTCAGCCATGCCTCTACCCAGGAAAAAATTTCTCCTCCTATTCCGTGTGCCTTAACCCTTTGACTGTCGAGGTCGTATATACATGTCTTACGAGGTACCGTGTTTGACGTATATATACTCAAATTCTAGTGGCTTCAAATCAAGCAGGAGAAAGCTGGTAGGCCCACATGTGAGGGAATGGGTCTGTGTGGTCAGTGTGCACCATATTAAAAAAATCCTGGAGCATGCAGTGCATAATGAGAAAAAAAAAAACTCCGACCGTTTTTTTTTTAATAAAATGCAGACTTTGTGGTCTATTTTCGTATAGTATTTATGGTTGTATTCTCGTTTTCTTGTTCTCATTTGATAGAATGGAAAACATATTATAGAAATGGAGGTGATTTTGATTGATTTTACTATAAAAAGAACCTGGAAATGGAGCACAACGTAGGGGTAATGTTTGATTTTTGCCGATGTTCAAAAGTAAACAAATGATGTCATTAACCAATAAATGTCCAACTAGCCATTCTAATATGCAGTCATGAATGGGTTGATGTTATTTATACAATTATTACAGTATTGCAGTAGTCTGTATAACAGTAACTCTTCTATTTTTTGTTTGAATAAAAATTCAAAATAGAAAGCAAGAGTAATATCAGAGGGGCTTGGAGACATGACTGATGAACAAAGAAAATGTTATTTTAGAGCCAGGAATGTCTGCATTGTTCATTCTGGACCTTATTTTGAAATTTTTTTTTTTTTAATTTTCATGAAATTGGCCAAATTGCAAATTTTGCCCACTTATTGGTGTTGAAATCAGAAAAGGGGCAGTTTCTTACTCGTCATAGAAAAAAGGGAAAATTCTAAAGAATAGCTATGAGTTTGGTCGACTGGAACAATAAATTTTCCCAAAAAATAGGGCCAAAAGGGCGAAATCGCAGATTTGTAAATATCGCGGGGGTCGCTAACTTCGCGAGAGCGATTTCCGGGTTTTTTCCAAAAAATTTTTTCGTTTTTTTTGGTGTCATTAAAATTTGGGAAAAAAAGATTCTCTACATTTCGTAAGAAAAAAATTTTTTTTTTTTTAAAATTTTGTACACCAGGAGACACCCCCACTATGGAGGAAAGGGGCTTTTGGTTATAGTTCGAAGCCAAGTCCCTGTCCCCTGTCTTTAAAAAAGGTTTCATTTGCCATTTTCCATTTATCGGGCATTGCCGTTTGTAGTGATATGTTAAAACATTAGCAAGGTATGTAAGTTCCTCTTTACTTTCTTTTAACCCCCTTGCAAAATTCATCAGGGCCTGGGGTTTTGTTAAGCTTTAGTTTCTTTTATTTGTCTGAGGACCAGCACTAGTTACCGAATTGGATAGTTTATTATCATCTCAAAACGGGGAAAGGGGGAGCAGGGCACCTCCAGAAAATTATATGCCATGGAAAAACTACACCCCCCCCAAGGGCCCCCGGAGTGGGATAAAACCCCAGCACATATACCCCTCCCTAGAAACGTAAGGGCAGAAGAGCGGACCCGAAAACTAAAAAACGGGATGGGAAAGGGAGGGTTGGGAGAGGGGGGAAAAAGGGGGAAGAGGGGGAAGATCAGGGGGGATGGGATGGGGAACGGAGGATTGGGGGGTAATTGGGTTTGGTCTGGGAAGGAACAAAAAAAACCCTTTAAAATTGCCTGAGACTGAAAATTTTCGCCTGCAAAAATGCACAATTTTTCCATAAAATTTCGTACTTTTGATTCTTACCTTCAGAAAAAATTCTCAAAACTTTTTTCAAAGTTTTTTTTCTTAATGGGGGGACAAGAAGCAATTTAATTTCAGGGGTCTGGACAGTAAAGGGGGGTTAAAGCACTTAAGACTACCCAATAATATTGTTTAAAAAGGCAAGTTTTAATTTTTTTTCTTGGGAAGCTGGGAACTTAAACCCTTTTCAGGGTCCGCCCCGTAATCTAGGGCTTCACGGGAGTGTCCAAACCGTAGATCTATGCCAAAATTCTGTGCCGCAAATTAGCGGAAAGCGCTCATAGGCCTTCATGTGAAGAACGGGTCTGCATGGTGGGTGTGCCCCATAAACAAAAAATCTAGGCGCCCGCATTAGCATTTGGAACCCGGGCCGGTCATTCCCCCTTGTTCACCATGCCTCGTGCAAGTCAGCTTTACCCCCGGAAATTTTGGTACTCTCCTCTTCCTATCTATAGTTCTGACAATGATGGAAGTGGAAAAATAAAAAGACGAATTCACGGCTTTGATCGTTAGGGCCCGAAAGGAAACGACCAGGTATCATAATAGTGCAGAAACCCTGACAATCCTCAACCTTCTACCTCGGGTGAAAGCACTCGTGACTCAGGGTCGGTTGTGCCTCAACGCAAGAGAAAAACTAATATTTTTGCGTGGCCAGGCCTCTACTTCAGAAATGATGTGATAGGATGTGGATTGTGTTTTTATTGCGCTCGCGATCATTAGTAGGATAGTGAGGAATATATTCCCATTGAAGCGTCGGAATGTTCGCCGCCGCATGGCTCGGGATGACCCTATGCTTCCCCGGGGACGGATACACCCCGGAGTACATTTTTTGGGCCCCCTACCCAGTTTTAGGTAGAAATAGTGAGGATGAGGGGTTTACATTGGGGCGGGAAGACCACGGGGCTCAGGGGAGGGGGTGTGGTGATGGTAGTGGCACCGCCATGCGTACTTTCAAACCCAGGTGGGACCCACGCTGCTGACTCGTCAGTTCAAAGGGCAAAGGGGCACACCACCCGCCCCCACAAAAAACCCGCAAAACCCGCCTTGATGCCTATCCACCCCAAACCCCTATGTGGGAATGGCAGCAAAACCCAATTTGTTCCCAAGCCCCACCACTTTTATGACCCAAAATGGAATTTTACCCACTTTTCCCCTTGGACCCCGGCCAAGAACTGGAATTCTTTGAATTATTCTTTGACCGCCATTGATGGAAACTTTTGTCGGGGAAAGTAATAAGTATTTTTTTACACCATGGCAAATACGATCATATCACCCCTCAAGGGAAAAGTGGAAAAAGAGACACTTTGGAAATGTATTTGCTTTTTGCAAAAAAAAATGTTTAAAACTCAGCTGTAAACAAAATAAAACTATGGCCCAGATGGAAAATTTCTACCCGGTTTTAGGAAAAATCATCCCAGTGAACAGGTTTATCTTTTCTCTTACGTTGTTGCCTTCTCTGACAAAACCAGGGCCCGACAGAAGTGACTGTTATACAAGATTAGAAATGTTTTTTATGTATCTCAAAAAAAAAGTTTAGCATATAGTACTTTTATCCATTAAGAATTTGTAATTGACGAGTCTTTTTATTTTGTTCAAAGGTAAAGTATTCAAGCAGTATTTAAACCCAGCAAAAGGAAACGCTTTGGTATAAAAAATGTTTGTACTCTGTGATTGTGACAGGGCCTGGTGTTGGTTGTTGTATACACGGGAAGTAAAAATTGAAAATACCAAATGTTATTGGGTTCTCGGGGACGTATGTAGAAAAATGATGGGACCTTATTTGGCAAGGGGGATACATTATATACCGATAAAATGGTACACAAGCCCCCTTTCCCCAGCGATTTCATGCGAGTGAACAAGCGATTGAGTGGACAGTGCGTTTTAATGTAAAAATATGCCCAGGCTCAACACAGGGGCTGGGGGATAAAGCAGGTGTTTTTCTGTCAATGACACATGCCATTTCGGTGGCATGACAAACGAGTGTCACATTGTTGACAAAAAATTCACCGTAATGAAATACAAACAGTGGCAAAGTTGATTGATGATAATTTAACGTATTCGAAAACCCGTGAAGGATTGATTTTACACAAAACAGCGCTTGGTTGACAAAGTGACTGCAGATTGGGGTTTTTTGACTGGTTCGTAAAAGTTACAAGTGGTACATGAAACTTTTCTTCCATTCATGGACATTTCAATGCTCAAAGCATATAATATGTACCAAAAAAAACTGGTAAAAGCCCCCCGTATGGGAATTTTGTTTTCTGTTTTCAGCAACTCATAATGAATACCGTAAGAACACCTGCTATACAACAAGGTCCCCGAATTACTCAGGATATACCCCAAACGTTTGAGGAGGGGGGGAAAGGGGTCTTTCATATACAGCTTCCTTAACTAGAAGAAATTTGCTCAAAGAGATGCATCGTCTGGCACAAACAAAACGAGGCAAAAAAGGCCCGCCCCTGGTTTAAAGTGGAGGAAGTAAGTGCCTCTGTGCATGGCGCTTTGTTTCAAGGAGTTCCCAAAACTCCAGAGTTCTAAAACCATGTCCAGTGATTTTAAATTGTAAAAAATATGATTAAAAAATTAGTATTATACAAAATTTGTGCTGTTTATTGTAATAAACAACAGTTGGGGAAAAAAATAATATGATAAAACTTTAGTGCAGTTATTGTGTTTAATACAGTGAGTTTATATAATACTTATAACAGTATTGGTCTCTCAGGCCCCCAAAAATTGTAGGAAAAAAAAAAAAAAATTGGAAAAAGAAAAAAAAAACTATAAAAACCCCTAAAAACTAATGTGCGTATGTGGGGTTCGTCATGTTGCCGCCACCCCAAACATTTTGAACAAACTTCTCGGGACTGTTCTCGGGGAAGAGATCAGAATTTTTTTTTTTTTTACCTTCACAATTTTTTTTTTCCCCCCCCAAGTCCTGTCTCCCCCAGGCAGGGTGACTCAAAAAAAAAAAGAAAAACCCCAAAAAGAAAATGTTTCATCATCATTCAACACTTTCACCCTCACAAATAATCACTGTTTTTACAGAGGTGCTCGAAAACAACAGTTTAGAAGATATAGTATAAAGATAACAAAATCCCTCCAATGCCAAAATCCCAAACCCCCCTTTAAAGGCAGGGATTGCAGTGGACCCCCCCCATAAAGGGCCCTTTAAACCGGGAAAAGGGGTGATTGTTTGCGAAATGTTCGGTTTTTGCGAATGAATTTTTTTTTTCCCCTAAAAATAATGGAAATCAAATTAAACCTGAAGACACCCAAAAGTATGAAAAAAAAAATTTTTTCCACATGAAATATCTTTTCCTACACACAAAGAGAAGGAACATCACAAAAGTAGAGTAGTACATGCCAATTATTTGTGCATGTACTACTATACTAAATTTAAGAATAAATGAAACTTACCTTTATTGAAGATGCAGCAATGACTGATGAGACACTGTGTCCTGGGAGTGCCTTTTCCTCCTGAGTACTGTAGGTCCTGTTTGGCATTTTCTTCCAGAACAGGCCTTATCACACTGTGTTATGCCAATACGATTCTTTAAAATCTCTCAAACCAACACTTTGCTGGCTTTAAATCACCAATATGAGCACTAGATTCAGGCATTTTTCCTGTCACTGGGTGTTTGTCGACTGGTGTGGGTTTGCATCCAGGGAGACAAGATTAAGGACCCCATGGAAATAAGTTAGACAGTCTTCGATGGACACTGGACTTTTTTTGGTGTTATCCTGGGTGGCAAATCCTCTGGGGTTAATTGTTTCTTGGGATTCTCAAATAAGCCACCACCAACAACGGTGCTAACATCAGCAGCCATCAGCTGACGGTGTACAGCAGCAACAGACGATGCTACAGCAGCAACAGACGATGTATGCTAAGCAGCAGACCGATGCTACCCCAGCAGCAACAGACCGTGTACAGCAGCAGCGACGATGCACAGCAGCAGCATGACGATGCTACAGCCAAAAACAGCAGCCAGAAGATGCTACGCAGCACAGCAGCGATGCTACAGCAGCAGCAGGGACGATTGCTACTGCAGCTGCAGATATGCTTACAGCAGCATCAGGCGATGCTACAGCAGTCAGGCAGTCGTTGTACAGCTGCGCTAGACGATGCTACAGCAGCAGCAGACGATGCTACAGCAGCAGACGATGCTAAAGCAAGCAGCAGATGATGCATCAGCAGCAGCAGAAAGGCAGCAGCTGACGGGGGGTGTGGCATGCAATGAGTACGTAACTTTATTCGGCGCATGGACACACCCTCCATTTAACAGGCTTATCTCCCCCAACCAGCGAACCAGGTTGCTAAGAGTTGATGATGGGGCCCATCGTTCAACTAGTGACCGGGGTTCTAGCCCGATAAGAAGGTGGGATTGACAACGCAGGGTTATGTGGATACCGCTCTCCTGTTGCCCTTGTCATTCCCACTCTAGAGTGGTTGAAGACGGTCTGCTATCTTGTGGCTTCTATTTCTGCCTTGCTTACCCGTGGATGGGCCTATATTATCACTGTAAATAGTGTACATATTGACTGTTATTAATTGGTGAAGGATAATATAAGTCTAAACTTTTTCTACTGTGTTTATTTGCTCCCATTACAACCTGGGAAAATCAAAAAAAATACCCAGGCCATTTGAAATCCTAGGTTGTAATATGGGTTGCTGTCCGAGAGCTGGACTTAGAGAGAAACGGTTGAGCTTAGGGTGTGAAGCTTGTAGCAGGAAACATTGTGTAGCTTGCTGTTTCGCTTCGCTTTTAACAAATTTTGAGTATGTCAGTTGCTTATGATCAGCCTTACTATTGTGTGATCGTTCAACAGATCGTACTAGCTTGTTCAGTGTGCTCTCGCTTCGGATTACGGTAAATCTTGTGTGCAGTCGGCTTTGCTTGTATGAGTAGTATTTTGCAAATCGTACATGTGCATAGCTAAGCGTTGTTCTGCAAATTAACGTGTACGTTGGGGTATTGTACTGTGCATAGCGAATAACTTATGCCACATAGACGAGTCAGGACGCCTGGTGTCGGCATTATTCTTTGCATAACCTACCTAAATTGTCCCTACAGCGTGTTGGCAAATTGCTCGTACCATGGCATCCCTATACACGCACATCTTACAGCTGCGCAACCTGCGTTCACTTATTGCTTGACTTACATATTGAAGAAGAGTGGCACATCAAACTCCTCCCTTTACGGGAGCTAGGGAAACAAAACTACTATGTTCTCGAGGAGGAAGATGATACACCTACGGAGCAAAATGGTCAGTATGTGCAGCTGGGATGTCTCAGGGGTGAATTTTCTTATTCAGCGTCGTTGGCATTGAGTGGCAAAAAATTCAATCTTGAGCAAATAGGGAACAGAGGAGCATTCGCAAGGGGAAAGAATTTGATAGGGAAAGAGAGAGGAGGCTGTTTCGCATTCTGTAAACGATTTCAGTTTACAAAAAGCAGTTACAAGCTTGTTGTTTTCCCCGCTTCAATGAGGCCTCGAACAGAGCAATTTTTCGAAGCTCTTCGGAAAATCAGGCTCGGAGCTTGTGGTGGCCGGCCGGAACAGCACTGGGCAGCGTTGGTTCATACAGCATTATTGGGTAAGGCCAGGAATTTACGTCGGTTATTAACTGACGCTGAATTCTCTGATTATCAAGTAGGATGACCACAGTGTTGGGGAAGCCTATACATGTAATCCCAGCTAAATATCGTAAGACTTCAAATTGAACAGGCGGCAGTTGGTCAATCCCTGGTGGCTTTGTGAGCAGCAACCCAAAGCTTTTACCAGTGGTATAAATGCGAGGTGTGTCTCTAAACTTTGAGGAGTGGTGCAGTTATTCTGATTGATAACCTGCTGGAGTCTGTGGGACAGAGGTTCGTGTCTTTCTGCAGGAATCGTGACTTAACCACTGCATTGGAGGCGCCAGGTTGGCTGATCTTCGAAACGTAGACGCTCCTTGTCCGAGCGGGTCCCGTCTCTCTTTTCAAACAGTATGGCGTGAGCAGAGATCGACAACATTGGAGAATGAAGTGCCTCAGCCGGAAGGCCTGAGACGTCTACGTTCATCCAACCAAGTCATCCTTGAGTGAGCCACGCTTCTCAAACTTATGGTCCCCCTGCGGAGAGGCCAAAACTACTTATGGCTGCATTCGACAACAATATCCAGAGAAGGCACCAGCCAGAACGACACCACTTGCAACGTCATCAGGGAGTAAAGGGCAGGCCTGTGTCTGCTTCAGGGGCAATAAGTAGGTACACATCAGTTCCCAACTGCCCCCAAAAACCTCAACCCATCGGGAGAATCTTAATATCCCCTAGTAAAACATGTCCTAGAGAAGTAGGAAAAATGGTCTTATGGCCCCTTATTATTGCGAAAGTCTTATTTCCCTTCAGGAAAACTCCAGAACCTCATACAGTAAATACCTTTAGAAGATACTGGAGCATATTGTCATTGTCAGAGAAGGAATATTACCCCTTTCAGAGATACTTCTTTGAATTCCTCAGTTTTATTGGAAGCATTTTGGAGGGGAGCTATCTTTTCCTTTCCTTTCTAAAATTCATGTACAGTGCAATTAATACACTGGGTACTTGCTGTAGGGGTCTCAAAAGGATTTCCCATGAAAATGCCATGTTATTACTGGGTAATAACATTACTACTGTTTACTTCGTGTCCTGAACCTATAAGATTAATGCTTCTCCAGTGTTGGCCATAAACTCAGGGCAACATCAAGGGTTGTCTGGGGAGAATGTTGACTATCCTTGGACGACTCGATCTCGGAATAGCTCCAACGTTGTTTTATGATGGACACAACGGCCGGAGTCTCGTAATCAAGGGACAGACCCCGATCAAGCCTTCCTATTCCCCAGGTTGCAGGATTGCCAGATGTCCTTGTTTCCGTGCCGAGGGGACTTTCCTTCGGAGGAACAACGAAAGGACCCTTCTTTTAAAATTCGCTTTTAGGCAGCATGGGTAATTCCTCTTTGGGTATCCAGTCAAGTATGAAGTTAAAAAGATTATTTGGTTTGCACTGAGACTGGTAAGGAGATAGAGGGCCGGCAATTATACGACAGGTTAGTGGTTCCAACCAAGGTATAGACCTTCAGATATTAATATTAGTCTAATACGTCATCAGGAGGATCACTTAGGAATTACAAAAACCTTGTATCAGAATCACAAAAGAAAATTTATGTGGCAAATTAAAGATAGTTGTGAAGAATCATATAAGTGGTTGCCGAGAATGTCAGCAAGTTGGAAAACTGGACATTCCATTAAACCTCTGCACCTCTAAACACATACCTGCTGATGGGTAGGGAACCTTTTGAGATTTTAATTATAGATTGTGTAGGTCCACTACCTAAGTCCAAAGTTGGAAATTCAGTATTTATTTACAATTATGGATCAAGTAACCAGATATCATGAAGCGATCCCAATGCGTGTATCAGTACTAAAGCTATTCTCAAAGCTTTAACAATATTCATTTCTTGTTTTGCATTCCTAAAAACTATAAAAGTGATCTCAAGGTTACTAACTTCGCTGCCAAAGCCATTTAGGGAAAGTATACTAGGTTAGGGATAATTTACAAAACTTATCCATGCCTATCACCCTCAGTCCCAAGGCGCCTTGGAAAGTTTCACCAGGACATTAAAAACAATTGATGAGACGTTTTTGCCATGCACTTTTCCGACGATGGGATGAATCTATACCTTTGTTGCTGTTTCAGTACGAGAGACGGTGCAAGGTCTACAGGTATAGTCCGTTTGAGCTGATCTATGCGGGCACCAATGTCGAGGTCCTCTTCGGGTGCTCAAGGAAGGATGGGATGGGGAGTAGACGTATAGCTCGCACTCTACAAAAACGTCTTCAAGGTTGGCCAGGTGGCACGTGAGTTAGCCACGGGCTCTAACCTAAAGATAGCTCAAAGTAAGATGAAACAGAGTATGACAAAAGTGCACAATTCGCTTCCTTACATCCAGGAGGACAAGTGTTGTTTTGTGCAGGAACCCTATACCTGGCCACACTTGAAAGCTAGATTTACGGGACTAGCGATAGTAAGTAGATTATCTGATTTAAATTATGTGGTAGCTCCCATGATAAGGACCTCTAAAAACAAAAACTTACCACATTAATCAAATCCAAGGCCTTTCATACACCAGATAAAGTCCCAGTAATGGACTCTGTCCTCTACCTCTGAGGACGTACTTCTGACTCTTTGCACTCTATCTCTGAAATTTTAAACTAAACTTTCAAATTCTGCCTCCTCAAGGAATCTAGCCGTTTTTTGGATGGATTATCTGAAAATACAAGCAACAATTTTACTTGATGCTTCTACAGTAATATCCTAATATTTTTTTCGGATGTGCCGAAAAAATGTACGTTAGGTTACCATGATGTAGATGTGGGAAAATCTAAACAATTAAACCTCTCCCCCTACAGAGCTAATCCTGAAAAGGCAAAAGGCTACTTCGCAGGAAGTAGGACATTTGTTAGAAACATGGTTTAGTGGAGGAGTCATCTAGTCCATGGGGCTTCCACCGGCATCTAGTAAAAAAAGGTGGATGGAGGGTTTCGTATGTGCACCAGGATACCGTAAAAGTGAAACGAGGTCACAATCACAGATGCCTTAACCCTTTCCTCGTCTGGATGACGTAATTGACTTTGACGGGTAAGGTATTTTGTGTCCAAATTAGGATCTCCTTAAAGGTTACTATCAGGTACCTTTTGGCCAGATATGGCGAAGGAAATCTCTGCCTTCGTGATTCCAGGAGGTTTATCAGTAATACAGATACCCCCCTTCGGGAATGAAAAATTCCCCCTCTTCATTCCAGAAACTCATCCATCAGGCTATTAAAGGACTTGAAGGCACGGCCAGCATACCTAGATGATATTGTTGTGGTGTCTGATACTTGGGATCAACACCTTTTTTTTTACTTAGCCTTAAAAGCTCTGTTGAGACCTTTATGTATTCCCAATTAACAGTTAATTTATCATAAATCTTCTCTGGCCAGGGCCACTATCACTTTTCTAGGCCCATGAAGTAGGTAGGTGCATTGTGTGCACCTAAACTTGCAAAGTTCTTTCTATTAAAGATTATCCAGTTCCTTCATGATAGGAAATCTCTCAACCGTTTCTAGGCATGATAGGATTTTAACTGAAGATTTCTGTAAGAATTTCTCAGATATTGTAGCCCTCTTACCCTCTCTTACCAGTCATAAAGTTCCCTTTTAATTGGACGTCAGATTGTAACACTGCTTTTAATAAAGCAAAAAGATTATTGTGCTCTGCCCCATCTCCTGTCTCCAGACTTCTCCAAACCTTTATCATTACAGGTTGTGCTTGTGAGTCTGGGGTTGGGTCGGTACTATTACAAATCGGGAAACAAGGAGCTGCAGCCAATCGCCATACTTTTCAGCTAAGTTCCATCCACATCAGAGAGGCTTACTCTACCATTGAAAAGAAGCCCTCTCGCTGGTAATGGCTTTGGAGCATTTCGATGTTTATGTGGCCAGACATCGCAGGTGGTCACAGTCTACAGTGATACAACCCGTTAGTCTATCTCCAAAGCCAGAAGAATCAAACACCAAGGCTTATGCGTTGGCACGCTCAGGCTGCAAGCCAACTACAATATCAGAATTAATTATTTGCCGGCAAAGAAAATGTGTTGGCAGATCTTTGTCCCAGAGTTAGTTTATTATTTAATTTAGGTTAGGTAGGATGTATATTGTGGTAACCTTGCAAAAGCTCTTTTTTTTGATCTGATGTGGGGGGTTTTTTTTAGTGAGGGGATGCGGAGCTACCGGTCCGCTGTATCTTGGACCTATGTAGCTGGTCTGACTGCTGTCTCACTCTAAGTTAGGGTTTGGCTTTTGGTCACTAGGGAAAGCTGAGCTCTATCTAAGAGGTGGATGGTGGAGAGGATAGGCGGTCCATTATTTTGTGCCATGGGCGGGCACGGTTACCACTGGGAGGGTGGCAGCCTAATCCTGAGCCTTCCGGGCGGTGGGGGTGTGGATTCATAAAGTACGTAACCTTTATTCGGCGCCATGGACACACCTCATTTACAGGCTATCTTCCCCCAACCAGCGAAACCAGGTTGCCTAAGAGTGATGATGGGGCCCATCGTACAAATTAGTGGGGACCAGGTTTCTAGCCAATAAGAAGGTGGGATTGGACAACGCAGAAGGTTAATGTGGATACCGCTCTCCTGTCTGCCCTTGTCATTCCCACTCTAGGCTTGTTGAAGCCACGGTCTGCTATCTTGTGGCTTCTATTTCTGCCTTGCTTACCGTGGGGACGCTTGGAGTGCACTTTATTTATCACTGTACATAGTGGTCATATTGCTGTTATTATTGGGTGAAGGATAATATAAGTCTAAACATTTTTCTACTGTGTTTATTTGCTCCATTACACCTGGGGATAACAGGCCATTTGAAATCCTAGGTTGTAATAGTGAAGTTACATACAGCAGCAGCAGCTAAGATGACAGTGCAGCAGCAGCTGACAGTGCAGCAGCAGCTGACAGTGCAGCAGCAGCTGACAGTGTAGCAGCAGCTGACGGTGGTACAGCAGCAGCTGTTACACCATTAGTAGCGATGTTGTTTGGGGTTTATTATACACCTGGCCAGCTTAGTCGGGAGACACGCATCCCCTTTTCATACTTATCATGATCTTTTTCTTCATCTCTATAGAAATTCTCCCCTTATTGCTGATAGGGTTGGCATAGAAGCTTTCTTGGGGCCCATGGCTCACTTATTTTCAGAAAAAATCACCAAAAAACACTGTAATAATTACGAATGTTCGTTGTATGCTTGGATGTTACCGCGGAGGCTGGCTGGTAAACAATGCCACCGGCGGAACTTGTGAGCGTGGCTCAGGCCGCACATTGGACGCGTCTCGGACGAAGGGCAGTGAGCGGGTTTTTTGGCGGTATGCGAGGCAAAATTTTTGCGAAAAAAGCAAGCGGTATGCGGATTGTACAGTATGCGATGCGTGCGGTATGCAGGGGTCCACTGTACTTCCCATTTCCAGGACTCAAGTCCGACTATATGAAAATAACCGGTTTCCCTGAATCCCTTCACTAAATATTACCCTGCTCACACTCCAACAGATCGTCAGGTCCCAAGTACCATTCGTCTCCATTCACTCCTATCTAACACGCTCACGCACGCTTGCTGGAAGCCCAAGCCCCTTGCCCACAAAACCTCCTTTACCCCCTCTCTCCAACCCTTTCGAGGACGACCCCTACGTCGCCTTCCTTCCCCCTATAGATTTATTGCTTTCCTGTCATTCTACTTTGATCCATTCTCTCTAAATGACCAAACCACCTCAACAACCCCTCTTCTGCCCTCTGATTAATACTTTTATTAACTCCACACCTTTTCCTAATTTCCACACTCCGAATTTTCTGCATAATATTTACACCACACATTGCCCTTAGACAGGACATCTCCACTGCCTCCAACCGTCTCCTCGCTGCTGCATTTACCACCCAAGCTTCTGTAAGAAAAAATTATTTTTTTTTTGTTCAAAATTTCTTGGACACTGGAGCACCACTTCAGATTTTGGCCTTGGACCCTGAAGGGGTTAAGGTTTGCTGACACTAACCCTATTTTGCAAACATGTTGTTTTGTCTCTGAAGCAGGAATTTACATTGCACACCAACTTTTATGAGTAATTCACACTTTAGGTGAGATTTTTTTCAGCTTGCAATAATCCTATTAGCCCTTTGACTGTTTTGGTCGTATATATACGTCTTATGAGCAAGTGTTTTGGACGTATTAATACGCATAAATTCTAGCGGCTTCAAATCAAGCAGGAGAAAGCTGGTAGGCTCACATGTGAGAGAATGGGTCTGTGTGGTCAGTGTGCACCACATAAAAAAATCCTGTAGCATGCAGTGCATAATGAGAAAAAAAAAAACGACTTTTTTTTTATTAAAATGCCAACTTTGAGGTGTATTTTTGTATAGTACTTATCGTTGTATTCTCGTTTTCATGGTCTCACGTGATAAAATGGAAAATATATTACAGAAATAGAGATGATTTTGGTTAGTTTCACAATGAAAACAACCTTGAAATTGAGCTCAAAGTAGCGGAAATGTTTGATTTTTACCAATTTTCAGGAGTAAGTAAATCACACCACACGTCCAATACACGTCAACTGGGGAGTCTAATATTTTTTCACTAGTGCACTGATATTATTTATACCATTTTTACAATAATGCAGTAGTCTGCATAACAGTAAATTTTGTATTTTTTGTATGAATAAAAAATAAAAATAGAAAGCAATAGTAATATAAGAAGGGCTTAGAGATGTGACTAATGAAAAGAGGATATGTTATTTTAGTGCCAAGAAAGTGTACATTGTTTATTCTGGACCCTATTTTGAAATTGGCATCTTTTTTAATTTGTGTGAAATTGGCCAAACTGCCAATTTCTGACCACTTTATTGGGTAGTTCAAATCGGTAAATGGGCAGTTTCTTGTACTCAGCTGATAGAAAAAAATAGAGTTCTAAAGAAGTAGCTATGAGTTTGGTCAACTGGAACAACGGAATTGGCCAAAAACAGGGCTCAAAGCCCGACAAAATCACCGATGCGTGTATGTCGCCAAGACCGCTAACTTTGTGGGAGCGTAATTCTGTGAGTTTTCGACCAAATTTTGTACTTTTGGTGTCAATGCCATCGGGAAAAGATTCTCTATCATTTCATAAGAATTTTTTTTTTTTTTTCCAAAAATTTTGCGACATAGAATGACATTTTTCAGATAGGGGCTTGCACAGTCAAAGGGTTAGTGACTGTCTACACATTCCTAATGTACAGTGACCATAAAGACTTGTAAAACAGAGCAAGTCTTAATATTATAAAAAAACATTAATAATATTTACAAGTTGATGAATAAAACATGTGCAACACTTGGGTATCTTTGTGCCAAAACATTTCATCTGTTCAATGGGCTTTTCAGTTGAATATAGGTGAATACTGTAGAGAGTGATATAATACTTTAAGATGATCAATCCTCAGTATTGGCAGAAGGTGGTCAAGCCCTCACAAGGTCTGGCTGCATGCCTGTGCTTTAGACTTAAAGTGATCACCACTTAACAAGGCTGCAAGAGCAATCTTCTCAAAACTTTACTTCTGTTGTCTCCATTGTTATATTCACCTATATCCACGCCAAAGATGGGAGTAACAATACCCAAGTGTTGCACATGCATCTTTTTCACCAGGTCTTGATATTCAAAAAGGGCTAAAGCTCAACCCTAACCAAAATGTCATCTAAAATAAAGGCTTGTTCTGCATTACATATCTTCATATTTATGTGTTGGTTTGTTGCTCCAGTCACCAAAAGCAATTCACTACCATCTTTATTTTACAAAAAACTACCTAAGTAGCAAAGATTTTTTTAAAGTTTTATGAAAAGGAATAACCCAGTACAATTGTGTAATTACTTATACAGTATCTTTCTTTAGTGTGTGGTTGACTTTTTCCACCAATATACCACATTTGCACTTGAAAACTACTGTGCTATTTTACAGAATGACTCAGATTACCAAGGTTGTACTTTATCATAAATGTGTGTATGTCCCCCAAACACTGTTACCAAAATCAGACGGAAATGTAGTACATTAAGAAAATAATAAATCGTCCATATAAGTTAATTTGCAAGTAAATACCAAAACACCAATACTCAAGTTATTATTATTAAGCACCTCAGTACAGTACTTGTATCTTTTTGGGGGAACTAACCATTGGCTTCAATTTTGTGTTTGAGATCAGCATTCTCACGATTAAGATTGGCAAGTTCCCTTTGGGCAAGCTTTCAGTCTTTTTCTTGCAGTTTCCCCTTCAATTTGAGACAGTCTCAAGCGAAGGAGCTCTGCAAGAAGGTTTCATAGTGGCCGAATATGATTACTAAAAAAAGTAAAACCTTGTCAGTGGAAGCCAAACATTCTTATCTGCTTGACAAAATCAAGAGGATGTTTAGAATAAAAACATTTTAACCATTTATTTCCCAAAAAAAGGGAATGTTTTCTTAACCCAAAGGTTTTTTTTTAGAGGGAATGGGCTTTTATTCTACTTCCAATATCTACAAATTCCATAAAGACCAAAATCTTAATTTTCACATAAAAGTAATGCAAAACAGAAAAGTTTGATAAAGTCATTAATAACATGAGACTTCTTCCTTCCAAGTCTACTTAAACATAAATGTTCCCAA
>NC_069427.1:44579042-44604042 GCF_026875155.1 Cherax quadricarinatus
CCGACCTTTTTTTTTTTAATAAAACCCAGACTTGTGGTCTATTTTCGTTTAGTTTTTTATGGTTTATTCTCGTTTTCTTGTTCCATTTGATAAAGGGGAAAACATATTATAAAAAAGGAGGTGATTTTGATTGATTTTACTATAAAAGAAACCTGGAAATGGAGCACAACGTGGGGGTAAGTTTGATTTTTGCCGATGTTCAAAAGTAAACAAATGATGTCATTAACCAATAAATGTCCAACTAGCCATTCTAATATCCCATCATGAATGGGTTGATGTTATTTATACAATTATTACAGTATTGCAGTAGTCTGTATAACAGTAACTCTTCTATTTTTTGTTTGAATAAAAATTCAAAATAGAAAGCAAGGGGTAATATCAGAGGGGCTTGGAGACTTTCTAAATGAACAAAGAAAATGTTATTTTAAGCCAGGAATGTCTGCATTGTTCATTCTGGACCTTATTTTGAAATTGTCATATTTTTTAATTTTCATGAAATTGGCCAAATTGCAAATTTCTGACCACGTTATTGGGTAGTTGAAATCAGTAAATGGGCAGTTTCTCGTACTCAGTCGATAGAAAAAATGGAATTCTAAAGAAATAGCTATGAGTTTGGTCGACTGGAACAATGGAATTTGCCGAAAATAGGGCTCAAAATGGGCGAAATCGCAGATTTGTAAATATCGCCGAGGTCGCTAACTTCGCGAGAGCGTAGTTCCGTCAGTTTTCCATAAAATTTCGTGTTTTTGGTGTCATTACAATTGGGAAAAGATTCTCTATCATTTCGTAAGAAAAAATATTTTTTTTTTTAAATTTTGCTACACCAGGAGACACTCCCACTATGGAGGTAAGGCTTATTGGTCTATAGTTCGAAGCCAAGTACCTGTCACCTGTCTTGTAAATAGGTATTACATTTGCCATTTTCCATTTATCAGGCACTATGCCAGTTTGTAGTGATATGTTAAAACATTAGCCAACGGTATGCTAAGTTCCTCTTTACATTCTTTTAACACCCTTGCAAACAGTTCATCAGGGCCTGGGGATTTGTTAAGCTTTAGTTTCTCTATTTGTCTGAGGACCATGTCACTAGTTACCGCAATTGTGCATAGTTTATTATCATCCTCAGAAATCTGGGAAGGGAGCAGGGCACCTCCAGACAATTCATATGCCATGGCAAACTACACCACCCCCAATGGGCCCCACGGAGTGGGATGAACCCCAGCACATATACCCCTACCTAGAAACCGTAATGTCAGAAGAGCGGACCCCAGAAACTACAAACGGGATAGGGAAAGGAGAGGGTTGGGAGAGGGGAGGAAAAGGGGAAGAGGGGGAAGATCAGGAGGATGGGATAGGGAACGGAGGATTGGGGGGTAATTAGGTTTGGTCTGAGGAAGGAGACAAAAAAAATCCAATGTAAATTGCACTGAGACTGCTAAATTTGCGCCTGCGTAACTGCACAACTTTTCCATCAAATTTCGTACTTTTGATGTCATTACCTTCAGAAAAAGATTCTCTAACATTTCAAAAGAATTTTTTCTTAATGTGGACAATGAGAGCAATATTAATTTCAGGGGTCTGGACAGTGAAGGGGTTAAGCACTTAAGACTACCCAATAATATTGCTGAAACAAGGCAAGCTGTATATTTTTTCTTGGGGAAGCTGGGAACTTCAACCCTTTCAGGGTCCGTCCCGTAGATCTACGGCTTCACGTTGAGTGTCCAAACCGTAGATCTATGCCAAAATTCTAGTGCCGTCAAATTTAGCGCGAAAGCGCTCATAGGCCTTCATGTGAGAGAACGGGTCTGCATGGTGGGTGTGCGCCATAAACAAAAAATCTAGGCGCCCGCATAGCATTCTGGGAACGCCGGCTCAGTTACCCTTGTTCACCATGCCTCGTCGCAAGTCAGCTCTTACTCCCCGGAAAATTGGTACTCTCCTCTTCCTATCTGATAGTTCTGACAATGATGGAAGTGGAAATGAAGACGAATTCTACGGCTTTGATCAGTTAGTGACCGAAAGGAACGACCAGGATATCGATAATAGTGCAGAAAACCCTGACAATCCTCAACCTTCTACCTCTGGTGTAAGCACTCGTGACTCACGGTCGGTTGTGCCTCAACGCAAGAGAAAACTAATATTTTTGCGTGGCCAGGCCTCTGACTTCAGTAATGATGATGATAGTGATGTGGATTGTGATTTTATTGCGCTCGACGATCATTCGAGTAGTGATAAGTGAGGAATCATATTCACCAGTGAAGCGTCGGTATGTTCGCCGCCGCATGCGCTCGGGTAGTGTACCCTATGCTGTGCCCAGGGGACGGAGTACATCCCGGAGTACATTCTGTGGCCCTACACCAGTTTTAGGTAGTAATAGTGAGGATGATGTGGCTACACTTGGCTTTGGATAGACCACGGGCATCAGTGGATGGTGGTAGTGGTGATGGTAGTGGCACCGCCATGGGTGACTTACAAGCCCAGGCTGGGGACCCACGCTGCTGACTCGTCAGTTCAAGGACAAAGCGGAGCATCAGCCACCAGCCCACACAAACCACCCGCACAACCAGCCTATGATTTTCCAGTATCCACCAGCAAACCGTATGTGGGATTGGCAGCAAAATCCCAATTTTTGTTCCCAAGCCTCACCACTTTGATGACTCTCAAGTGGAATTCTACCTACTTGTCCCCTTGGAACCACGGCCAATGAACTGGAATTCTTTTTAATTATTCTTTGACCAGCCATTGATGGAAACTATTGTCAGGGAAAAATAATAAGTATTTTGAGTACACCATGGCAAATACGATCCCTATCACCCCAGTCAAGACTACAAGGTGGAAAAAAGACGACTGTTGCAGAAATGTATTTGCTTTTTGCAACAATAATGTTTATGCCTCATGTCTGTAAGCATAAATAAAAGCATTACTGGTCCACAGATCGGCTAATTTCTACCCCGGTCTTCAGTGAAATCTCCCAGTGAACAGGTTTACTTACTCTTACGTATTTGCACTTCTCTGACAAAAAAAGGCCTGACAGAAGTGACATGTTATACAAGATTAGAAATGTTTTCATGTATCTCAAACAAAAGTTCAGCATAAAAGTACTTTTAATCCATTCAAGAATCTTGTAATTGACGAGTCTTTGATTTTGTTCAAAGGTTTGACTGTCATTCAAGCAGTATATACCGAGCAAGAGGAAACGCTTTGGTATAAAACTGTTTGTACTCTGTGATTGTGACAGTGGCCTGGTGTTGGATATTGTTGTATACACGGGAAGTAAAACATTGAAAGATACCAAGATGTTATTGGGTATCTCAGGTGACGTAGTGAGAAACATGATGGCACCTTATCTTGGCAAGGGGCATACATTATATACCGATAACTGGTACACAAGCCCATTACTCAGCGATTTCATGCGAGTGAACAAGACAGATGTGAGTGGCACAGTGCGTTCTAATCGTAAACATATGCCCAGGCTCAACACAGGTGCTCGTGGTGATGACATGCAGGTGTTTACTGTCAATGACATCATGCCATTACGGTGGCATGACAAACGAGATGTCACATTGTTGACAACCATTCACCGTAATGAAATACAAGACAGTGGCAAAGTTGATTGAGTGACTAATGAACGTATTCGAAAACCAGTGACAGTGATTGATTATACACAAAACATGCGCTTGGTTGACAAATGTGACATGCGATTGGTTTTTGTTGACTGTGTTCGTAAAGTTACAAGTGGTACATGAAACTTTTCTTCCATCTCATGGACATTTCAATGCTCAATGGGATATAATATGTAAACCAAATAAGACTGGTAACAGACCCACCGTATGGTGAAATTTTGTTTGTCTGTTGTCAGACAACTCATAATGAAGTACCAGGTAAGAACACTGCTATACAACAAGGTCCTCGAATTACTCAGGATATACCCAAGCGTTTGAGGAGGGGAAAGGGGATCATTTCATAATACAGCTTCCTTTTAACTCAAAAAAGAAATTTGCTCGAAGAGATGCATCGTTGTGCACAAACAAAACGATGGCAACAAAGACGCAAAGACACTCGGTTTATGTGTGAGGAATGTAAGGTGCCTCTGTGCATGGCGCTTTGTTTCAAGGAGTTCCACAAGCTCCAGCAGTTCTAAAACCATGTCCAGTGATTGTAAATATGTAAATATATGATAGAACATTAGTATTATACAAGATTTGTGCATGTTTATTGTAATAAACAACAGTGGTAAACAATAATATGATAATAACTTTAGTGCAGTTATTGTGTTTAATACAGTGAGTTTATATATATACATTATATACAGTATTGGTCTCTCAGGCCCCAAATGTTAGTAGGAAAAGAAAAAAAATTGGAAAAAGAAAAGAAAAAACTATAAAAACCGCTAAATAACATAATGTGCGTATGTGGAATTCGTCGATGTTGCCGCCACCACATCATTTTGAACAAACTTCTCGGCACTGTATCTCGGTAAGTACTGATCAGAATTTTTTTTTTCTTATTACCTTCACAATTTTTTTTTTCCCCCAACAAGTCGGCTGTCTCCCACCGAGGCAGGGTGACTCAAAAAAGAAAGAAAATCCCCAAAAAGAAAATGCTTTCATCATCATTCAACACTTTCACCACACTCACACATAATCACTGTTTTTACAGAGGTGCTCAGAATACAACAGTTTAGAAGCATATACGTATAAAGATACACAACATATCCCTCCAAACTGCCAATATCCCAAACCCCTCCTTTAAAGTGCAGGCATTGTACAGTGGACCCCCGCATAGCGACCTTAATCCGTGCAAGAGGGCTGATTGTTATGCGAAATGTTCGGTATGCGAATGAATTTTCCCCATAAGAAATAATGGAAATCAAATTAATCCGTGCAAGACACCCAAAAGTATGAAAAAAAAATTTTTACCACATGAAATATACATTTTCCTACACACAAAGAGAAGGATACATGCACAATAGAGAGTAGTACATGCACAATATATATTGTGCATGTACTACTATTACTAAATGAAAAGAAAAAAAATGACACTTACCTTTATTGAAGATGCAGCAATGACTGATGAGACACTGTGTCCTGGGAGTGCCTTTTCCCCTGGTACTGTAGGTCCTGTTTGGCATTTTCTTCCAAACAGGCCTTTTCACACTGTGTATGCCACTACGATTCTTAAAACTCTCAAACCAACCTTTGCTGGCTTTAAATTCACCAATATGAGGGACTAGTTCCAGGCATTTTTCCTGTTCACCTGGGTGTTAGTCGACTGGTGTGGGTTGCATCCCGGGAGACAAGTTTAAAGGACCCCAATGGAAATAAGTTAGACAGTCTTCGATGACCCCTGACTTTTTTGGGTTTATCCTGGGTGGCAAATCCTCTGGGGTTAATTGTTTCTTGGTAATTCTCAATAAGCCACACCAACAGACGGTGCTACTGCAGCAGCAGCACTGACGGTGGTACAGCAGCAACATTACAGATTGCGACAAGCAGCAACGAGACGATCTACAGCAGCACAGCAGACCGATGCACAGCGCAAAGACGATGCTACAGCAGCGAGCAGACGATGCCACAGCATCATCAGACGATGCTACAGCACAAGCAGACGTCTACAGCAGTCAGCAAGACATGCTAACAGCAGCATCAGATACGATGCTACAGCAGCAGCAGATGAATGCTACAGCATCAACAGACGATGCTACAGACAGCACAGACGATCTAAACACAGCAGCAGACATGCTACAGCAACACAGAACGATGCTACGCAGCAGACGATGCTTACAGGCATCAGACAGATGTGATTCTACAGGCAGCAGCAGCAGCTGACGGTGGTTGTGTGCATGCAAGAGTAGCGTAACCTTTATTTCGGCGCATGGACACACCCTCATTTACAAGGCTACTCCCCCAACCAGCGAACCAGGTTGCTAGAGGTTGATGATGGGGCCCCATCGTTCAACTAGTGACCAGGTTCTGGCCAATAGAAGGTGGATTGAAAATCCAGAGGTTATTTGGATACCTGCTGCATCCTGTCTGCCCTGTCATTCCCACTCAGAGGCTGGTTTAAGCAACGGTCCTGCCCATGTGGCTCTAATTCTGCCTTTGCTTTACCGTGGAGTGCACTATATTATATCACTGTTACATAGTGTACATATTGCTGTTATAATTGGTGAAGGATAATATAATTCTAAACTTTTTCTACTGTGATTATATGCTACCCATTACACTGGGATAACAGCCATGTTGAAATCTAGGTTGTAATATGGGTAGCCTGTCCGAGAGCTGGACCTTAGAGAAACGTTGAGCTTAGGGTTGAAGCTTGCAGCAGGAACATTGTGTAGCTTGCTGTTGCAGATTCGCTTTACAAATTTTCGGTCCCAGTTGCTTATGATCAGCCTTGCTATTGTGTGATCGATTTCAACAGCTCGCACTAGCTTGTTCAGTGTGGCTCGGCATCGCTACGTCAATCATGTGTGCAGTCGGCTTTCTTGTATCGTATTCAGCAATCGTACTGTGCAATAGCTAAGCGTGTTCTGCAAATTAACGTGTACGTTGGTATTCCGTACTGTGCATAGCGCATAACTTATGCCACCTAGACGAGTCAACGCCTGGTGTCGGCATATACTTTTGGCAGTAACCTACCTAAATTTGTCGCCTAACAGCGTTGTTGGCAAATGTCGTTCCATTGGCAATTCCCTAAAAACGCACTCTTACAGCTGCTGCGCAACTGCGTTCACTTATGCTGACATACTTATTTGAAGAAGAGATGGCAAAAAAAACAAATCAAACTCCTCCCTTTACGGGAGCTAGGGAAAGAAACTACTGATGTTCTCGCAGGAGGAAGATGGATACACCTACGGAGAAAATGGTCCATATAGTGCAGCTGGTTTCCTCAGGGTGATAGCGTCGTTGCACTTGAGCTGGCAAAAAATCAATCTTGACAAACTAGGGAAACAGAGAGCAATCGCAAGGGAAGAATTTGATAGGGGAAAGAGAGAGAGGCAGTTTTCCGCATCTTAAACGATTTTCAGATTACTAAAAAGCATTACAGCTTGTTCCTCCGCTTCAATGAGGCCGAACCAGAGCAATTTTCGAAAGCTTCGAAATCAGTGCTCGAGCCTTGAGGTGGCCGGACAGCCCGGGGCAGCGTAGTTTCATACAGCATTATTGGTAAGGCACATGGAAGTTTAACGTTCGGTATTAACTGACCAAGCAGAATACTCTGATATATCAATTAGTGAAGACCACAGTGTTGGGAGCATATACAGTGTATCCTCAGCTAAATATAGTAGAGACCTTCAAATTGAACAGGCGGCAGTCTGGTCAATCCTGTGGACTTGTGAAGGACAGCAAACCAAAGCTTTTACCAGCTGGTAAAAATCGAGTGGTGCCTTTCTAACGTTTGTGGATCTGGTGCAGCTTATTCTGATTGATAACCTGCTGGAGTCAGGTGGGACCAAGGTCGTGTCTTTCTGCAGGATCGTGACTTACCACTGCATTGGAGGCGGCAGGTTGGCTGATACCTTTCGAAACGAGACCGCTCCTTGTCCTAGTCGGTACCCGTCCTCTCTTTTCAACAGTCTGGCCGTGAGCAGAGATCGACAACAATGAGAATGAAGTGCCAGCGTCGAGGAGAAGCGTCCACGTCATCCAACCAAGTCCACCTGGTGAGCCACGCTTTTGCTCCACATATGGTCCCCTGCGGAGAGCAAACTACTTATGGAGCATCTCGACAGACAATATCCATTAGAGGCACCAGCCCATAACGACACCAGCGTCGCAACGTCATCATGGTGAGTAAAGGGCAACCTTCGTACGTGCTTGCAGGGTTGCAATAAAGTATGTCACATCAGTTCCAACGGCCCAAAAACCCGGAGCAGGAACCCTTCGTGTGGGAAAGGGGGAAGGCTGCGGGTAGATAATCATGCGGCGGGCTAGTTGATCACTTGTGAGAGTGGTATACCTCTCTAAGGTCTCTGAGTAAGTGAGGGACAGTGCAAGATGTAGTGGCGCGGCCGTATGATAGACTTAGTGCGACTTATTGGGGAAGGACGGTCTGATAACGAGACACTTTATGGTGATTTAGGGATACTTCACGAACTACACAAGCTATTAGCGTTCTAGCGAAGAGAGCATATTACCTCTTAGATGATTGGGGTCGTGATGGGGGAGTGCTCATCGCATTGCTCACTTTCAGAGTGGATATACCCCTTTCAGAGAATACTTTCTTTGAATCGCTCAGTTATTTTATTGGAAGCATTTGGAGGAGCTATCTTTTTCCGTTCCTTGCATATAATTCATGTACATCGCGCAAATTACACACTGTGTACTTGAATGTAGGGGTCTCAAAGGATTTCCCATGAAAAATGCCATGTTATTAACTGGTAATAACATATACTACTGTTACTTTCGTTCTGAACCTATAAAGATTAAAGCTTCTCCAGTTTGGCCCCATACTCGGGCAACATCCCAGGGTTGCTGTGGAGAATGTTGACCTAATCCGTGGACACTCCGATCTCGATAGCCACGTTTTTGTTATATGAGACACATCCGCCGGAGTCATCGTAAATCAAGTTGAACAGACCCCGATCAAGCCTTCCTATTTCCCAGGTTGCAGGATTCCAGATGTACTCTGTTTCCATGCCCGAGGGGACTGTCCTTCCCGGAGGAACAACGAAAGGACCCTTGCTATAAAATTCGCTTTTCAGGCAGCCATGGGTAAATCCTCGTTTGGTCATCCATCAAGTATGAAGTAAAATATGATTATTTGGTTTGCACTGAGACTGGTAAAGGAGATAGAGGCGTGGGAGGCAATTAATACGACAGGTTAGTGGTTCCGAACCATAATAGACCTCAGATATTAAATAAAGCTCTAATACGTCAGCAAGGATGTCACTTAGGATTACAAAAACCTTTATAGAATCAACAAAAAAATTTTATTGCCAAAAATTAAGGAGAAAGATGTGAAGAATCATATTAGTGTTGCCCGAGAATGTCAAGCAAAGTTGAAACCTGGACATTCCACTAAACCTCACTCTCCAACCCGATACCTTGCTGTTGAAACCTTTTGCAGATTTATTATCGAAATTGTGTAGTCCACTACGCTAAGACAAAGTCAGGAAATCAGTATTATTTACAATTATGGGATAAAGTAACCAGAATCCTGAAAGCGATCCCAATGCGTAGTATCATGATACTAAAGCTATTCTCAAAGCTTTAACAAAATTCATTTCTGTTTTGGCATTCCTAAAACAATACACAGTGGATCAAGGTACTAACATCACTGCCAAAGCATTTAGGGAATATTAACTAGGTTAGGGATAATTCACACTTATCCACTGCCTATCACCCCAGTCCCAAGGCGCCTTGAAAGAATTTCCACCAGACATTAAAACAAGATGAGAAGTTTTTGCATCACTTCCGACAGATTGGGATGAATCTCTACCTTTGTTGCTTTCTCGTAACGAGAGACGGGCAAGAGTCTACAGGTATCGTCCCGTTTGAGCTGACTTGGCACAATGTTCGAGGTCCTCTTCGGGTGCTCAAAGAAGGATGGATGGGAGAAGACGTAAGCTCAGCACTCCTACAACCCGTCTCAAGGTTTCAGGTGCACGGGATTAGCCACGGACTAACCTAAAGATAGCTCAAGTAAGAGAAAGCAGAGGATGACAAAAGTGCACAATTCCTCTCCTTCCTATCCAGGAGTACAGGGTGTTGGTGCAGGAAACCTAATACCTGCCACACCTTGAAGCTAGATTTACGGTACCTTATGCAGATAGTAAGTAGATTATCTGATTTAAATTATGTGGTAGCTCCCAGATGATACGACCTGCAAAAACAAAACATACCACATAATCAAATCAAGGCCTTTTCATACACCAGATAAAGTCCCAGTATTGACTCTGTTCCTCTACCTCTGAGGGGACGACTGTGACTCTTTTGCACTCTATCTCTGAAATTATACTAAACTTTCAAATTCTGTCCTCCTCTAGGATCCTAGCCCTTAATGGAGGATTATCCCTGAAATACAAGCAACAATATGAACTGAGCTTCTACACATCACATATCCTACATCTATTTTTCGATGTGCCGTAACAATGTACGTTAGGGTTACCATGATGTAGATGTTGGGAAAATCTAAACCACTTAAACTCTCCCCCTACAGAGCTAAATCCTGAAAAGCAAGGCTACTTCAGCATGAAGTAGACTTCTTGATAGAACATGGTTTAGTGAGGAGTTCATCTAGTCCATGGGCTTCACGTGCCATCCTAGTAAAAAAGGCTGAGAGGGTTTCCGTATGTGCACATACTACCGTAAAGTAACAGGTCACAACGACAGATGCTTACCCACTTCCTCGCTGATACGTAATAAGACTTGTGGGTAAGGCTACTTTTGTGTCTAAAAAAAAAAAAAAAAAGAGGGGGGGGGGGGGAACATAATTAGATCTCCTTATAGGTACTATCAGGTACCTTTGACAGATAAGGCGAAGGAAATCTCTGCCTTCGTGATTCCAGAGGTCATTATCAGTTATACAGTTACCCCCTTCGAATGAAAATTCCCCCTCATCATTCCAGAAACTCATCCATCAGGCTATTATAAAGGACTTGAAGGCACCAGCATACCTAGATGAATTGTTGTGGTGTCTGTATACTGTGGGATCCAACACCTACTTAGACGTAAAGCTCTGTTTGAGACCTTTAAGAATTCCCCAATAACAGTTAATAATACTAAATCTTCCTTGGCCAGCACTATCACTTTCTAGCCATGAAGTAGGTAGTGGCAATGTGCACCAAAACTTGCTAAAGTTCTTTCTATTAAAGATTAACCAGTTCCTCATGATAGAAATCTCTTCAACGTTTCTAGCATGATAGGAAGTTTAACAGAAGATTTCTGTAAGAATTTCTCAGATATTGTACCCCTCTTACCTCTCTTAACCATCATAAAGTTTCCCTTTAATTGACGTCAGATTGTAAACACTGCTTTTAATAAAGCAAAAAATTAATGTGCCTGCACCCAATCACCTGTCCTCAAATTAGAAGACAATTTACTTTTTCATTATAGGTTGATGCTTGTGAGTCTGGTTGGGGCGTACTATTCCAAATCGGGAACAAGGAGCTGCACAATCGCATACGTCAGCTAAGTTCCGAGCCACAACAGAAGAGCTTACTCTGACCATTGAAAAAGAAGCCTCGCCGCTTGGTAATGCTTTGGAGCATTTCGGGATGTTTATGTGTGGCCAGACACGCATGGTGTCACAGTCTACTGTGATCACAACCGTTTAGTCTATCTCCACGCCATGAAGAATCACAACCAAGGCTTATGTCGTTGGACGCTCAGGCTGCAGCCCTACAATATCAAATTCATTAATGCCGGCAAAGAAAATGTGTTGGCAGCCTCTTTTGTTCAAGAGTCTATTTATTATTTATTTAGGTTAGGATGTATTTGTGGTAACCCCTTTCAAGCACTTTTTTTATCCCCTGATGTGGGGGTTTTTTTTAGTGAGGGGATCGGGCTACCTCCGCCTGTATCTTGGACCTATGCAGCCTGTCTTACTGCCTGTCTCACTCTAAGTTTAGGTTTGGCATATTGGTAGCAAGTTAAAGCTGAGCTCTATCTAAGAGTTGGATGTGGAGAGAATAGGCGCATCCCATTATTTTGTGCTATTAAATAAAAGGGCGGCACGGTTACCACTGGAGGTGGCAGCCTAATCCTGAGCCTTCAGGGGTGGGGTGTGGTCATCAAAGAGTACTTAACCTTTTATTCGGCGCATGGACACACCCTCATTTACAGGCTATCTCCCCCACCATCGACCCAGGTTGCTAAGAGTTGATGATGGGCCCCATCGTTCAACTAGTGACCAGGTTCTTAGCCAATAAGAAGTGATTGACAATCGCATAGGTTATGTGGATACCGCTCTCCTGTCTGCCCCTTGTCATACCCACTCTAGAGCTGGTTGAAGCCACGTCGCTATCTTGTGGCTTCTATTTCTGCCTTGCTTACCGTGGAGTGCACTATATTTATCATGACATATTTGTACATAATAGCTGTTATAATTGGTGAAGGATAAAATATAAGTCTACACTTTATTCTCTGTTTTAGTTGCCCCATTACACTGGGGATAACAGGCCATTTAAATCCTAGGTTTAATAGTGTTACAACCAGCACAGCAGCTGACAGTGCAGCCAGCAGCTGACAGTGCAGCAGCACTGACAAGCAGCAGGCAGCCAGACAGTGTAAGCAGCAGCTGACGGTGGTACAGCGCAGCTGTACCACCAATAGTAGCGATGGTTGATTGGGGTTTTTTTTTTTTTTAGATTATTATACAACCTGGCCAGCTCGGAGACACCACTCCACTATCATACATATCAATGATCTGATTTCTTCATCTCCTATATAATTCTCACCCTTAATGCTGTAGGGTTGGCACTAAGAAGCTTTCTTGGGCCCATGTCCACTTATTTACCAGAAAAAATCACCAAAAACACTGTAATAATACGAGAATGTTCCGATTGTATGCTTGGATGGTTACCGCGGAGGCTGCTGTAAACAAGCCACCGCGGAACTTTGTGAGCGTGGATCAGAGCCGCACATAGGACTGCGTCCTCACAAGGCAGTGATCGGGTTTTTTTGCGTATTGCGACTGGCAGAATTTTTGCGAAAAAGCAAGCGGTATGCGGATTGTACAGTATGCGATGCGTGCGGTATGCAGGGGTCCACTGTACTTCCCATTTCCAGGACTCAAGTCCGACTATATGAAAATAACCGGTTTCCCTGAATCCCTTCACTAAATATTAACCCTGCTCACACTCCACAGATCGTCAGGTCCCAAGTACCATCGTCTCCATCACTCCTATCCTAACACCGCTCACGCACGGCTTGCTGAAGCCCAAGCCCCTTGCCCACAAAACCTCCTTTACCCCCTCTCTCCAACCCTTTCGAGGACGACCCCTACGTCGCCTTCCTTCCCCTATAGATTTATATTCTTTTCCCAGTCAATTCTACTTTGATCCATTCTTCTCAATGACCAACCACCTCAACAACCCCAATCTGCCCTCTGATTAATACTTTTATTAACTCACACCTTTTCCTAATTTCCCACACTCCGTAATTTCTGCAGAATATTTACACCACACATTGCCCTTAGACTGGACATCTCCACTGCCTCCAACCGCTCCTCGCTGCTGCATTACCACCCAAGCTTCTGTAAAGAAAAAATTTATTTTTTTTTTGTTCAAAATTTCTTTGACACTGGAGCACCAACTGTCAGATTTGGCCTTGGACCCTGAAGGGGTTAAGGGTTTGCGACACTAACCCATTTGGCAAACATGTTGTTTTTTGTCGCTGAAGCAGAATTTACAGTTGCCACACTCAACTTTTATGAGTAATGTCACACTTTAGGTGAGAGTTTTTTCAGCTTGCAATTAATCCTATTACCCTTTGACTGTTTGGTCCGTATATAATACGTCTTATAGCAAGTGTTTTGGACGTATTAAATACGCATAAATTTAGCGCATCAAATCAAGCAGGAGAAACTGGAGCTCCCACATGTGAGAGAATGGGTCTGTGTGGTTCAGTGTGCACCAACATAAAAAAATCTGTACATTGCATGCATAATGTAGAAAAAAAAAAACGACTTTTTTTTTATTAAAATGCCAACTTTGAGGTGTATTTTTGTATAGTACTTATCGTTGTATTCTCGTTTTCATGGTCTCACGTGATAAAATGGAAAATATATTACAGAAATAGAGATGATTTTGGTTAGTTTCACAATGAAAACAACCTTGAAATTGAGCTCAAAGTAGCGGAAATGTTTGATTTTTACCAATTTTCAGGAGTAAGTAAATCACACCACACGTCCAATACACGTCAACTGGGGAGTCTAATATTTTTTCACTAGTGCACTGATATTATTTATACCATTTTTACAATAATGCAGTAGTCTGCATAACAGTAAATTTTGTATTTTTTGTATGAATAAAAAATAAAAATAGAAAGCAATAGTAATATAAGAAGGGCTTAGAGATGTGACTAATGAACAGAGGATATGTTATTTTAGTGCCAAGAATGTGTACATTGTTTATTCTGGACCCTATTTTGAAATTGGCATCTTTTTTAATTTGTGTGAAATTGGCCAAACTGCCAATTTCTGACCACTTTATTGGGTAGTTCAAATCGGTAAATGGGCAGTTTCTTGTACTCAGCTGATAGAAAAAAATAGAGTTCTAAAGAAGTAGCTATGAGTTTGGTCAACTGGAACAACGGAATTGGCCAAAAACAGGGCTCAAAGTCGACAAAATCACCGATGCGTGTATGTCGCCAAGACCGCTAACTTTGTGGGAGCGTAATTCTGTGAGTTTTCGACCAAATTTTGTACTTTTGGTGTCAATGCCATCGGGAAAAGATTCTCTATCATTTCATAAGAATTTTTTTTTTTTTTTCCAAAAATTTTGCGACATAGAATGACAGTTTCAGATAGGGGCTTGCGACAGTCAAAGGGTTAGTGACTGTCTACACATTCCTAATGTACAGTGACCATAAAGACTTGTAAAACAGAGCAAGTCTTAATATTATAAAAGACATTATATAATATTTACAAGTTGATGAATAAAACATGTGCAACACTTGGGTATCTTTGTGGCCAAAACATTTCATCTGTTCAATGGGCTTTTCAGTTGAATATAGGTGAATACTGTAGAGAGTGGATATAATACTTTTAAGATGATCAATCCTCAGTATTGGCAGAAGGTGGTCAAGCCCTCACAAGGTCTGGCTGCATGCCTGTGCTTTAGACTTAAAGTGATCACCACTTAACAAGGCTGCAAGAGCAATCTTCTCAAAACTATTACTTCTGTTGTCTCCATTGTTATATTCACCTATATCCACTGCCAAAGATGGGAGTAACAATACCCAAGTGTTGCACATGCATCTTTTTCACCAGGTCTTGATATTCAAAAAGACTATAAAGCTCAACCCTAACCAAAATGTCATCTAAAATAAAGGCTTGTTCTGCATTACATATCTTCATATTTATGTGTTGGTTTGTTGCTCCAGTCACCAAAAGCAATTCACTACCATCTTTATTCTACAAAAACTACCTAAGTAGCAAAGATATTTTTTAAAGTTTTATGAAAAGGAATAACCCAGTACAATTGTGTAATTACTTATACAGTATCTTTCTTTAGTGTGTGGTTGACTTTTTCCACCAATATACCACATTTGCACTTGAAAACTACTGTGCTATTTTACAGAATGACTCAGATTACCAAGGTTGTACTTTATCATAAATGTGTGTATGTCCCCCAAACACTGTTACCAAAATCAGACGGAAATGTAGTACATTAAGAAAATAATAAATCGTCCATATAAGTTAATTTGCAAGTAAATACCAATCACCAATACTCAAGTTATTATTATTAAGCACCTCAGTACAGTACTTGTATCTTATGATGGAGAACTAACCATTGGCTTCAATTTTGTGTTTGAGATCAGCATTCTCACGATTAAGATTGGCAAGTTCTTTGGTCAAGCTTTCAGTCTTTTCTTGCAGTTCCACTTCAATTTGAGACAGTCTCAAGCGAAGGAGCTCTGCAAGAAGGTTTCATAGTGGCCGAATATGATTACTAAATAAAGTAAAACCTTGTCAGTGGAAGCCAATACATTCTTATCTGCTTGACAAAATCAAGAGGATGTTTAGAATTAAAAACATTTTAACCATTTATCCAAAAAAGGTAATGTTTTCTTAACAAGGTTTTCTTTAGAGCAATGACTTTTATTCTACTTCCAATATCTATCAAATTCCATAAAGGCACAAAATCTTAATTTTCACATACAGTACATGCAAAACAGAAAAGTTTGATAAAGTACATTAATAACATGAGACTTCTTCCTTCCATAGTCTACTTAAGACATGACATGTTCCAAATGGCAGGCTTGACACATCCCAATAGAAAAAAAAAGTACCTGAGGTTTACACATGACTAAGGGAAGATAACACCAGATAGTCAAAAGCATGTACCCAACACCATAAAACCAGTGACTCATTTCAATCTTTTGTTAAGTCACTACTACTACCACAGAACTGAACGAAGTACAGTATTATGCATTGGAAAAAATGTTAATGTTATAACTGTTAAATATGTCCAGTTTGCCAGGTATGAGTCATGGAAATAGAAAGTACAGTGCCTGCACTCTGAAGGAGGGAAGGGGATGTTCCAGCTCAGAGGGTCATTCAAATTATGTCTATACACTTCTGGCAAGACAACTATTGAATAAGAGATGGTGACCATGGAAAAACAAGTAATTTGCTGAGAAACTTTCTTCAGATGTTTTGCCTGTGGAACTGGCTTATTCACTTGACTGAATAGGTTTTTTCCACATGAAAAAATTATATAAAATTCCTCTCTGCAGTGTGTGTCAACCTTCCTAAAAGTTGGACTTCCAACAATTGTCTTCTTGATAGTGTAAAAAGAAAAAAAACAGATAAAGGAAAGGATGCAATATAAGTTTATGCAAAGACCCCAAATTATAAAAATGGTTATATAGGATTTCTGAGCAATAAACAATGCAACATTCATAAAAAGTAAGTTAAAGGAAAACCGTTATAAAAAGCAAATCTACACATGTTTTCTAAGACTGTCCAAGAAGAACAGTCTGAAAGAATTGGATATTTTTATAAAGATATGTTGACCAAATCTCCATGGGGAAGTGGAACAGAATTCTTCCCCTGTAAGCCATGAGTGTCTTAATCCATAAACAGTCCAAACGTATATATATGTTTTTTCAACACTTGAAAGTATGTAAAAAAAGTAGATCTTTTTTTTTTTTACATTTGAAAACGTGTAAAAAAAAACTTTGATTTACTTTTTTTGTTGTTATATTTGAAAATATGTAAAAAAACGTATATCTACTTTTGGAGCACTATGCATGTGAATCTAGATCTACTTGGACAGTTTAAGGGTTAAGAGGTGACTAAAATGCCGGGAGCATGTGGCTAGTAACCCCTTCTCCAGTATACATTACTGAAGTTAAAAAGAGAAACTTTTGTTTTTCTTCATGGGCCACCCTGCTTCGATGGGATACAGCCAGGTTATTGAAAGGTGAAGAAGTTGACCAAAGACTTTTTTTGGGGGGAGGACGCTCAAATCAAAGTCTGCTAAGCTATAATATCAGCACACCTCTGGCAAGACAGTGATGGAGTACAGGATGGTACCAGTGTTTCTTCTTTTTCAGACACCCTATCTCTGTTGGAGACAACCAGTTAAAAAACCAAATTAAAAACAAATAAATTGTTCTAATGAATACCTCTGCCAAAGAAATGCTGATGACTAATAAAAGTAATTATGTAAAGAATATTACTTTTCTATCTTGTGAAATCTTTTAGGGCAGCAGCTGCCGGTTAAGAAGGATCATCGTAATCCACAGCCATCATATTAAACTAACCTCCATGCAACTTGACAAATAATTCTCCTGTTTTGCAGAAGGGCTAAAGTCACATATACAGTAGGGCCCCGCTTTACGGCGTTCTGCTAATACAGCGATGTCAGATTATGACCAAAATTTGCTATATGGCAAGTGGTCTTTCAATACGACACGCCCCACCCAATTTGTTTACATTCTCCATGACCACATCTATTATGTCTGGAAACTTTCCAAAATGTCAAGTGTTTTACAGTTATTGCGTATTTTATATGTACTCTGATAATTATACTTATGTGTACCTTTACCTAAATGTACTTACACACTGTGATGGTGTGTAGGTACACATTAAAATCACTAAGTCTCTCTACTCATGACGCCAATAGTAGGAAATAATCATCACTCTTGGGCACATTAAATGTCTTATTTTACATTAATATAGACATTTTCATTAATCCATCTATGATATTTTCCTCAAAATTATATAAGAAACACGTTACATAGCACATAAACATGATACATACACTCATGTAAACATGGGATTTGACGTAAATATGAGATTTGTTTACAAAGCGGCTGTGTAGGTAGTGTCGGAAGAATTACATTTTCTCTAGTCAAACACCGGGGGATAACTGTAGAAAAATATTCCTTTCGTATGCCTTCACTCTATATATAGCAATTCATGACCCTTGAGGGTTTAGTGCTTTTTTTATTGTGATGATAATAATAGCATCATCATCTTCATTCACTCTAAAAATGGTGTGTTGCATGAGAATGGGAGTGTTGCTGTTTGTTTATTCTGTACTAACTTGTACAACTTGTACACAATGTAAGAGTGCACCTACCATCCGACTTACGACCTGCTCGACATACGTCCACTCGACTTATGACCGTGCATCTGGCAGCTGGGCTGGGCCGGCTGATGCACACCACTGTACAATATTTGACAATACTCGCGGCGGCAATGCGTCATGCAGGCAGCATCAGTTAGAGTAACCCTGTCCTATCAGCAGCATCATACTGTATTAACTGTACTAACTGGACAGTAAATTTCACCATGGCCCCTAAAATGAAGTCTGAATCTTGCACTGAAGATTGTGGCAAGAAAGGCTCTTACTCTCAAACTCTATTTGTTTTCACTGTTGCACATAAACCTGTCTGTATCTGTCTGCCTATATATCTGTGTATCTCTGTGCATCTGTTTATGTCTGTCTACCTGTGTGTCTGTCTTTCTGTCTACCTGTGTGTCTGTCTTTATGTCTACCTATGTGTCTTTGTCTACCTGTGTCTGTGTACCTGTGTGTGTCTTTCTGTCTACCTGTGTGTCTGTCTACTTGTGTGTGTCTGTGTCTACCTGTGTGTCTGTCTGTCTACCTGTGTGTCTGTCTGTCTACCTGTGTGTCTGTCTACCTGAGTGTCTGTCTTTCTGTCTGCTTGTCTGTCTCAGAGGCACTCATTAAGAGTGTAATTGGTCTTGAAGATGCCATATTAATAATAACAACAACACAATAACAATCACTGAGGCGCATTAAATGTGTATAAAACGTTGATATAGACATTTTGCTTAATCCATCTATGATTTCTTTTTCAAAATTATATAATAAACATGCTACATAACATATAAACATATAAATTAACAAATATGAGATATTTTTCTGGTCGGCTTGACAGAGTGAACAGGAATCATTCGTGTCCGGGCTGGTAACAACAACAACAACGTTTGTTTACATAACTCGTGAACATTCTACATTCTCATTCTCTCTCTTGTTTATTCATTTAATCTTGTTTACTCACCTCTCACTCTACATTAAGACTACAGATATTTTAAGGTAAGTAATGAGTGGACACGATTATTATATTATAGTTTAATAACAATAATATTATTAATATTAGTACATATGTATTATTGTAATAATAATAATTATTATTATTATTATTATTATTAATTTAGGGCACTGGAGCACAGATCCACTGTATAGCACTTTGTCTGGATTATTTGGATTATCCTAGGTAATTTATACTATGTATGATAACTTTATTTACGTGTACCTGTGTACTCGCCTAGTTGTACTCACCTAGTTGAGGTTGCAGGGGTCGAGTCCAAGCTCCTGGCCCCGCCTCTTCACTGGTCGCTACTAGGTCACTCTCCCTGAACCATGAGCTTTATCGTACCTCTGCTTAAAGCTATGTATGGATCCTGACTCCACTACATCGCTTCCCAAACTATTCCACTTCCTGACTACTCTGTGGCTGAAGAAATACTTCCTAACATCCCTTTGATTCATCTGTGTCTTCAACTTCCAACTGTGTCCCCTTGTTATGGTGTCCAGTCTCTGGAACATCCTGTCTTTGTCCACCTTGTCAATTCCTCTCAGTATTTTGTAAGTCGTTATCATGTCCCCCCTATCTCTCCTGTCCTCCAGTGTCGTCAGGTTGATTTCCCTTAACCTCTCCTTGTAGGACATACCTCTTAGCTCTGGGACTAGTCTTGTTGCAAACCTTTGCACTTTCTCTAGTTTCTTTACATGCTTGGCTAGGTGTGGGTTCCAAACTGGTGCCGTATACTCCAATATGGGCCTAACATACACGGTGTACAGGGTCCTGAACGATTCCTTATTAAGATGTCGGAATGCTGTTCTGAGGTTTGCCAGGCGCCCATATGCTGCAGCAGTTATTTGGTTGATGTGCGCTTCAGGAGATGTGCCTGGTGTTATACTCACCCCAAGATCTTTTTCCTTGAGTGATGCTTGTAGTCTCTGACCCCCTAGACTGTACTCCATCTGCAGTCTTCTTTGCCCTTCCCCAATCCTCATGACTTTGCACTTGGTAGGATTGAACTCCAGGAGCCAGTTGCTGGACCAGGTCTGCAGCCTGTCCAGATCCCTTTGTATTTCTGCCTGGTCTTCGATCGAATGAACTCTTCTCATCAACTTCACGTCATCTGCAAACAGTGACACCTCGGAGTTTATTCCTTCCGTCATGTCGTTCACAAATACCAGAAACAGCACTGGTCCTAGGACTGACCCCTGTGGGACCCCACTGGTCACAGGTACCCACTCTGACACCTCGCCTCGTACCATTACTCGCTGCTGTCTTCCTGACAAGTATTCCCTGATCCATTGCAGTGCCTTCCCTGTTATTCCTGCTTGGTCCTCCAGTTTTTGCACTAATCTCTTGTGTGGTACTGTGTCAAACACCTTCTTGCAGTCTAAGAAAATGCAATCCACCCACCCCTCTCTCTCTTGTCTTACTGCTGTCACCATGTCATAGAACTCCAGTAGGTTTGTGACACAGGATTTCCCATCTCTGAAATCATGTTGTCTGCTGGTGATGAGATCATTCCTTTCTAGATGTTCCACCATTCTTCTCCTGACAATCTTTTCCATGATTTTGCATGCTATACATGTCAGTGACACTGGTCTGTAGTTTAGTGCTTCATGTCTGTCTCCTTTTTTAAAGATTGGTACCACATTTGCTGTCTTCCATGCCTCAGGCAATCTCCCTGTTTCAATAGATGTATTGAATATTGTTGTTAGGGGTACACATAGCACCTCTGCTCCCTCTCTCAGGACCCATGGAGAGATGTTATCTGGCCCCATTGCCTTTGAGGTATCTAGCTCACTCAGAAGCCTCTTCACTTCTTCCTCGGTTGTGTGTACTGTGTCCAGCACATGGTGGTGTACCCCACCTCTCCGTCTTTCTGGAGCCCCTTCTGTCTCCTCTGTGAACACTTCTTTGAATCTCTTGTTGAGTTCCTCACATACTTCACTGTCATTTCTTGTTGTCTCTCCTCCTTCCTTCCTTAGCCTGATTACCTGGTCTTTGACGGTTGTTTTCTTCCTGATGTGGCTGTATAACAGCTTCGGGTCAGATTTGGCTTTTGCTGCTATGTCGTTTTCATATTGACGTTGGGGCCTCCCTTCGTATCTGTGCATATTCGTTTCTGGCTCTACGACTGCTCTCCTTATTCTCCTGGGTCCTTTGCCTTCTATATTCTTCCATTCCCTAGCGCACTTGGTTTTTGCCTCCTTGCATCTTTGAGTGAACCATGGGCTCATCCTGGCTTTTTCATTATTCCTGTTACCCTTGGGTACAAACCTCTCCTCAGCCTCCTTGCACATTGTGACTACATATTCCATCATCTCATTAACTGGTTTCCCTGCCAGTTCTCTGTCCCACTGAACCTCATTCAGGAAGTTCCTCATTCCTGTGTAGTCCCCTTTCCTGTAGTTTGGTTTCATTCGTCCTGGCCTTCTCTTTCCCCCTCCACTTGTAGCTCTACTGTGTATTCGAAGCTCAAACCACATGATCGCTGGCCCCAAGGGGTCTTTCATATGTGATGTCCTCAATATCTGCACTACTCAAGGTGAATACTAAAGTCCAGTCTGCTGGTTCATCCTCTCCTCTCTCTCTCTTGTAGTGTCCCTTACGTGTTGGTACATGAAGTTTTCCAGTATCACCTCCATCATCTTAGCCCTCCATGTATCTTGGCCCCCATGTGGCTCCAAGTTCTCCCATTCGATCTCCTTGTGGTTAAAGTCGCCCATGATCAGGAGCTTTGCCCTGCATGTATGAGCTCTTCTGGCCACTGCAGCCAGTGTGTCAACCATCGCTCTATTGCTCTCGTCATACTCTTGCCTTGGCCTCCTGCTGTTCTTTGGTGGGTTATACATCACTGCAATTATCACCTTGGGACCTCCAGAGTGAAGCGTTCCCGCTATGCAATCACTTTCTTCTCCGCTGTCTCCTCTCTCCAGCTCATCAAAATTCCATCGGTGTTTGATCAGCAATGCCACTCCTCCCCCCCCCTGTTCCTTCTATCTTTCCTCAGGATCTGGTATCCCGTTGGGAACTTGGCATCTGTTATCATACCTGTAAGCTTGGTTTCTGTGATTGCTATGATGTCTGGTGATGCCTCTTTGACTCTTTCGTGCCAATCCTCCCACTTGTTTGTTATTCCATCAGCGTTTGTGTACCATACCTTCAGTTTCCTTTCCAACACTGAGGTTTGGGGGGCCTGTGGGGGTGGGAGACCTGGTAGCATACTGTGGGATTCTATGGTTGGGGGTTGGGTGGAAGCTGTGGGTATGGATTGTATTGTGTGTTGGGATGGTGTGATAGGTTGTGGGGTTCTGAGGATAGTTGTGTGTGTGCTTGCTCTTGCTGCTCTGTTCTGCTCTGACTGACCTCTGCTGGTTCCATCCTTGTCTCCTTTCCTAGCTCCTTTCACTTTTTTGTCCTCTCCCTCAGCTGCTGTCTCTCTTTTTGTGTTCTGTCTCTGTCTAGGAACACCTTCTTGTACTCTTCCGAGCTTCTCAACCGTGGTTTTTCTTGGAGGATCCTGTTCCGCATTGTTTCTGTCCTGAGAATCAGCTTGATCGGTCGGTTTCTCCCCTTCAAGTACCCCCCTATTCTCTGAAAATTTATAATCTCGTCCATGTCTTCTCCCCCTATTTCCGTGATGATTTTCTCAATCTCCTTTCTTTCTTCCTGCCGTCTTTCAGTGTGTGTCCTTTCCTCTCTCTCCCGAAGCCCATGGATAAACACTGATTTTGCCCTTTCCTCCTCCCCATTGCCTCTCCCTCTGTGACTCTGGTTCCTGTCTGTATGTGGTCATTTTCTCCCTTGATTTTTCCAGTGGCTCTTGGTAGCATGGTTGTGCCTCAGCATTCGACTTATCTCCCTCTCCATCTGCACCCATCTGCTCTTCCCTTCCACTCCCTGGCCCTTCTTTGCAGGCTGATAGGACCTTAGCATATTTCATATCTCCTTCCTTCCTGTTCAGCCTCTCAGCTTCGTATGGTGTGTCTTCTTTGGTCACTACCCCTGAGACTTGCTTCAGCTGTTTACCTCAAATTCTAGGACCTTTACCCTGGCTACTGCAGTTTCGACTTGTGCCTCCCAATTCTTCGTCTCCTTCTCCAACCTCTTTTCCCATTTCACAGAGAGCTCTTTCTCCATTTTTCAGAAAGCTCTCCTAATTTTCTCTCCCATTCTTGCTCTATCCTTTTCCACTGCTCCTCCATCCATTCCTCCCTACCAGTACCATTGTCATCTGATCCCTAAATTCCTGCGAGTCCCCAACCATTTTTTTTTTTTTTAGTAAAAGAGAAAGTGAAAAGAAAAAGGGGGGGAGAGTGAGAGAGAGGGAGAAAAGAGAGAGAAAGGGGGGGTAGAAGGAGGGGAAAAGGGGAGAAAGTGAGAGAGAGAGAGGGAAAAAGGGGACGAGAGAGGGGGAGTGACAAGGGAAGAGAGGGAGAGAGAGAGAATAGGAAGAGAGAGAGAGAGAGAGAATAGGGAAAAAAAAGAGAAAAGAGAGGAAGATAGAGAGAGGGAGAGAGAGAGAGAGGGAGGGGGAGAGAGAGAGAGAGAGAGAGAGAGAGAGAGAGAGAGAGTACAAAGAAAGTACAAAGTACAAAGCATGGCGAAGGTATAAGAGACATCCTACCACCTATAACAGGAACTTGCACATGCAAGCCTGTAGGCATATGGGTGATGTTCAAAAGTGGGCCATTGCTAAATGGGAGGTGGACACTAAAAGAAAGTTAGCATCAGGTAGGGTAGGCTCCAAAAACCCGGTGGTCCCTGGTCAAGGACAGACAAGGTTATCTGCCTGTTGAACTTATTCCACCTCTAAATCGACAGGATGGGACCACCTCTACTAGTAGTCAAGAGAAAAGGCGGACCTCTTTGCTGAACACTTTGCTACCAAAATGCAAGTTCCTGATCCAGCAAAGGGACCCTCCTTGGCTACTGCAAGAACTGTGTCAAAACTGTCAGTGGTGACAATAAGGCAGGAGGAGGTGCATTTCCTTCTTAAATCACTTGACCAGAAAAGGCTGTGGGCCCAGACAAGTTGAGCCCAAGATTGTTGAGAAGATGTGCAGACCAGCTGGCAGCACCTCTAACTCGCATCTTTCAGCACTGCCTAGTACAGTGTAAATGACCCTCTCCATGGAAAGAGGCAATGTAGTCCTGTTCACAAAAAGAAGAGCAGAGCAGAAATCAGCAACTACAGACCAGTGTCACTCCTGTCAATCACTGGTAAGATCCTTGAGACAATAATCTCAAGACAAATGACAGATTTTTTTGACTACCACTCACTACTTTGTGATCGTCAATATGGCTTCAGGAAAGGTTGCTCTGCTGCTGATCTGTTGTTAAACCTCTCCACTAAGTGGCACCAGTCACTGGATGAATCCAAAGTCAGCTGTGTGGTAGCACTGGACATTGCTGGCGCTTTCGACCGGGTGTGGCACCAGGGCCTCTTAGCAAAACTTCAAGCACTGGGAATTGCAGGCTCTATGCTATGTCTCCTCAGTGATTACCTTCATGGTAGATCTCTAAGTGTAGTCCTCAATGGAACGGAATCAGCAAGGCATCCTATTGGGGCAAGCGTTCCACAAGGAAGCGTGCTGGGTCCACTGTTATGGAATGTCACTTCAAGACCTTCTTCATCTCATCCAGAATCACATGCATATGCAGACGACTGTACACTGACATTCACTTATCCAAGAGAAGAAATGCCAGCTGCTCTAAGCTACATCAATCACCAGCTGAGAGCTATATCAGCTTGGGGAAATAGA